>WAAE01001291.1:62131-289889 GCA_013400495.1 Nicator chloris
TGGCTGGGTTAATGTTGGACTCAACCAGTTCCCTGAGCAGCCTGTTCTAGTGCCTGACCCCCCTTTCAGTAAGAAATGTTCCCTTATATCCAATCTAAACCTCCCCTGGAATGACCTGAGGCTGTTTCCTCTTGCCCTGTTTGCTCATTAATTGGGAGAAGCGATTGACTTCCGTGTGGCCACAACCTCCTTTAAAGGGAGTTGTAGAGAGTGATAAGGTCTCCCCTGATCCTCTGTTTCTCCAGACTGAACATCTGCAGCTCCCTCAGCCACTCCTTACCAGACTTGTGCTCCAGACCCTTCCCCAGCTCCATTGCCCTTCTCTGGACACCCTCCAGCACCTCAGTGTCCTTCCTGAATTGAGGGGCCCAGAACTGGACACAGGACTTGGGGTGCAACTTCACTGGTGCTGAGTACAGGGGGACAATCATGACCCTGGTCTTGCTGGCTAATCCCGCTGATCCAGGTCAGGATGCCCCTGGCCTTCTTGGCCACCTGGGCACAGCTGGCTCATGTTCAGCTGCTGTTGACCAGCACTCCCAGGTCCTTTTCCTCTGGGCAGTTTTCCAGCCCCTGCCCCAGCCTGTGTTGCTGCCTGGGGTTGCCACAGCCCAAGAGCAGGACCTGGCACTTGGCCTTGTTGAACCTCACACAATTGGCATTGTCCCATTGATCCAGCCTGTCCAGATCCCTCTGCAGAGCCTTCCTGCCCTGCAACAGATAAACACTCTCACCTAGCTTGGTGTTGTCTGCAAAATGACTGAGGGTGCACTTGATCCCTTTGTCTAGATAATTTATAAAGATATTAAACTGACCCCAAAACTGAGCCCTAGGGCACCCCCCCTAGTAACTGGCCTCCAGCTGGATTTATCTCCATTCACCACCACTCTTTGTGTTGGCACCCAGCTGTTTTTAACCCACTGAAGAGTGCACTACCCTAGCCATGAGCAGCCCATTTCTCCAGGAGAATGCTGTGGGAAACAGTGTCAAAGGCTTTACTGAAGTGTGAGTAAACTTCCACAGCCTATCCTTCACCCACCTCATGCCTTCATTTCCTTTGTCTAAAGATGAAGTCTGGTTTGTGAAGCCTCCCTGCTTTTATGGGAATGCAATAGTGTTTCCAGCAGTCATGAGCATGAAAAGGAAGCCTGGAACTAAAGCTGGTTGTACTAGCAAAGGAGAGAAAGAATGCAGCAGGACCAGCTTTGGGGAGGTGAGGGCAGGGGCTGGGCAGCTCCTGCTCTCTCCAAGTGAAGGACACCATCCCTGGGCTGCAGACATCACCTCCAGTGTTCCTCACAGCTAAGGAAGCAAGAGGCAAAGTGACAGAAAAGGGCAAAGTGGAGCAGATAGCATTAGGAGCTGTAAGAAAGAGCTTCACAAAAGCACAAATGGAGAAGAGGAGAAAGGAATAACACAGTCTTATCAAGCAAGTTAAGCCTTTTTAATGTCACTTCTTCCTCTGAACATCCATAGACTAAACAGAATAGGGCAGGAAAAAGCTCCATAGAAGAGGAGATAGAAGGGAGAAGGGTGCTTTGTGTAACTTATGGTGTTCAAAGGAAATAGAAATTCTGGATTAAAAATCAAATCTATTGCAAAAGAGGTATTTAGATTAATTTCTCTCTAATTTACAGGAAAAAAAAAATTGGTGGTTTGCTTATTGCATTTTGTGAGGAACGTGCACAACTGTTGAGCTAATGTAAAAATGGCATTTCAGTAATAATTATGGATATCTTGCTTCAGCCTCATTTAGAAACATGTAATTGAAGTGATAGATGTAGTGCTTATAAATAGTTTAGGTTTGCTAATGTAATAATGAGCAGTTCTCTCATTCTCTCTAGCTTTTTTCCCTTCCTACATGTTTTTGCTTCTGAAGCCTTTTTTTTTTTTTCCTTTTTTAAAAATAATTCTTCTCCCTTCCCTGCTGCTGACCAAGAGCATTCCTAGAGTCATGCTTTGACACACTTTTATGGTCTTGAGGCCTGGGAGCCCTGTGCCTGTTGCTGGTTGGGAATCCTGGGCAGGTGTGCACAAGGAACACTGAGTTGTAACAGGCTGGGGAAGGCAGGTGGGTGGAAGTGCAGCTGGCTGAGGGGCTCCTCGCTGGTAGTGAACCAGCAGGAGGGAATGAAGACTGGGGAGAGAGACAGAAAGGGCTGGGGGAGGCAATGCAATGTGTCATGGATTAGTAAAATGAGTGTAGCAAATCTCGACAGTGAGAGAGAGAAGGCAGTGGTGATAAATGGCGCAAGAGATGAGGAATAATAATCGCATTGTGTACACTGAAGTGCTAATGAAATTCAGGGAATGAGGAGGAGCTAGGAGTGAGAAACTGTGGGTACAGCAGTGCTGTACTCCTCTGCAAAGGATCTTCTTCAGACAGATGACTTCCCATGTGCAAGTTCTGCCAGCTCTACCCAGACTTTTGGAAACTCCCAAGTTCTTTGCACTTGCAAAGTAAGGGTAAATGAATACTGAAGGAGTGTGAGATCAGCTGAAGGAAGAAGGCATTATACAGGCTGGAGAACTGCCAGAAAAGACTGCTTTGGGATCTGTCCCCAGTATTACCTAAAGGGCTGTCTGGACCTGTAACATCTGAAGATTTTTTTAGTGTTTTCCTGGTGGTTTAAGGGTAGCTGGTGTCTCTTTTCACATGCTTTATGATCTACTAAGGAAGCTCTTCTAGCCTCTGTCAGGCAATGGCTGTGAGCTAGGTATCCATAACCTGTAGTACTGATATTGAAAACATTCTTTAAAAAATTCTGGGGGCTTGTGCCCAAAAAGGTGTTTCTTTGCTCTCAGCGAATTCTGATGGAGGAGTGTTGCCACTTAGTGGTCTTTTATCTTACAAAATCTCCCCCCCCCTTGCATCTTTCATTTGTGTTCTTGTGCATAGGCAGGGTAGCTGTGAATTGTTGTTATGTGCTTTTTATTTTATCTGAATAAATGTAAACAGCATCCAGACATTAAACTGAATGACAGAATGGAGCTGAACAAGCTCATAATGTCTGGAACTTTGTCTTTGTTTGTAGTGAAATGGTTTGAGGTGCAATCTTGGTGAGGCAATGGCTTCCTGCATTATGTCTGCAAGGATGAAAAATCTTCTTCAGAAGTAGGGACAAAGCACATGCAGCATAACACCAATGCATTTCCATTTTTTGATGTTGAAATAATTTGTTAGTGTAACTTTTGCTCTTCCTCGTCATTGGTGGGGAACGTTTCCAAATATTGGCTTAGATTCTTTGCTTTGAAGTGCAAAACTGGTAACCTCTTGGAGATGCCAACATGAGGCATAGATTAGCTTAGAGTTCTCTTAGTGAAATATTGAACATGAGCCAACAGAGAATGAGGCAGTCAGTAAAAGCCATGTTTCATGTGCAGTGGATCCTATGATCTATGAGAAAAGTTGTTCTAAAATATATTTTCTTCTCAATTGCAAAGAAAATCTTAGAGTCAATAGGATTCGAGTTGTTTTCTGTGATGTCTTTTTTTAGATTGGTTTCACCTACAGGCTTATTGCTTAGGAACTCTGTGTGGACACACCAGGATTGGGCATCTGGTGCATCTTTTTGCTCTCACAGAAGAAAATGGAAATGAAAATTTCCACTGAAAGTCTACTTGAAGCCAAATTGCCTTTAGAAGGCAGGGGCAAAAAGGAGGTTGGGGAAGGGGGGTCACTATAGGTTTTCTTAATGGATAGATAACTCATTTATGTGAAGTAGAACAAATAAAGTTGGAACACAGGTCAGCATTTGAAATCCAAGTACAATGCACTTACCTTAGCACGGTAAATGTGGAAAGTAGGACGTGCTTTCCTCAAGGTGTGAGGAACAGCCCTTCTCCTTCCTTCAGAGAGAGCAGAATAGTTTTCCCAATGCATCAATTCCCCAGACTAAAGTTGTCAAAGGGAGGTTATAGGTGGGAAAGCAGGGTAGAGTAGATAATTTAAAATAGGAGGAAACTTAAAATGTCAACTGGAGAGGCGGATGCCTGCCCACAAGGACATTGTAATGTTGCAGGGTGGGAAGCTGCCTTGGTGCTGGTATGTGACTAGCCGGCTTGTGGCCATGACACCTTTGTAGCACCCTGGTGAAGGATATGTACATGCACATGATTGGTCCATGATAATGTGGGATTTAGGGGTTTTTTGGAGGTTTTTAGTCTTTTTTCGTTGTCTTTAAACACACAAGAAGGAGAATACTTATGTGATGGCCACCACATCCCTCCTGTCTGGGTTATGTGCGAGGCCCTCTGTGAAATAATGAGAGACCTTTTATGTATCCTGTTATAGTTTTCCTTTCATTCAGTGAGCAGAGCTGATTATTCAATTTCAGTGTCCACTAAAGCAATCTCCAAAAGCAGTTAAAATAAAACTCATTACCGTGTGTATGTGATATGGTATGTTTAGAATCCTGGGAATGTGCTGCAATAAAACTTCTGCTAGCTTTCCCTCTCCATGGCAGCAGATAACAAAATTTCCACTGTGTCTAAGACACTGAAAAGATGAATCCCCACAGACTGAGGACGATTGTTTCTTTGTCTGCTGAGCAGTAGTTATTTATTTGCGAGAGAAACCCAGAAGTCACCTCCAAAGGTGAAATCTGTATTTCTTAAAGATGAAAATAAGCATTCTGTGACTGATAAATGGCTGAGTTTTCTACAAACATGGATTTATATTTCCCCCAACCTTTATTTTACCACATGGTTCTTCTGAACAACATGGAAGTACCTTTAACTCCTTTTGTTCCTGGGTTGCACTGTCCTTCACAGAGGTTGGGCTGGTGTTTGTATAAAGCTGCTTATGCTGGGAAATCTTGCCCAGTGCAGTGTGGCCATGGCTGAGATAGCACAGGCCTTATTAATACTTAACATTCAGTAAACAAGGCAGCTCATATCCATTGTTACTACTTACATCCAAAGGTAGAGCAGCATCCTCAGCTGACAAAGGTCAGGTGAAAAACAGGTTTGCTCTCTGTGAGAGGGACTTTTTCTTCTGTAAAAGATGCAGAAACACTATGTTTCTCAGTTCTGGAGGGTTTCTCTGCAGAGGGGCTGTATATAAATATCAGATAAAGTGGGATGCCACAGTTCATCCCAGATGCTAGCAACCAGAGATATTTGGAAGGGGCTGAGGAGGTAAGGGATGGCCTAGCTTGGTTTGGTTGGAATCTTGCTTGGTTTATTTTTACACTGCAGTTGTTTCTTATTGGGTCCTTCATTTTCCCAGTGCATGATAATCTTCTTTGTTGTGTTACCTCATGGATAAGGTTGCTGCACTTTGACATCACTTGCCTCCTAGGAGTGCTAGCTTTTGTTGTCACTCTTGGAGAGTTTGTGACAGCTATTTCAAAGAGAATTCTGCTGAATAAATTGACAGCCACATGAAGTATCTGTAGTGAAGCACCTAGGATTGGGGTGGTTTTTAATTACTTGTTTGAGCACATTGAAAGACATAACTCTGGGATGCTGTTGGTTTTCTGCTAGAAATCCAGTCTTGCTCAGTAGAATCCATTAAAAATACAAAATAGGTGTTCCCCCTTCCTTGTCTAACTACCTCTAAAAGAAAGCAAGTGCCAACCTCACTACCAGAGACATTGTCCTGGCTACCAGGCAGACAAAAAAGAGAAAAATGTTAATAGAGTCCCATCCCCAAGGCCATTTTATAGAAATTATTTTTCTGTTGTAAACCTCCATCTTCATGGAATAGAAGTTTGATGCATGCAAAAGGACAATGCTTGGGTTAGGGTGACACTCGGATCAGTTGAGGTTGATAACTAAAACCAAAGTGTAGTAACCTGAAGTCTGCTCTTGGCACTATCTATCAGAAATACCAGAGAATCCATTTGCATATCCTTTTTGAGCTGTAACACCTCACAGCACCTGCAGTAGCACACGAAACATCTTGCTGAGAGTATTGTATTAATCTCAGAATTCCCTGGGGGTGAATTGTAGCTAGGAAGTTGTATCCAAATGAAAGCTGTGCAGCCATCAGACATGAGTAGCAAAGCATTCTTGTTGCTTTTGTGTTGAAATAAGCCTCCAAAACAACTTAGCACCTTACCAGATTTTCAAGTTGTGGACTTTACTAACAAGTGATGATAACAGGATGAGCAGGATCCAGCTGGGCAGCTAACACAGGTGTCACCACCTCAATCTCCCAGTGGCCTCCCTCCAGTGCGGAGTGGCTATCAGCCACTGTGCATTGGCCAGGGCTGAAGTTTTGCCCAGTGCTGAAATATTGCTGCTTAACTGTGTATCTGAAGTGGGAAAAAGCCTCTTGATGGAAGTGGTTAGCACCTACATTTACGGATACCTGGCTTCTTCCAACCTGTAGGCCTATCCAGGGAAAGGGTGACTGTAATAAGCGTGCAAGATGCAATCTCAGTCCAGCAGAATTTTAGCACCCTTTGAGATAAAGGATACTATATGTGATTGTTACAAACGATTTGTTTGAGTTCTGCACAAAGGCAGCTAAACCAACAAAGTGACCAGAAGGTGATCCAGGCTGGCCTGGAGGTTCTCAGAGCACTGTTTTCCGTGCTTTCCGGCATCACTTAAAAAGTATTCTCTGGCTTGTGGTTAAGAACATAATCTTTCAAATGTGAAAGGAATCTAAATTGGCACAGAGCAACTTGTCAGAATCAGCACCCAGTCTGCAGCAGGAGCTTGGGAGGGATGTGAACTGCCTTTGTTCTTTGCAGTGGGGGTGTTAACGCTGAAGTTTATGATAATGTACTTGCCAGCATTGTTAATTATTCTCCTGGAAGGAAGGAGTTGGAGAGTCTGCACAATTTGCTGTCAGTTAGGGGCTTGTTTTGGCATTCCAGTTTGGCATCTCAAATAGGGAGTGTGTCTAGGAGAGTCCTGTTTTCTTGGGGGGTATGTTGGGCTGTGGGAGGGGCTCTTTTCACTCTCTGATTTGTGTCTTCATTCCTCCTTGATACAAATAGGATTCTTCTGGAAACTTGGATGAGCAAGCTCTCAATGCTTATGGTCTTAAAAATTTTTTTTTCCCAGTTGATCCTCATAACTGTAAAGCTCATTAACCTGAATGACACAATTAGCCAAATGCTAACATGCTGCCAGCACTGCTGCTGCTGTCACTGATGCCACTTCAAAAATGTTGTGTTTCATGCATATGCTTTAAATGTGCCACTTCTGTTTTTCTCTGGGGGAAAAGATCAAGCCTGTGCACTAAGAAGATAGATGTGTGTCCTTGTGGTAGTAACTGAGATAATACTGAGTAGTACCTGCCATAATATGAACTTGTTCAGTAGCTTGAACAGCAATCTGTTTCTGATGTATCTGGGGTAAGAAACTTTGGCTGTAGAGTGAGAGGGTTACTGCAATTAGCAGAATGAAATACATGTGCTTCTCTTTGTCATGGTGTTAAAGAATTTTAGTTTTATTTCAACATTTTAAAGCACATTTTGGAATAGTTGTATAGAGGTCACACTTGTTGGTTTCAGTCACTTTTTGTCTGTTGTGTGTTGCCATTTAGACCCTCGGCTGAGATGTTACATCTTGTTCACATCACGGTGCCCATGCTCAGGACAGAGTGGTCACGTTGGTTCAGGATAGTGATAAAGGAAAGCCTGATTTTGGGCACAGTGCATGACTGTACAGGCTGATTGTGAGCATTGCATTGATGTGGGGTCTGATCAAAACAGGCTGTTGTTAGCAAATATAACACAACATGATTTTAATGATTGGGGTCTTGGTAATTATTATTGTTGGGTAACTGCCTGAAACATTAATTTCTTGAATCCAGTGAAGCTGTAAAATGAGCATAATCAGACAAACTAGTTTCCAAAGACATGGTGTATAATTTGGGTGTTTGATGTGATTTCTCCATACCTGACCAACAAGACAGAATGCATATAGTTTGTTTGGATTAGCTTTTTCTCCCTTTTTCTTAAAAGAATAAATAAATCTACCCCTTTTTTGTACCTCAGGGCTATTCTGTGTTACCAGCCTCTTTCCCAAGTGTTCCAGGATCTCTCTCAATGCAAGCTTTTGTTTTAGAAAGTAAAATAAAAATGGGAAAGAATGTTTATATTTCTTGGGTTATGAAAATAAGAATCCAAATGTCAGTTGGTACACTGACTGATTCTTCCAAATATTCAGTGTGAGCCTTCCCAAGAAGTCATATTGTATAAAACACCATCCTGTGTAAAACGAAGCTCTTGAGGGCAGAGGAAGATGGTTTACTACAAAAGTTGTTGTCTATTTACATTCATCTGTCTCTAGAAATGGAGGTGCTGGCTGAGTGTCTGCTATTGCCTACCTCTGCTCTGCTGGAGCTTTGCCAACTCTTTTGAAGCCTGACTCTGCTCCCACTGTTTCCTGTGGGGAAAGACAAAACTTGAAGGCATTTGATGTAGCCAACAAGCTTGCTCTCATTTTTTTCAGGTAAACAAAGCTAAGTGTCTGAGAGCCTTGCCCAGGAGGTGCATTGTCAGGTAGTTTAAGAAGTAATGAAGTTGGTGCCTGTTAAACCTCCTGCAGTATGTGCTGTAGCAATGATCAGGAGCAGCCAGCCAGATGAGTGTTGGGTGGTACCAGCCATAAAAGCAAGCACCCGACCCTGAAGTCGGAGCCGAGTAGTGAGGGAAGAGCAAAGCTGTCTTTGTGTTCTGAATTGCCAAGTCTGCAACAGGAGTTGCAAGAAATATTTTTACCTTTAACTTGCCTGGTTCTCTCTTGACCTTACTCTCTTGGTGTGCAGTGTTGCTAACCACTTAGTTAGCAAAGGGATTGGGGAAACAACAGCACAGTGGAAGTTCAGGCTTTCCATTCATCCCTCGCTCCAGCCATGCCACTCTGCAGAACAGTGCATGTGGAACAGCCTACTTGCATTTTTTACAAGGCCTGTTGCCATTTAAGTTTACCTCCATCCCACAAACCAGGTTCTGATATTTCTGCACTGCAACACTTTCTCTTAAACAAAGAGTAAAAAATACTTCTGTGATGTGGCAAAGCACGACACAGATGTCAGCCTTCCTCATTTACTTCTGTTACAGAGGATCTCTTATTTGAGCTCTTTAAAGGGCAGAAGCAGTGGGAAGGACTACCATGTGCGTAGCAGTAACTCAAACCTTTGTGCAGGCTGGTGCATTTGCAGGGGCAAATATGGATGGAGTGAAACTTTGTTTCTGACTTGACTTGGTCGTGTGTTTTGTGTTCCAGGCTCAAGTAATCAGTTTTGTGGGGCAGGATGGAATGTAACAGTTCAGTTATGATGGAACTATTAATACCACACCATCTTACCTTCTTGTCAACTCTGCTGTGGCTGACAGAGGGTATGAGTCTCATTTATTTGTTCCACGTTGGTAAGTTTAAAGAAATGAGAAGGGGATTTCTTGTTATGTACTTATCTTGAAGTTTGCTGGTTTGGGGTCCAGAGGACACACTGATCTCTGAAACCCTCATTGTGTATGGCATGTCCCCAGAGAATGGAGGGACAAAGATGCAGTGCTGGGGTGCAGCACCGCTTTCTGCCCAGGGTGCAGCTCCCATTATCTGCTGGAACTGCTGTGAAAAGCCACCAGCTCCTAAGTGGGACACAAGGAGCCACTCAGGGCAGGTGGTCCTCTCTTCACCAGGCCAACTCACGGCTCCATGGAGACTGGCATTATAGCCAAAATCTTGAAGAAGTTTGTGATGTTTACACAGATTCCTGCCCCACACCCAATCCCTTTTGTGATGTGCTGATTCTGAAATGGTCCCATCCAGTGCCATTCCTTGGGGGGATGCCCTCAGCATCAGGCACAGCTCAGGTCTTGCAGTGGGTTTCAGTGAAGAGAGCAGGGTGCTGGTCACCCACAGGGTCCCAGGCTGAGTCAGTGGAAGAGCTCATTTCTCTGTGTTTTCCAGTGCGTCTCCCCTCACTCACACCTCACCTTCCCTTGTGCTTTATCTCAGCTCACCCCAGTAGAGTTATTTATCTAACTAGTTTAGGGGTAGGGAAGATACAGTGCTTTGTATTTTCTGGGAAAAGAGACACGTCTAGAGCTGAGTTCTGAACATTGCATAGAAGTAAAATAAAGGAAGGTAAATGCTCACCTCTCCCCACAAACTTGAGATTATAAACTGAGCTAAAGAAAGTGAGTCGATTCCTTGCCTGGTGGCCATCTCTGATTTGTTGTAAGGCTGTGCACAGAAACATTGCAGCTAAGAGCATGCCAGGCTTTGTTTGCTGGTTGGTTGGATATTTATGTCAGGTTGCCAGGCAAATTCATATACTGCTATGCTGCAGGCAAGGTCTTGGGGGTGGGGGAGATGAGTAAACATCTCAGAAAGATCTAAAGGTGTGGGAAGAGGTTTGGAGGAAAAGAATGAGGAGCTGGGTTTGCAAGTTGTAAAACTTGCATCTATTTTTGTCTTCTGTTGCTGAAGCAGAGGTATCCAGAGCTGAGCTGTTCTGCAGCTCTGCCAGCTTCACATCTATGCTGCTTTGTACCCTTGTGCTATGAGCAGGCAGCATCTCGTGGAAAGCTTCACAAACCAGTTGGTCCCTGAGATGTGATTTGAGTTTCTGTCACTGCCTGGACAAGTGCATGGTTATGGACTCTTGCATGCTCCAAATCTGTAATAGTTTCAGTTAGTCTCTTCTGCCAGCACAAACCACAAAAAAGTAATTAAATAGACAATAAATCTCTCTGTGCTCCATGAAACAGTTCCCTTTCTCACCCTTACCTACCTTCTTTCTCCAGCCTGTGTGTCAGTCCTCAGGTTCAGACCTGCAGTTTATGATATAGGATGATTTTTTAATCACCATTTGAGTGCCTGAGAAAAGCTGGCGACTCCCTCTGTGTTTGCAAGTGCGTGCTGTGATTTATTGGAAGACAAAGTGTGCAAGCCAAAGCAGTGATGTTCTGAAAGAAAAGTTAAATCAGGAAACAGAAGTAAAGGCCCATATCAATCTTTTATATATTTAGTTACCAAACAGCATTTCGTTTGTCAGCAATACATGTAACAACCACAAAACAGAGCTGCCCATTGCTTTTAGCTACTGTCTATGCCAGGGCATTCTGTTCTTGTATTCACACTCAGAAATAGCTAAAATAATAATAAATATCTTTGAGCAAATAACAGCTTTTTTTTTTTTTTGTTGTTAGCAAATATAATTGCTAGATAAACTGGGGGGGTTGCAAAATGCTGAGGTTTAGCACTTTGCTGGACAAGCTGTGTGTGTTTTTGACACAACCAGCATATGGGAGATTGTCAGCAAACTACTATCAAAGATATTTGTGACTCAGAGCAATGGAGAGTTTTGAAATGGAAATCATGTTAGGTAATCACAGCCTTTGCACATCAGTGAAACGTGTTTTTCAGTTATTGCTTGAGTACTTTCTCAGACTTGGTTGAAAATCAGTTTGGTTTCATTCTCTTTTGATTAGGAAATTAGAAATTTGTATTTTCAATCTATCATTTTTTCTCTTTTGGAAAAAGGAAGGAAGTTTATTTGAAAGGTGGATTGCAAGAGATTCATGTTCTCTAAGTATGTAAGAAACATTCTTTACATTTCGTTTCAAGTTGTGAAATGCAGGGAAGTTGAATTCTTATAGTAACTGAACAGATCCTAGGGCAGGTAAATGGAGTTAGTTTGCTTTCAGCAGAAATAAAGCACTTTCTTGTGTGGGAAGACTAGAGGAACAGGAATTCTTATGGAATCTAATTCTCGATATAGTCAGCCCAGGAGAGAGGTAGCTCCCAGTTTATTTATGAAAGCTCATAATGAAATGGAAGATAACAAGTTAGCATGATGTACAATCTGGAGGGATGAACCTGTACTTGAGATTTGACAACACTACTCTTAAAAATATTTATGGCTGCAATTTAAGTAGAGAGTACCAAGAGAAATAATGTTTTATTTCTGTCACTTGGCCTTCACTATAACATAGAAACAAGTAATTTAAATAGTGAAGTTTCCAGTGACTGTCCTGCACATTGATGTTCACCTTAGTGCACACCCAGACAGTGCTTAAGTGTTCTTTCTTGGCCTTGAGTGGAAGGCTGAGTACACGTAGGCCCTGTGCTGTCACTGTGTTTTCCTTGAGCTGCACCTTCAAGCAGTGTCCACAGTGTACCCTTGGATATCTTAGGATATCTTGCTTGGATATCTTAGGATACACTGCTTATGTTCATTGACAAACCAGGGAGGTTAGAAGCAGGATTGATCTGTATCTGGACAAGATTATTTCTTCAGTCTGAATATATGCAAATTTACAGATGTATTCCTGCAAAGGAGCAGGTCTGTCCTGAGGCAGTAATTGGATTGTAATTACTCAAACAACTGTTACGTGCCTTTCTTCATAGAAAGACAAGGCTTATATCTATAACAGACAGTGTGAACAGCATCTCCTTCTAACACTCCAGTACTTGAAGTGTACTCAGTACTCATCGAGAGGTGAATGTCCTGATGCCATTTGTACTCAGACCTAATAGAGAGCTGGGCAGTCACCAGCTGTAGGAAGTTCAACAAGTGCAGGGCCATGTTCTGCACCGGGGCTGGGGCAGCCCTGGCTGTAGGGACAGACTGGGCACTGAGAGGCTGCAGAGCAGCGCTGTGCAAAGGACCCTGGGGGTCCTGGGCCGTGGAAAGGTGAATGTGAGCCAGCAGTGCCCTGGCAGCCAGGAGGGCCAAACCTGTCCTGGGGGCATCAGGGACAGCATGGCCAGCTGGGCAAGGGAGGGGATTGTCCCCTCTGCTCTGCACTGGGGCGGCCTCACCTCCAGTGCCGGGGCACTTATGGGTGCCACAATATAAAAAAGACATGAAGCCGTTAGAGGGGGTCCAAAGGAGGCCACAAGGATGGTGAAGGGCCTTGAGGGGAAGCTGTATGAGGAGTGGCTGAGGTCACTTGGTTTGTCCAGCCTGGAAGGAGACTGAGGAGAGACCTCGTTGCAGTTCTAACCTCATCAGGAGGGGAAGCGGAGGGGCAGGCACTGATCTCTTGACCCTCCTGAGCAGTGACAGGACTCGAGGAAACAGCCTGAAGCTGTGTCGGGGAGGTTTGGGCTGGATGTCAGGAATAGGTTCTTCACCCAGAGAGGTGGTTGAGCAGGTTGAACTGGCTCCCCAGGGAAGTGTCACAGCACCAAGCCTGACAGAGTTCAAGAAGTGTTTGTACAGTGCTCTCAGGCACGGGGTGGGATTCTTGGGGTGTTGCTGTGCAGGACCAGGAGTTGGACTCTGTGACCCTGATGGGTCCATTCCAACTCCGCATATTCCACGATTTTGTGATAGAAATTCCATCAGTGAAGTAACAGGTCTGTGTGTCAAAGGGCAAAACTTGTCTTTAAAGGCTCTTTTTGTTTTCCTTTCTTCTTTTCTTTTTATTTCCTTCCTGTTGAAGATAGTGGTAAAAATCTTCATTGGAAACAGTGTCTCCTTTATTTTAAGCTGCTGATGAAATAAAATTGTATTTATCTTATGGACATTGATAAAATTGTACATATTAGTTGCTTTTAATAACGTTATACTTTCTGACTCTTTGTCTTTCCTTTTCTTTGTTCTTCCTCCTTACTAAGGACTAAACAAAATATTTTGCTTTACTGACAGAGCTTCTGATCCTGCAGCATTTCTTTTGCAAGGAGACTTGCTTTGTAGCTGTTAGGCATAGGGCTGCATTAGTCAATCACAAATACATTTGTTTCCCATAGTTCCATTTTAGCCCAGAACAGAAAGCAGTCAGTGTGGGTCAAGATCAAGAAGTGGAGAAATCAGAAATTGCACCATTTCCCAGATCCAGATGAAAGCATTGCCAGAGGCCAAGGTGAGATATTATTTGATGGTACAGCCGAGTGCCAGGGAGAACCCATGGGAAGGAGGTGGGGTCAGGGACAGGCGATAGGGAGGGGACCTGGAGTGCTACTGCAGCAGGAACAGGGCAGTCCCTTCCCTCAGGCACCCAGCTGAGCCAGACACTTGGGCACAGACCCTGCCAAGGTGTTTTGTGAACAGAAACTGCCAGCACTGCTGTGGTTTAAGCCCAGCCTGTCTGAGGCTGAAAGGCTGAAAGTGAGCTCCTGGTGTATAACCTCCAATTTGAAACAACTGTATGTGGCAAAGCATGACGTATTCTGGAGCCTTAGATCCCGTAGCTCTAAATGCAGAGCTTGGGGTTGCTTCCTCCAATTTCCTGAGATTGTATTTTTTTTATTTACTGCCATTTTTTAAATGCTTTCCAGGAAAAGACACTAGAAACCCAGAGCTGACTAGTTAGGTTTTAAAATACTAAGCTATGTCTTTCCATGTGGTTTCCCAGCAGTAGTCCAGTAACATAACACGTCTGATTTCCAAGCTCCTGCCTCAGTTTTACATGCTGGAATCAGCAGTCTCTCACACTCCCACTTTCCAGCTAGGCAAAAAATTTATTAAAACTCTAGCTGCCTCCTTGGCTACTTCGAGTCTGTTGTTCTTGTCACAGTTCTGCTTAATGTGTTGGCATTATTACAAACCTAAACAAGGTTGCTCCTTGGTGTGACTGTGGGCTCCTGCATTTGGTTTTGAGTTTTTGCTGCCTGTCCTCTCTCACAAGTGTGAGCCTTGCAATCGCAAAGAACAAAACTCTCACAAGAAAGGGGAAAATTCAGCCAGGACGTGACTCTGCAACTACAGAAAACAGGACAAGGTGAACCATTCTTATTTATTTTGGGGGGAGGAGAAAAAATTTTTTCTGGATACTCTTTTTTTCAGGTCACTAAAACATTTTGTCAGGCCTCATCCCTTTTTTGCTATGTACATAGGCAAAGAAGTTCCTAGGAGTCTCCCTGAATGAAACGCTGCATCATCTGAAGGCACTGGTCTTGGACAGGAATGTCAGATAATGAAAATTTCTGTTGGAGCAAATTTCATCTTAATTTAGGTGAAGGATAGATCCCTCATGTGTGAAGGAGTAAATCTAGTAAAACATTCCAAAATAAATAACACTGCAGTCACTCTTAGGTATGGGCTTCATTCTGGATCCCTTCTCTTAGTCCCTTCTAGCACAGCCTTCCAAGAGACAGACAAGTCTGTCTTGTACTGAAGACAGTACTGAAGGGACTGCCAGGCAGCTGGGCCAGGCAGATTTATGAATTTACTTTAAAATCCATTGCAGAAACAACTACATTTATAAAAAGAAAAAGCAAAAAAGCCTGTGGCTCATATGGTTTTACAGCTCAGGTAGCAGGACATGCACGTTTATATTCAGAGATCAGTGCAGGACAAGTGGAATCTATCTGGAGAGTCAAGCCACCTTTTAGGCAGATGTATCTGGAGAGTTGTTTAAAAGGTCCTGGTTAAGCCTGGAATTCAAATTTCTCTTTGCAGATACTTTAAGCAATGGATGAAAGTTAGGTGTGAATTCTTACCCCTCCTCTCATTAAAGCAGACTGATTTACTGCGTTTTGAATTTGTGTTCATCCCAGAAGGTAAAATTTCACTGGATTTTCAATTTGTCTCCATTCCAAGGCTCATGTGATATCTCTTCCCATCTCATCCCTTCTGGTGTCAGAGATGCTGAGGAAATATTACAGAATCAGAGTGATTTGGGTTAGAAGGGATCATGATGATCACCTTGTTCCAACACCCCTTGGAGCAGGTTGCTCAAAGCCCCAACCAGCCTGGACTTGAACACTTCCAGGGGTGGATGGGGCATCCACAGCTGCTCTGGGCAACCTGTTCCAGTGCCTCAGCACCGTCACAGTAAATAATTTCTTCCTAATAGCTAATGTAAACCTGCCCTCTGTCACTGTGAAGCCATTCCCACTTACCCTGTCACTGCATGCCCTTGTAAAAAGTCCCTCTCTAGGTCTCTTCTACTCAATACTTTATCATTTATGCCTCCATGGACTAAAGCTCAAAGGGAACTTTGTGTTGGAGTAGCTTGCCATTAACAGATGCCATGTTGCTCCTTGGGGTAGCTGACATAAGGTGGGAAAAATTCTTGCAAGATGGAAAAGTCATTGTTAGGAGTTAATTCCTCAAGTAAAGCTCTGTACTAGGAAATGGACAGAAAAAATTGCTGCCATTAGGTTGCTAATTTTGTTACCTCTTTAGCTCTCAGAGAGGGAACAGATTATTGTTCTTTTTGGATTGACCAGCTTGGACTTTGCAGACAGCAGATGAGGTGGGTAATGTTTGGAAGTGCAGACTGAGGAAAGAGAGCGGCAGGGAATGATCCCATGGGTGTTACCTAGCACTCGGCAGGTACTGACCGTATGCGACAGCCGCCCATACTTGGTTTGAAGTTTACGTACATACTCCATTTGAAGTTTAAGGTATGTTTGATGGGGACCTCCTGCCACCCAGAGAAAGTGATAGACCTGTCTGATTTGCCTTAGTTATTGTTGATAACTGAATTTAGTTAGAGCAGCACTGCATCTCTGTTGCAAAGTTAAGCAACAGCTTCTGTTTCAATCCCATGGTACCAGCATTCATGTGTCAGTCTTCCCTGTTCTCTTGTGAGTACAAGGTGTTCTTTGTGTGCAGTGGCTTTCTTGTCTTGCAGGTCTACTGTTTTAATTCACTTTTTAATTTCTGCCTCTCCCTTTCTCCTGTCGGTCTCGCTCCAAATCTCTGTTAGGTGATGCATATGTGCAGAAGGGGCTGTTTCTAATGAGCTTCTAGGCAGGGAGAAGGCAAAATAGATAATTTTTAAAATTGAAAGAGAAGGGTGTGGGTGGGAGCTTACACTGAGGGACATTGTATTTTTAATAGCTTCTTATTTAATTAAGAGTACTTCTGGAGGGATGAGGGATGATGGTGTCTTTAGTAACACATTAGAGAACAGCAGATGTTTGGATATTTTTTTACTCCAAAAGCTTTCTGTGATTTTTCTTTTTGAGAGCTGCCTTTGTGCATTTACTTTATGTGCTATGGTTAATAAAGAAAAGAACAGAACCATAAACCTATTGTGAAATACCTGTGTTGTCTGAAATGCATTGAAATGAGCTCTTTTTGGCACACATGTGAAGTCTGATGTCTCTCTGATTAATAATGGGGAGAAGGTTCCAGGCTTATACTGACATTGATTGGATCAGATAGACTCCTTTTAGTAAAGAAAAAGTATTTTTAATTAAAAATTCAGAAATAGAAAAGAAGTATCATCTGATATTAAGAATTGTCATTCTAATGGATGCAACCAAAATACTAGTTCGACACAGGTCTTTTAGTACAAGCCTTAATTTAAGAAAGAAAGAAACTGATCCAACTTGAGGGAAAACCCTGGGCCCACCTAAGTTAGTTGTGGTCCTTAGTGCCAGGAGCTCATCCTCAGTGTCTAGCATGATTCTGCAGGGTGGGTGGCAAAAGGGGTGTGTGCCACCTAACCTGAGTGCTGCCCAGAAGTGGATAAGGTGAAGTGAGACTTCACTGTACCCATCTAGAAAACTATTCAAACGGAGCTTGCATCTTCAGGTGCATTGCATAGGCTTAGTGCTGGAGGCAATGTTGGCAGAAGAGTAAAAGAGTCTTGACCCCAGTGTTGTCAGAAGAGTAAGAGAGTCGTGACCCACAAGCACTTGGCTGGCTCCTCATCCTTCCCCACACAGAATTCCATACTTTCCAGCTGATCATTGACATAGGGCTACATCCTCTCCTCATCTCCCTAGCCTGTCTTTCCTAGAAAACCTAAAACCTTCAGTTCCAGTGCTCCAGTCATAGGAGCCATCTCACCATGTCTCTGTGATGCCAGTGATATCACACCCACGCAGGTGTGTACAATAGTTCCTCTTGTTTGTTCCCCATACCACATGGGCTTGTGTACAGGCACCTGAGCCAGGTCCTGGGTAAAGCCAGCTTGATGGCTGGATGTACTGGTTTGAAAGTAAACCAGTGGGATAAATGAACTCCACACAATTATCTTGTGAGAGATTTCAGGTCAGACTTACAATTTAAGAAAAAGATTACAAAATGCAGTAATACACAGAAAACTGGCTTAAGCTCACAGAGTACAACCTGGCACTCTGGTGGTCACAGTCCAATGAAGCAGTGGTTGCAGTCCTGTTGAAGTGATGGTTGCAGTCTTGTCAAAAATGGTGGTCCTGTGGAAGTTCTGGTCCTCCTCTCGGTGCATCTCATGGTGATGGTGGTGGTGTCCCAAGTCCACAATTCTATAAGGTCATGTGGGAATGCTCAGTACCTTCCCTAGGGTGGGGAGTTTCACAATGGAGTGATTTAATTTTGTGAGTCATAGGATCTTTTTGGGAGTCTTTGATGGTCTGAGTCTTCCAGCTGGCCCTTATGCTGGAGCCATGGAGCCCTTATGGCCCATTAGCAGACGTGACACCCTCAGGATGGGTGTAACTCTGCTGGTGCTTCCCCCGAGGGTGTTATCATGGTTGAGTCATTTGCAAAGACAAAATGAAGAAACACTACCCCACCTCACAGGGTTTGCCTCTTCTTTTTTTCATTTAACACCCAGTTTGTAGCCTGACGTGTGCACTGGGCAGCTACTAGGAATGACCCATGTTAAACAGTTTATCAGAAATGGCAGTAGAGGGGAGCAGAATACACAGTTTGGCTACACCCCACATTCACTCTCTCCAGGACACTGGAGCATCTGGAATCCCTTTGCACTGTTCCAGGCATCCATTACAGGTTTTGGCATCTGACTGGCAAGATTGGGATGGATAGATGCCCTGACAAATCTAGTTTAAAGCCCCTTCACCAGTACGGCAAGTTCCTGACCCAAGATGGTTTTTCCCTTCTTTGTCAGATGGACCAGTAACATCCCTGATGCAAGCTCCTGGAAGGCAGCACACTTCTGTTTAGCACAGCTCAGGCTGACAGACTGGAGTCTCTGGACCTCTTAATTATTTGCTGCTATCACCCACTGCATTTTCTTGTTAAACTAGTGGTTAATTTCTGTATTTGTGGAGCAGGTTGGGCTGTTCAGCTTAGCTCTGGCTGTTCTTTCAGTGTGTGGATGTTGCCTCATTAGCCTGCAGCGCTGCAAAGTGGTACTGAGTAGGCATGTCCAGCTGGGCCAGAATGTCTGGCTGTGAAGGAAGTCCCTTCCTTTTGTTAGTTCCTTTCCTCTTCCTTTTGTTGTTGTAGCCTTTTTATTCCCCACTACTTCCCAAGCTCCGATGTTAATGCCCTCTCTCCCCTCTGTGTGTGCCAGGATGTGAATTTTTGGCCTGTCCTCAGCAGGCTGTGGTTCCCCCACCAGAGGGGCTTGGAACCAGCTGTCCAATCCCCTCTCAGCCTCCACAATATCTCTCAGGCTTTTGACTGTCTCATGCAGCTTGACATCCTGTTTGTGGGAGTCTTTCACCAGGGCACACCAGCTACAGTTCAGTGAGCTACCTCTCTTGTACTCCCTGATACTCCTTGGCCTTTCCACTAATTCTTTCAGCCGTGCCACCAGGCTGAGCAGATCGTTCCCCTGCTCACACCTCCAACAGCTGTTGTCTCCACTGCCCTCCGGCATCGGTGACAGCCTCAGACATTCACTGCAGCCGGAGACCTGGACAGCTGCATGCTGATGTGTGAGGTGTCTGGGCCATCACATTCCTTCTGATAGTAGCTTTTGACCATACTGAAACCATGGTTAGTCCTCTTCCAGACTGCTAGGTGATGACTGACTCTCTCAATTCTGAGCCCTGCCTCTCTGACCTGTCATGCCTTGTTTGCCTGTTCCTGTTCGCCACACTCCCTGGAGACACTTTTATCTCCTCTGGATGCTTCTGGCAATGCCCCCTGCCTGATTGGCTCCCAAGGGCTGCCAGGTCCTGATGGAACTGACTGTGTCTGTCCCTGAGCTCAGGAACCCTCACTTCAGTTAAAAAACACCTGGCTTCATTTAACTTAATTAAGTGTTCTGTATTTCCTAAGGATGAGTGGTTTTAACAGAAAAAGGTTAGGGAGCTCGCAGATGAGAGGTAGATTGTGGGTATGATGGTGCCAGGGGAGAAGCCAGACAGCTGGTACCTCCCTGAGCCTGGGCATGCTGGGATGCAGTTTTCCAGCACTGAGTGATGAAGTTTGGAGTTGAGAGTTTCTGTGACACCAGCTTGGAAGCTAGGCACAGTGCTTAAGTCTACTTCTTTTTATCTGCCCCATGTCCTCACTACTAGCTGTGATTGTGCTATCTAGACTATCTTGTTTTCTCTTGTTAAAAATAAGAACAAAATCTTCCTGCTCTCTGTTGCTGCTGTGTTAAATACCCGTGTAAACCAAGAGAGCATTTGAGAGCAGCAGAAAGTGCCTATTGCAAAGCACTGTCTGATCCCTTCCCACCATAAAGACTCAAAACAGGCTGGTCACTTGTGATGCCTCAGAACAGGATAGTTAAGCAGATGCTGGACATGTAAAATATATAGGAGCTCCTTATAATCACTTTAGGAATACAGGAATTTGTTTATTTTTGGAGCAATGCTATTAGCTACATGTCCCATTGTATCCCAGCAATTTAGCTGTGTCAAAGATGTGATTAAGGCTCAGCTATGGGACTCAAGTAGAACTGGCAGATCACATTAGTAATATAATTTGTGACTGTACAGCAGCCATTTCCAGCTTTTTTTTCTATGCAAGGTTTTGCTGCAGATTTGGTTTTCATTCCTCACTCCTGTTCATTGAAGGGACACATGGGATTATAAATCAGTAGTTAAAATTCATATTAGTTGGAATTTAGAAATTAAGAAGTTTGACTTCTTGATGAAGAACTTTGACTCTTTGCATTAACATTTGAATTATGGTTGATGGCAAAGCTGAGTTGGGACCAGATGTGTTCTGATTTCCTATAAGTCTTGGTTTCTCAGGCCTTTGGCATATATAGAATTTGCCCTCCATATAAACCCCATGCATGAAAAGCTGACCTTAAGATTTGGCCTCCACTGAATTTATATGTGATTCAAGGGAAAGTTTTTCAGAATAGCATAAGGCAGAAAGGGCCTTCCTCCCTCTTTTTCTTGTTTCTTTTCAGTGGAAATGAGGTCCTAACCAGTGTATATCACCAGATCTCTCAAAAGAATCCTAGTCCTGTCTGGGACCAAAATGTTCTAGTATTTAACTGGCTTTTTAGTTGTTACTATTTTTGTTAAAAATATTTCAGTGGATTCTAGCTGGTTTAAATACACCAGTCCCAATCCACTGAGCATGGCAAACACTAGATTAATGGATAAAATCAGTCCATTCAGATTATTTTTCTAGAACAAGTAATATTTTCTGTTTAGCCATGTATATTCCTTTAAGACTTCCAGTTTTATGCTTGCTGCCTTATCAAGAAGCTGAATTTGTGATTTGCATTCTTGATCTTGAAGAATTGTGTGATTTCTATTTAGCAGATTGAGAGATGTCATTAAAAAAAAAAAGTGAGTAGGCATTACTTAGCCCCATGCTTCTTTTCTTTCAGTCCCACAAGTGCTAAATTCAGGTTTTAATTTCATTATTGAAATTACAGGACCTTCTAAAGATCTGGCTGCATCCCAAAACAGCCTATTGAAAAATGCCTCTAAAGTTGCAGCCGTGCCAAGTAACCTTCTGCAGGCAGAGGTCTTGAGGTATCAGTAATTGCTTGTTTGCAAGGACAGCTTAGTATCTCTCACTGACAGATCCTTTGGGAAATACAGACAGGATATATGTGTGCCCTGCTCTCTCTTAGCTACACTGACTGCAGCGAGGTAGATGAAGCACACAGTCAGACCTGTGACCTGGGCAACACTTCAGAGGAACTGAGCCTAGAACTGGCTTGGATCCTGGCTGGTTCCATCTGCAAAATGACACATGCAGCTGATGCTTGATGAACTGATGGTTTTGACCACCTGCAAAGATCCATGAAGCACAGGAATACCCCAGTGTGTGCCGTAGCTGCTGTGGGGCTCCTGAGTCTTGGAGCAGCTACAGACCAGCCTGAGCAAGTCCTTTGTGTTTCAGGAATGCTGGCTTGATCTAAAACATGCTTCAAAAGCACTCCTGGCAATGCAAGAATAGAAACAGCTTCTCAGTTTCTAGTTTTGATTGCTTTGGTGTTTATGTTTGTTGGGAACAAGAGGCTGTGTATTCTGGCTGAGTGTACATCACTGCAGGTGAGTAGTGCTCCATTTGAGATAAACCTCAGCAAAGGCTATATATTTTAAATGGAGGAAGTTTTCATCTTCAGTTCAAAAGTGCCACCCAGTAATGCCAAAACTGCAGGCACACTGCAAGCATCAGCTCACAAGTGAGCACACGAACACTTCTACTGCTTGTACAAAGCCTAAGAGAAGGCATTTTGAATAATTTTGCTTAATTCTTTTTAAAAATAGTTTTTTAGGCAGTGTCTTATGAGAACACACAAGCTTAATGCACTGGTATCAGTCAGTGTGCAGTTCACAACAGTGCAGGTTTGATGTGAGCATTGTATTTATCTGTGCTACAAAGGATACCCTGGATAATTTTCAAGTGCCACATCCACTTGATCTTCTCACTCATGAAGACAAAGTGTGGTAGCAAGGCTTAGCTATGCTGCATTGTGTGTGTGTGCATGAGCCTACACTCAGGGTTTGGTGGCTGGTAATGAACATTCCAGAGTCAGATTTTGATGCCAGCATAAGCAGTCTCTGCAGAAGCCCCAAACGATTACAAGATTCCAGTTAAACTTTAAATAATTAACTTCCTTTGGTTTGCTTCCTTTGTGCTTCAAAAAGTTTGTAGACATGAGTACTGGCAGAATCTGAAGAGGAAAAGCAATCTCATTTTCAGAAATATTGAAGTCATATCACTGCTACTTTCTAGTTTGTTTTTCAAATTAATAATTCCCAAGGTGACCAGGAGAAAGAAGAAGGCAGGAAGGGATTGTGTGCTGGTGGTGAAGTGGACCTATGCAAAGCTGCTGTGTGTCAGCTGTATTTTCAAAACTATCAATTGTGATTTTCAGATCCCTCAGACCATGCGAGTTATATTTGACAGATTCTGCCAACTACATCCTGTGATGTCTGGGAGTGAGGGCAGTCTGGCAGTAGCTTCTGGAAAAACGTTTATCCTCATCAGTAAGACAAAGCTGTCAGAGGAACCCAGAGACATCTATGGAAACAAATAATGATTCAATATGCAAAACTAGTTTTCTAGTCCCAGGGAAAGATAAGAGAGGCACGTTTTTGAGAGCTGCATTTGAGCACCCAGATGAATGAGGGAAGAGAGAATTGCAATGACCTGGTGAACTGAATATTCTGGAGGACTTAAAATGATAGGAATTATTTCTGAAATGCTTGCTCAAAATGCCAATTTATCAAAGATAATATTTGTGGCATATCAGGCCCTGACATATGCATCTCTATACTATATACCTAATACTGTGGAGAAAACGCTGATGTTTCTCATATTGTGTATTAGCTGGGTATGTGAAGTAGTGAGCAGAACTAGTAGACTGAATCTGTTACAGGAAAGGATTAGTTTATTGCAATTTTTTTGAGAGTTGAATTGTTTAATGGAATGCAATAGCAGGTTACTAGTAATTGGCTCAAAGGAACCCTGAGATGGAGCAGGCAGTAAGAGCAAGTGTCATTTAATGCATGGCATTAGCAAGTTGCATTAAAGTAGCTGCTTCTCTGGTGTGTTCTCAGAATTGTGTAGCCAGCAGGCTCACTGGGGAATAATTCTGCATTAGTTTAATGTCTTCTCACAAGGATAGGATTTGTTTCACTGATTTTTGCCTTTCAATATACTTTAATTAAGCACAGAGTTGTTTATTTGGTGTTTTGGTTTTTGTTTTCCTTGAATATGTGTGACAGCATATGTTGGAGTGAGTGCATTCGATGTTAGTAAAAAGCACCTAACATCCTTCAAGCTGGCAACAAGCTCATGCTTGTTTTGGGAGTGCCTGTAAGCCCTAACCACGTATCAGGATCCACTGTAACAACTGAAGGTATCCAGACCTGTGCAGCCCAGATATAGCAGAAAAAAAAGATACCCTTGTGCCTTCATTATTCACAACTGAAATAATTAATTGAGGTAATGAGAGTGCTTGTTTCTCTGTTCTCACTTTCCAGTGCTGTGCTATCCTGCTGTATTCCATGGCTAAAAAAGTGAGAGGAAATCCCCAGAGCTATGTAGGTTCTTCCCTTAAAACTTGTAACGTGGAATAAGGATCAAGTAGTTGCAGCTCTTGAAGGTCATCCAACCCAGCCACTGTTTAAAGCTGTGCCAGCTGCTTCAGGTTATTGGGGGTTGTATTCAATTGGGCTTTGAGTAGCCCCAAGGATGGAGACTCTGCAGTTTCTCTGGGGAGCCTGCACCAGTGCTTGGCTCCACTCACACTGGAAACCTTTTTGCTGGTATGTAATTGTAATTTCCTGTGTTGAAATTAATGTCTTGCCCTTCTGTCTAGCACTAAGTGAGTGACTACACCTTCCCATTCCTTCAGGGCAGCAAGAAAACCTCCCTTTTGCCTACAGTTTCCAAGGCAAGCCCCAGTTTGCTGTCGTTATTGTAGGCAGTAGTGGGGAGGGAGGGAAGTGACTGTTTGAGTTGTAGGTACCCTGTGCTGAACCTGCTGCTGCACGAGGTCATTTTGTGCAGACCAAGTTTGATTTTCCCCAGCAGCCTATGGCTTTATGTCTTGAACTTGTTGGCCTTAGGCAGCACATACTGGAAGGCTGGAACATTTGGAGATAGGAGAAGCATTTTCCTTCTGGAGGAAGGATACCCCTTCTGGGGTATCTTGAGCCCTGGAACTGACCTTTTAAAACTGGCAGTTGTGAATGATTTCTGTGCCACTTTCTGCAGGAAGGAGGGAGGGAAAGAAGGGATTAACCATCATTGCTGGCATACTTTACTTTTTCAGTAATGAATAATTACTACCTAAGCAGGGCTCTTAGTACAAGCTTCTTTCTTAAGAGTGTAATGAATCCTCACTGTGCATTGTGGTGAGGATTCTGCTTTTCATTCTATGCACAATGAGAAATTTTAGCTCAAAATCCCGATAGCTCCTGCATTCTGCCTGTTGAAACTCCCCCCTGCTGTTCAAGCAGGTCTGGAATACACTGCCTTATGTCCCAGGCCGCTGCTCACTGATGAGGTAGCCCCAGAATAGATGAGGAGCAATCTTGGTACCCGTGTTTTTTGCAAAAACAACTCAGTGGTACAGATCTGCCCTATATTAATTTGCTGGTTTATTATTATTTGAAAAGTGAGACATTTTCTGCAGTTAACTTTCTGCATTCAGGGAAAGGGTTGCTAGGGAATACGCGGTTACCTGCAGAACTAGTTGCTACAAATTCTCCTCAGATGGTTCTGTTTGGTAATTTCTTCAAAATTTATTTTTCTTATGGTGATTAAATACGTTGTACTTGTAAAGACATTTTTGAGTATGTGCCATCTTGCTAACAGATCCATACGGTCAGTCAGTGTTGCTGTGGGACTGTCTGCCCTACAACAGAAGGAAGTCTGATTCCCAAGGGATGAAAATGTGGTTTCCAATGCCCAGAATTCCAGTTCTGAGAGCAAAGGACCATCTAGGACACGAGGTCTGGTCTAACTTGCTGCTTTTGTTGCCAATTAGAGAACTGGTTTCCTCTGTCAGAGCATTACTTTTGGTTTAGCCCCTTAAAGGGAAGGTATAATCCCCTAAAAATAAGGGTATAATTTTAGTTATTCCTAACATGGCATTATATCTCTGTGCAATTGATCCTTTTTCTGTATAGGAATAGGGAATAAATAACCTCTACAGTTAAAGCAGCAGAGCAAGCTCTTAGTTATTTAGAAACCGAAAAGCAAACCCTAAACCTTCAACCCTGTCCTAATCCTTAGAAGGAGGAGTTGTGGCTTAGGATGCCTGAGACAAACTAACAAAATTTTGCCCCAATCTTACACTCTCTGAATCCTGTGGCAAAAGTTTTACTTTCCCTAGTTGTAAAAGCTGGGAAGAGATCAGTATCTTGAGCTGATGATGAGGAAGAGGCCAAATCACCCTGGATCATAGGTCAGGCCTGGGAAGTCATGTCAGGAGGCAGGTGACCTGTTACACAGACCTCTGGAAGCCAATCTGTACAGTGGTAACACACTTAGTTTCCTGTGCCAGATCATTCTTGAAGCAGTGTGGGGTCCCTCGACGTGAAATACTGGCCCTACGGATGGCCATAGCATTTCCAAGTTGTATTGTTTTATGGGAAAGAACACGCTTACTCCTAAGCAAATATTTATTTTATCATTTTAAGCAGGGTGGCAAAGAAGGAACAAGCTGGTTTGCTTGTTGACTTTGAGGATTTTTCTGATCCCAGCCTCTTCTCCCCTCTTGTCTGTGGGAAGCCCGTGGTATCAGAGTGGTAGCCCTCCAGCTGCTGAGTGCTAAGTGCATTTGATCAGTATCATTAGCAGCCCCAAGTAATTGATTATCATCCATAGCTGAGTGTTCAGAGCAAACACACAGCCAATGGCAGTCACTTAATCTGCCATGCCTGCATGTTCTTGTCCTCCTGAGATCTATCAGCTGTGTAGCCTCTGACCCCATCAGCAAAATCACTGATGGCTGCCTCGTATTTACTGTGTACCCATTATGTCACCTGTATTAACCAGCTGAACTGGCTGCAGTGAACATGGAAGAAGGATTTACAGCAGCAGTGGCAATTTGTAGGTCTTATTTTAGTCTTCCTTTTCATGCATATCTAAGCCTGGATTTTTGTGGGAAGGGGGGGTGTCTTTAAATGTACACTGTTCAATTATTTTTCTGGTGTTAGTATTAATTGCAAAACTCAAAATAGGTTGATTAGGATAAGACCTCACAGGGATGTTTATAATTCAGATTTTGGAGATGTGACTAATGAATAACAACCACAGCTAATCAGTTCTCAAAACTGATGGTAATGAGCAGAAAAGGGGGAGGAAGCCAACCTGGATCTCTGCTAATGCACTATAGTGGAAGATGGCAAGGTCTCTTAACCTGTGTTTGATTTGGATGGAATTCTTGATTTTTCACAGGAAAAGCTATTTTTTTTAAAGCAGAGCTTGAAGATAAATTTTAAATAACCAGTAGTCAATTATAGCCTTTAAAGTTAGGGCAGTATTTAATTGTTTGAACTGTTCAGAGACTTGGGGATTCTTGTGGCATCTTTGGGCTTTTTATTTATAAGTTGAGTTTTTCTGCATTCATAACTGCTACAGAAATGACAGCACTGAACACTGGAGTCCTTTATTCACAGAACTGGCATCACAGGGGCATTGACAGTGTGTTTGTTCTCTGTGTTTCCAAGATTTTTGACCTTGATCAAGGTCATTTCTTAAAGATGAGATGATGTAAGTCTCTTGCTATAATCTGGTCAGTCCTCTGCCTCTGTGCACGTGTTTGTTTAACCATGTAAGTGAATTTGCTGTCCTGAATAAGAAACAGAGAATGAAATGTATCAGAGGGTCCTGAACTGGAACTTCAGTCAGGAATGATCCTGATCCACACAGGAATCAGTATAGTGTTAGTCTTGGAAAATGCCTTTCAAATCATAGGTAGACATCTTCCTGTCAAATCTCCCTGATTGTGCCGTGCACCACATCCTTGTAAGGAGAGAATTGCCTACCAGCTATTCAGGTCGTATATTTTAGGTTTGGGATTTTTTGACACTGAAGGATGCATTTGTCACCAAAGAGCATTCTCTGCAGTTGAACAAATAATTTCACTTACACCAATGAGATTGCTTGTGGAAGGAGGGCAAGAGAAGAAACTGTCCTCGGCTGGTGAGGCACTTGTATGCAGTTCAGTGCACTCAGGGAGGCTCTGCAGATGCCTGCTGCCTTTAAGAAAAAAAAACAAAAAACAATGACCAAACACAATTTCAGGAACTCAGTTTTGTCATTTGACATAGAGCTGAGCTGCTGGTTTCTATAATTTATCTTTAAATGTTACCATAGAACCCAACTCAGTGTGACCATGAGGATAAGGTTCTTCTCTTGGCAGTGAGCAGTGTGGTTTCTAAATAAAGCTGATGGTAGATATTGGTTGAGTTTAATGCTTCAAGTACTGGGGCAAAGAGTACGCTAAGGTCAAGGTTATTCCAGTTGCTTGTCCAGCATGAGGCTTTGGGGAAGTGAAACAGGCACTTCTACGCATCTCCTGCCCTTTGCTTTCTGTTCCCAGTGTTTATCATTCACAATATCTCGCTCAGGAGCAGTTCAGCTGAAAACTTTCCTGTTTTGGGGGACAGTGAGTTTAAATCGGGGAGCACTTTGGTGCAGTCTATGTGCGGCTCCATCAACATTATTGCTGGCATGGGACAAGGAAGTGAAGATGCAGGGAACCTGAGAAATAGGCTCAGTGTGCTGATACATGGCTGCATGGGTGTTTATGCTTGTCTCAGTTTGAGAGACAGGTGCCTGCCAAGGAAGGCAGGAACCTCCCTTGGATGGAGGTTCCTTGAATGGAAAATATGACCTCCTTCCCTCTGAATCATCATAGCTTTGATATTACGAGGCTTTCAGGCACAGGTATGGGAAAAGGAATAATAGTTCCTAATAATAGTATGTATATGTGTATATATAACACATAATAGTATGCATATGTGTATATGTATATGTGTATGTATACCAAGGCAAACCAGCAGCAGCAGCAGCGGGAGCAGAGCAGCAGCAGCAGCAGCCCAGCTCAGCCTTCTCTGGCTGCCAGGCCCTTTCCCCTTGGCTGCAGTTCCGGGCACGGCCGCCAGGGGCGCTGTTGGCTCCCGGCTGGGCAGGGCGGGTGCCGTGATTCCCCCGCGCCTGCAGGGGGCGCTGTGGCGCCGGCTCCGCCCCCTCTCCCTCAGCCACCTCTCCCGTACCATGGCGGGCGGGGGGGCTGGATGGTGAACGCGGGCTGCAGCATGAAGCTTGGAGCAGTGGCTGGAACGGCAGGGCAGGCTCACCTGTAGGAGCAAGCACGAGGTAGCAGAAACTTGGCAGCTGTAGCAGGAGCTGCTATGTGTCCTGGCAGGCACGGAGAGTGGCGCTACAGTGTAGCAAAAAAAACCCCCAAAGCAGCGGCAAAGAAATGGTGGGGCTGGGCATTGGCAGCCCGGCTCCCAAACACGGCCAGGAGAAGCTCACCTTCGAGGGGCTTAGGGCTCAGGGTCCCGGAGTTTCCCCAAAGGCATCTGAGTGCATGGTAAGGGTCTTTTGTTTGGTAAGGGTGGGTGTTTATAAGGTCCCAATGCAATGTCCGCTCTTAAGAGCACATGACAAACGAGAGAGAGAGAGAGAGAGGAGCTGTGCCCAGCCCCTTCCCTGAGCCCAAATCTCTGGGTATCTCTGCCCCTCCAAGAGAATACCCCACAGGTAAATAGAGTAGCCAGCTAGACCCTTCCCCTGAGCCTGGCAACTTCTTCTGTCTCTCTTAAGTACCGGTCATTATGGCCTCTTTGCAACATATGGGAGAAAATTCCGTGAGAGAAAGAAACAAAAGGAAAAGTCCCAAACGCCAACAATGCTCAAGAAAGACAGAGCAGTCAGTTGACAAAATTTTCTATCAGGAATGACATTTTCTGCTTCAGAAGCATTTTAATGAATAATTCTGTTTTCTGCAGCAAGTTGAGCCCTTTGCTGATAAAACAACACTAAGCAACTTTGTGTCTCCTAAGCATTTCACATGCACAAGTATCCATTTATCATCAGTCAATGTATAATAGAGATGTAGCATATTCTCGAGTCATGAGAGGTTTTGCAAAAGCCCGTAGCTTTTTATGGTTCCTGGCATTTAATATGTACAGCTCCTTTGGATGACAGAGGTCACTGCAACATCTGTTTTTGCCCAGTGTTAATGACATGATGTGGCCATTGACTCCTGATGAAAGTTGTATCAGTCTTAGAAGACTTCTGGGTAACTTTTTCACAGTTCTGTCAATCTTCTGCATTATTACAGTCCAGTAGGATTCAGAGGCCCTAGCATCAACCAAGCAATCATCAATTGGTTGGCATAGGTGCCAATTGCAGTATAGCTTCCTTTGGGTGGGACTGCATGTTCCTAACTCTTTCATAGCCTCAGCTTGAGGGCTTGCAGCAGCATGATGAGGTGAAGACAGCTTCAGCACTGCTGGGTTCCTCACTGGCTGAAGTTTTTCATGTGAAAAAACTCATTGGTCAAAAGGCTTTTGTAGGTGTACATCACTTAAGTCCACATCAGTTCCTGGGCCCATGCTTGCTGTGGAGAGGTGTATGTTACAGTCTGTTTTTTTAAGTGGTTAGAGGTGCCTATGCCTGAATTAAGGCGCAAATGAGACCATATGCCAAAGTCAGTATGGGTTTTATTTAATAGTAAATATGACAGAGAGAAGAAAGAAGAGAAAAAAACAGAAAAGAGATGGGGGGACAGAAAGAGAGTGACAGAGATAAAGAAAATATCACCACTCTATGGATCCCACTGGCATCCCAATGACCCTCTCCAGCTGGTCTTCTTGGGGGTGAAGATCTCCTGAAAATCACAGAATGGATTAATACATGCTCAGGCCAGGTAGGAATGCCCAGGTACCTCTCTGGGGGCCAGAGGGGGAAAAGCAGTTTAACAGAGTCTCTTGCCTCTGACTCTGGATCTGTTACATCACTCTGATCACGTGCAGTGCTGTGGTGCAAGGCCTCAGCAATGAGTCTGGGGAGCACTTTGGGGGTCTTTGATGGATTGTGGCACCTCCTCAAGTGCCTTTCACGGGAATGTCCCGTGGATGTGGCCGAGGGGTTTCACAGCTGGGCTGGTTTGTGTAAGGGAGGATGGGTGTTCACTGCCTCTGACCAGAGGTTATGCCACACACCTGAAACCTCCTCCCCCCTCCTTGTTTTGGGGCCATCTGTGTAAACCTGGCCTCTGTGAGCTGTGGTCTCCTCCACCCCAAATCCAGCCAGGGATGATTCTCTGCTGTGTTTGGCTTTCTTGTGGATGCATTCCTTTCCCTCAGCCTCGTTTGTTTCTCCCTAGGCCTGAGATGATTGAACAATGGTGTCGCCTTTATCTTATCTAGGTGGCTTAACTCACAGCGCAGAGTTCCAGTCAGGAATCTTCAAGGAGGGGTGGGCTTCTGTGGTTGTATCTTCTTTATACAGTTTTTAACTATAATGGGCAAAACTCCTTCATAACAATGTTTAAGGCATGAAACATTTCTTTCCCTGACAGTGCATGATCTTCATTACTGGAACATGAAGATCATGTCCTAGGAACTGTAGAGACAGAAATGTATATGTTGGGAATGGGGGGAAGAAGGAGCAGTCTTTCTTCTTTTGCTTCAACTGCAGGCTCTAAGGAAGAGAAGGCTTTTCTTCATTCTTTCAACCCCTCCTTTAATTTATTTGCAGCCAGCCCTGGCAGAATAATCCTGCTGAACAGTTAAAAATCATATATTGTTTTCTTGCAGCTGTGATCTTCACAAAAACAGAGGTGTGAGGGACAGAGCAAACTCATGCAGGAAGCACCTTTATAAACGCACAGGGTTTTCACTTCTTATAGCAGTTTGAATGTGTGAACATTGCCTAAAAGGGAGCAGTGCAGCCAGCATTACACTGTGTGCAGGAGGGAAAGGGGGGAGAGATGGAGATGCAGCTCATTAGTCATTTATCTGCTCAGCCAGCTTCTTCCTCTGCCAGGGCAGGCAGCTAGTACTGGCAGGGGTGAAGTCCCAGGGCCCTGTCATTCATAGAATCATAGAGTGGTTTGGATTAGCAGGGACTTTAAAGACCATCTCTTTCCAATACTCCTGTCAGGGGCAGGAACACTTCCCACTAGACCAGGTTGCTGAGAGCCCCATCTAACCTGGCCTTGAACACTTTCAGGGATGGGGCATCCACAACTTCTCTGGGCAAACTGTTCCAGTGCCTCACTCCCTTCACAGCAAAGAATTTCTTCCTAACTTCTAATCTAAACCCACGCTCTTTCAACTTAAACTATTTGTGTGAAAATTGCCCTGGAATTTAGGGACTAAGAACATCCAAAAAAATCAGGTCATTAGTGGTTGTAACCCCATCAGGCTCGCTCTCAGCCATGAGTCTGTGATATAAACCGGGGGTCTTCCAAGAAAAAGCATCTTAAAACAGTTAGAAAAGATATTGATTGACTTTGTGTAAAGCAGTTACACTTAAAACTGTATGGAATTAAAGCAATGCAGTTTTGCACAGAGCATCTTGGCATGTACTTCAAATTAATATAATTAACGAATCCTTGCAGTTACTACCTTCTTTTAAACCAAGAGTCGGTGGAACAAGAAAGAGAAGGGCATTTTTAACATGCTTTTCACATGCCTGCAGTTAAGCACTGAAATTTGTATCTTTGCACCCACGTAAGAGGCTGGATGTTTATATGATACATGTAAATGAGCAATAAATGGTAACGTTAAAGACAGTATAGGTTCCTACAAATAACTCCCAGCTCAAGTCTAGTAACAAAACAGAGCTTCTTTTATCTTCTTGGCTCGTTTAAGGCCAGCCTAGTAAAGTCATGTTTGAAACAGGGTTTCAGTCTGTAACATTTACTTGGCCTGCTGCTATTGTGTGAGAGGGGCTAAATGCTTCTATATTGGCAGTAAAGTGTGATAATCAATCGAATTAAGGCAGTTCACTGGAAACAGCATGTTTTCTCTAGTCTGAACAGTCCTGGGGGAGTTTTTCTAAAGTTCAGTGCCTGATACTATGCTCTCGAAATGGAGGCAGCACAATCCTGTCCTTTTTTTGTTTGTTTAATTTCTCCTTTTCCAAGCACACAGTAAAAGCAGGTTAAATTTGGCCATGCAGGCTGGCCAAGGGAGCTGGCTGAGCATAAAGCCAGGGTGTGGAGTGGCTTCCTGGTGGCCAGGCAGCACTGAAGTGGAAGGTGGCAGCAGGGCACCCAGCAGGGACACCGGGAGGGTTGTGTCCGGCCAAAAGGGTGGCCATGGAATGACGCAGGCCACATTCCCGCTGGCACGTCACCTCAGGCTGGGATGTCACACTGGGCCCTGCTGCTAGAGCCAGAGTATACTTGTAGATGTGCCAGCCAGAGAGTCCTTTTCCACAGTTTTCAGCTTGGTTTGAGGAAATGCTCCATAAGCTGCACTTTTAAAATAGCCCTTGGCTGATATCTGCACTAGCTCTGCTGGCAGATGCCTTTGTGTGAGTGCACAGATCTGGTTAGAGGGAATCTATTCCACACTGTATTTAGGCAGTACCTTTGCTGTCTGTGTTTTGTTTTCCTTGCCACTAGCAACAGAGAGACTATGCTTGTTTTGTGCTTAAATCCTCTTTATACTCTTTATTCTCTGGAGGAGCTGGATAAAAAAAATAATCTTTGGAGGTAGTTAACCACTGGAGCAGATTTTTGTTTTGACTAATTCTGTTTAGGTAGCAAAATATGTACTTGGATGTCAGGACTAGAGAATCCCTAAATTGAATCAATGGATTTTTATTTTTAAGTGAAAAAAACCTGCATTTCAGATTTTAAAAGGATGTAGGCCTTTGGAATCCAACTACACCTGGAATCTGACTACAGCTGATACTAATGTGCATAACTGGGAGCAGAGGAAAGTCACAGTATCTGAAGCAGTAATTTACTGTGCTTCAGCTTTGAAATAGTTTTATTTGTCTATAAATAGGAAGGCATAGAAACTGAAGAACCTTTCAGAAATATTTTTGTTCTACAGCATGACCAAGAAAGAATTTCAGTCATTAGGACATATTTTGCTGGAAATGACAAATTCATTTATGTAAATTGTGGGCTCACCTTTTAAAGTTTCTTTAAGGTGATCTCTGTGAATTCCAAATGCACTGGAGATGGAGAAGTGAGAACACAGCCTCTTGTTCTTCTTTGATAGTGGTTCTTTTTTTTAATTTTTTTTTTTTTCTTTCTAGCAGAAGAGCAGATGAATTCAGAGTGTTCTAAAAAATGTTGGTGGTCTGACTGATACTGTCCCATTACATGCCTTTGGAATAAGCTTGCTCTTCTTAAATAGGAAACATCAGTAGATGAAGTATGGCTGAGACAAAAACTTGGACTTCCATTGACGTTCAAAAAGGCAATTCTATATGAACACAAACAAATGCATTTAAATCTGTTAAATATTCCTGACATTGGGCAGCAAAACTACTATGGAAGATAACTGCGGGAAGATTTATTTGTCAGCCTTTTAGAGGGACACATAACTGAAAATCTACTTATTTCACTTGTCCATCAAAATATGACTTGCCTTGAGTGGATGACTAGAATTTCGCAACTCTGCATTAGGACAGGAACAAACTGATGCTGGGGCTGCCTTGGGAATTGCATTACTTGAATGTAACTCGTGCTGGGGGAGGTGCCTTGTTTATGCTTTGGTTTATTGCTTTTAGCTGGTGTGAGTAGAAAAAGACACCCGCAAGATGATGATTTACACAGTACTGCTGATGTTAATCCCATTACTTTGCCAGATATTTTTCATCTCTTCCCCTCCCACCCCTTGAACTGAAACTTTCTTTGCCGTGAGTCAGAGCAGAGCCTGGTGTGATGAGCAGGTGTGGCTTGCAGTGCAGATGTGCTCCCCAGCTTCATGCAGGCACCCAGGATAAATGGAAAGGAGGAGGGGATGGCTGCTCTGTGTCTGTAAATGCAAGGGAGGGAGGGAGAGAAAAAGAGAGTGCATGTGATTTTCTGGCATGTAAATCCTGGAGAACAGTGAGCAATATGGAATGCTCTCACTCCCAGTGCAAGGGGAAGAAAAATACAGTGACTGCAGTCACGTATTGTCACAGTAGAAGAGTGGCTCTTGTGCTTCTTGCCAGCACCTGTGCCCAGAGTAATAGAAGCCTCTGTCCCCACAACATGATCTTGGGCTTCAAGGAGAATTTGGTATGTGCTGGTCGGCAGCGTCACCTTTCCTTCTCCTCAGACAACCCGTACAAATCCTTTCAGACGCCCCTGTGGACTGTGTACACTGCTCCAGCATGCTCCTGAAATGCCCTCAGTGTGCATGGGGAGGGCTGTGTTCTGGGTAGCTTGGGCACTCCTGATGAGGCAAATGCCCTGCAAAGGGACAGGAGATGAGTTTCCCTCCCTTGTACATGCTCAGGCACTGCAACCAGGGAGCCCAAGTGTGCTAACCTGCTTTCTGTCCTCTGGGAGGGTAAATCGGCTTCTTTCCTCAGAGATTTGAACTTAGACTTCCATCTTTCTGGAATCCTTTATGAAATGAAGGGAAGGTTTTGGTTGACTGTAAAAGTCGAGCTAAAAGGGCGGGCCTGCAAAATGCTCAGCTTGGCAGGAGCAGCCTTGACTGATGGGGAAGGGTCACTGACTTTGCAGAATGAGACTCTCCTGCGTGTGTTACTGTGATCACCTCAGGCCTGAAAGTGCTGAAGTGGAGCCCAGAAGGGAGCTGGGGAACTCTGTCAATGAGTAATTGGGCAAAAGAGAGAAAGGATTTGTGAGAGGAAGCCATCAGTAGCATTGAAAGCAAACAAATAAGCAAGAATCAGTGTTTTGGATTTGTTTGTGTTAGGAGAAATTCCCTAGGCCAAGCAGCTCCATTTATACATTCTTGTTGGAGTTGCACAAACCATGAGACTGGTTGATGCAGTTTGAAAAACAAAACAGAAAGCCTTGGCGGGGAGGGGGAGGTGCAGGGCTGTCCTTTACTTCTCTGGAAAGAGTAGTCATTCTAAACTTTTGTTCATTTGCAACAATACACAGGGGCTGTGCAATGACTGTCTGAATGTTAAATTATAGCACTTGTTTTACTCTTTATGTCTGTGTCTTGCATGACGCAGTTTGTACTAGCAACATCTGAATGTTTTGGCTTACTTTGAAAGACTAGGAGAGTTAAGGGTCTTTCATGAAATGAAAGAAAATCCTGAAAATAGCCTTCTGTGATTTCCGAATTGTATTCCTTGTGGTATTAGCATATAGCTGGAGTTAATTCATTTGCGTTAGTGAAAAGTTCAAGTGAGAGCAGAATTAGGCCTTTTTGAAAACCAAGTCAGAGTCATAGCTGATGCAACTCCATCTTGGCTTTGAACGGGGAGCCTGTCACGTTGCTTGTGAACCTGGAGACATGGATGTGTCACATTAATCCCAAACAGAAGCTGTGCAACATACCAAAGAAGAGGATTGTACTCAGAGTTGGACTGGGGCCCTTGGCTTTCCAGTCATTCCAGTAGTGGGCAGAGTCCCAGCACAGAATTTGATGAGGCGATCCAGCCAACTTCATTCTGTACAGTGGCTTGAGGCAGAGACTTGTCCCTCCTGTCCTCCATTCATGATCCACAGAGGCTATGCTGAGCTGGACTCTCCTACTTTCAGAGCTCTGTTGTTCCCCAGGCTCTATTGCTGCTTGTCTCTGGCCCTATATAGACATAGCTTTAGATGTTTGAGGATGTGGGTTTGTGTCACTTGAGATCTTCTTTTGTTCATTTAGGGGAAAGAGACTTTTCTCTGCAATGCCGTGAGTCTCTCCTACAGGCAAACAATCTTCCCAAAACTGTTGTGGTGTGGGTCACTTGTCCATGGGGTGCAGTTCTCTAAGGATAAGCTGCTGTAGTGTGTAAGCAAGGGCACTCTTTCTAACCCTGGAAGCAGAGGCCCTCTCTCTCCATTCAGGTCTCCCACTGGATCACAGCTTTCTCTGGCATCCACCTGCTCTGGTGTGAGCACTTTCCCATCCACTGTGAGTGGATCTGTGCATCCCCCATGGACTTACTGCATTACAGGGGGACAGTTTGTTTCACCATAATCCTCACTAGGCTTGCCAAGGAATCTCAGCTCCAACACTTGGAGCATCTCCTCCCTCTGTTTCCCACTGACCTTGGTGCCGCCATGTTGTTTTCCCTCTTGTGTCCTCACTGCCTCCTCTTCTCTGACCAGAAGAAAAACTGCTGCCTGTGGGTACCATTGCCAACAAGTGGCACTGACTCGGAGATTCCTGCAGGATCCCAAAGCACTGAGAGGTTGATCTCGTGTGGGTTCCGTGTCGGGGAGTCTCTGGCCGTGTTCCCGCCGCCGGCCGGGCGGCTCTGCCGCCGTGGCGCGGGCAGTGGCGGCTGCCATGGTGCAGGCGCTGTTTAAGGCCTCTCCTCGTGCGGGCGCCGGGAAGGAGAAGTCACCGCCACCGGCCCTGCCCTCTGCCCGTGGCACGGCTGGGTAGGGGCGGGCAGGCAGGCAAGGCTTGCTGCACGCTGCGCCAGCATGGCCCCGGTGGGGGCACCTCCCCACCCCTGGCAAAAAACCTGTGCTTGTGCTGTGTTGATTTTCTTCTTAAATGTGTCATCGCAGAGGTGTTTCCAACCTCTCTAACTGGGCCAGCAGCAAGTCCATCTTCAGAGCCATCAGAGATTGGCTCTGTCGGCCATGGTGGACGCTTCTGGCAACTTCTCACAGAAACCACCCCTGTGGCTCTCCCCCACTAGCAAAAACCAGGCTATGCCAAATCAACACACTTTCAAGGAGGAATTCTTTCCTCTCCGTGGTTATCCCACTTATTCTGTGGCTGATGCAGAAGGGTAGACAACCCACGTGAACTTGTAGCAAAATTATAAATCTCCCTAGCTGTAAACATACAATATTTTTTGAAATCTTTGAGACTACGTCTCAACAAGACATTGAACATTATTTTTAATCATACTGCACTTTAGATGTATTTTCATTAAATGTCAGGGTCTTCATTTATTTCCGTTTGGGAAAAGAATAAGAAAAAGGGAGGTAGACATTCCTTAAAGCGTGTATTATTGGACATAGTTTTCATCATGTCAGTCCTGACCTGAATTCTCTCTAAACTGAATAGTTACAATCTCTAAAATCCTTCCTCAGATGGAAACTTCTCCATGCCTGTAATAACATGTATCCTTTTTGAAATGAGGCAGCAAGGATTTGAGCGGGGAGTGTTCATGAAAGCTTTACTTACCCCTTTACTTTCTTTAAAGAAAGATTTCCTTGTGTTAACACATTCTTCCATCCTGTTGTTTTGTTTCTTTGCCGCTTCTTTGCCACTTTGTCCTTCTGTGCAGAGCAGGTGTTTTCACTCAGCTGCCTACAGCGATGCTGAAGAATTTTTCAGGGCAGTTGGAGTTAAGATAACATCCATCAGCAGGCATGAGGAAACCACAGTTCTTTTTGTGCACTACCTTGCATTTGTCTATACTGAATTTCAGCTGATCAGAGAATATTTCCTCAACATCTATGGAAATTATATAGTTATTGACTGAGGGGAAGAGAGAGGATAGAAATTAAATGGTCAAAACATTTGCTGAATATTTGCTGGCAGAGAGGGAGGGCTCCATTGAAATGAGACCAGTTTCTCAAGATCTCATTTCTCTGTGCTATTCTCCCTCTCTCCATATCAAACAACAGGTTTAGGGAAGGTATGCAAGAAATTTGCTTTAGTTGTCTTCATTTTGCGAAGACAGGGCAGTGTGAAGTTGGTGTTGCAGGAGTTGTGTGCAGGGATTGTTTCAGGACTTCCATTTACTCGGGAAAGGGAAGGTGGATCCCCCGGCCTGGATGGGCTGGGGAGGGCGAAGGAAGCTGCTGGCAAACACTTGTCCCTAAAACCGAGAGCTGCAAGGGCAGAGCTCACAGCAGGCTTTCCAGCATGTAATAAAGGCTGCCCTTCTGTTCCCTATGCTTATTGGTGGATGCCTCACCAAGACAGGATTTTGGGGAAATCTTTTCCTCCTTGAAAGAAAACCAGCTAAAAATAATACGTACGTTCTTAGTTCCAATGCAGAACAAAGTTATGGTTACCTCCTGCAGACTTGTGCTTGCCTTATGTTAGGAGGGGCACTGCTCTGTCACCTGAGGTAAAACTGGCCAGTGCTGGGGCACCCATCTGAGGCAAAGGCTGTGTTTGCTACCACAGAGGATTCTGAATCACATTAAATTAAGAGAAAGTCAACTGTAACCCACACTGGGTTGAGCTGCCTGCAGTTGAGAACACACTATTTGGAAAGTCTTAACCTGATTTTTACAAACAGAAAAGCACTACCCAGAAAGTTCAATTCAATTTTCAGCTGTTCAAGCCAAAATTCATATCTGTTTTCCATCCCAAGCATCAGAAGCTTCACCATTGTCACTACTGTTTCTTCCCTATGCTGTGGTACGTTTATTGTCCAGGAAGCTCTAGGGCACATGAAAGTTCATTTTCTAAGCAGATTTCCACATGGTCTTGTTGAAACTTCATTGATATGGTGCAGTGATGCAAGTACATATGTGTTTGGGATATGTGTCTGTAAACTTTCTAGGCAGCCTGTGGCAAATGCAAACAGAATGTTTCAAATGTGTTTCTGTCTTTAAAGACCAAACACACCAGCTGAGCCATCCACAGTTCCTGTTGCCATCCAAGCCCCAAACTCTGCATGCTAAAGCAAGTCAGGGTGAACCAGTTTTAAGCACGACCTCTAGCTGAAGATTTGGCACATGAATTATAATTTATATGAATGACTTTTAAACAAAACTCTGATCATTCTTTAAAGAAAATTGTTCTCGTTTCATACCGTCTGTTCATGTGTTTTATATGACACCAAAAGGTGATGAAGCACGGTTTTAAGAGCATCTTTCTTGAATGTGAGTTTTTGTTCCTCCTCATGCTTCCCTGAGCACCCATCTGCTCTGGCCTTGTAAATGGCACACGTCACTTTGCAGGCAAGTTCAACCATGGAAAAGTGCCCACGACTGCAGCTGAGATCAGGGTCGTCTGTGCAGAAAGGAAGGTTGGTCTCTCTCCATGGAGAAGACCATCTTGTCAGAGACCTGTGGATTTCATCTGTGGCCTCAACTCTGACACTGAGTTTCCAAGGCTTTGGGGGAAACTAAAACATGGTTAATGCCTTTGTGTTAGTTTGCCAGAGCGCCTGCTGCTGCACCATTTCACTATGGTATGTACTGGGCTGAGTGAGTTTTGGAAAGCAGAATAGTGATGAAAATGGTGCAGCATAATGCTTTCATTACTTACCTGGGCTGCTTTTCCTTTATCCCTACTGATTTAACATTTGTCATAGAATCACTGAGGTTTGAAAAGATCTCTAAGATCACTGACTCTAATTGTTAACATAGCACTGCTGTGTTCATTGCTAAGCTGTGTCCCCAAGTGCACATACCCCCCCCCAATATACTGCTGTGTAGTCTTGTTATATTTATAAAATGCTCTTTGGGCATATATGCCCTGGGACTTTTTTACATGGCATTAAAATAGTTTTCTGCTTGTAAAGTTACACCTGCCTATGGCCTGTTGAGAATGGGTTTCAGAATGCAGTGTCTCTTCACCAGGGAAGGATGAAGCATGTTCACTGCTAGATTACTATTTAAAGAGAAATCACTCAGGTCTTGTAATTGGGATACCCAAATCATGGGCTGAGTTTCTCCTCCTGGGGTCCTGTTGCAACTTTGATATACAGACTTTGCTAAAGGTTTTGAAGGCAGAAAGCCTGCCAGGAAGAATACTAGCAGAAAGCGAGGAAGATCAAGATATCAAAGGGAGTGGTACTGACAGAGGAGAAGTCTGCAGTGATGAGGCTCCTATGGATCTTTTCCTTTCTCTTCCCAGGGTTCAAGAGCTCTCTCCCCCCAGCAGAAATTTAAATGGGAAGCAGTGGGCATTAATACTTTGCGCTTATCAAGAGTGGCCCACCAGTGCCCAGGGAAGGAGGGAAGAGAGAGCTGTAATTGACTGCTTTTTTGCTGGCTTCAGTGAACTTGGCTCACCATGGGTCCTTCTCTTGCTCTTATAGAATACATCTGAGTTCGGTGCAGCATAAATGTGATTAATTTCTGGTCTGTGCTGAAGAGCACGGAGTGGTGCTGTCTTGCTCTTGGGCTTGCTCAGATATACACTTCATGTATCACTTACCTACCATGCAGGGTGGTTATGAGGATTAATTAGTTAATGTTTGTACAGCACTTTGAAAATGTAATGCACTATTAGGCTTTAGTCTCTGCTTGATGCATGAGTAGAACACCCATTAATCTAATAGAAGTTGCATGCATTCCTCAAGCAGGGAATACATAAATGCTAAATATAATTTTAATTATCATTGTATTTTGCAATATTCCTTGATCATGGTTTTGTAATTTAGCTTAACTTTTTTTAATATGTAGCTTGCAGAAATACAAAAATGTTCTTAATTTTTAATCTTGCTTTCAAGAACTCCCTCAGCCTGAAATAAGCAATCATCCTTTGTTCCTCCTGTTTCATTGTTTTCTTCCCCTTATCTATCTTATGTGCATGGTCTGACCAGAGGTAGATTTCTGTGTTCTGCAGTTGGCAGAGGGATCTTGCTAGCTAAGGAAGCAGACTTGTAACACCTCACACAAATAGTATTTGATTACTGCTAATTACAGTGCTGTCACATAGACAGGGGGAAAGAACGTCGGCTGGCTTTGTCAAATAGCAGTGAAATAACCTGCTGTCTGTCTACTGACTTAATGGCTTTAATTGCCAGCGCATAATCAAGATCTGGTGAATTTGTTTGAACATATCAGCAGGCACCAAATATTTCAATTAAGATCAAGTTGTATAACTAGTGTTGCTTTAGCTAGAGCAGGATTCTGGTAAATTCAGGTTTTTGAGGCTCACGCAAGGGTACTTGGCAAGAGCCAGCAAGCAAACAGACAGATGTGTTGTTTCTTCTTCCTTTTTTCAGACTTTGAGCAACCTTCCCCTCTGATGCTGCTGGACCCTTGTAGGTGGTTCCCTTTTATTTTCTTTCAGTCTGTTTTCTTTCTCAGAATGATGTCTTCCATCAAGAAGAGTTCATGCACTGTAGGCTTTCTACTGTGAATGAGGTCTGGGTTGTGGTGGGCCATTGAGACAACTGCTTTGGCCTGGAGTAGTCTGTCCCAAACTCTTGAAGGAGGCTTGCTGCAGCAGTGAGAATGGTAGTTTAACAGTCCCTGAAGAAAATCATAGAATTGTACTATATCCTGAATTGAAAGGGACCCACAAGGATCAAGTCTAACTCCTAGCTTGGACAGGACAACCAAAAGAATCATGTGCCTGAGAAGAAAAAGAAAAAACGTCCGAAAAAAAAATTAAAAAAAAATTAAAAAAAGGGAAAAGCTGTGGCCTGGCACACCAAAAGTGGTCCATTTCTCCCCTGTAAATGTTGATAGAGCTTTTATTCCTCCCTTTTGGCACTCATCCTCTTGCCAGAACAGTGTTTTTCAAGAAATCAATCTCTTTCCTATAGCCAGTGAATAATACAGGAGTTTTAAATAAAAGCTTGAATTATGTTCAGCTTTCAGAGATGGTTTTTTCCCAAACTGTCAGATAGTGCTTTATTTTTGTCAAAGCCTCAATCAAAGATTTTTGTTCTATCTTTGAAGGATCCTTCCTTCAGGTATTCACGCCCATTCAACCAGATCATTAGCAGCTTCTTAAGCACAGAAGAACAGGTCATTGTGATAAAATCTGCAAGGCCATGAGCTGGACTTGCGTTTGCTCTCTCATTAAAAGGCTGAAACGGGAACCTTCCGCTCCTCGGAATCGGCTTTGGGCACTGGATGCTGTAGACTGCCCTTACCTGTCCTGTTCATATTTAATCACGACGTTTGAAAAGACCCACCTGGTCCAAGTTATGCCTGTTTACTTGATCAGTTTTCATTTTGCTAGAGAGTTGAATTTTCTGGTTTGTGGGGTTCCTATGGCTTCTTGCCTGCTAAGTATTAGTCTGGATTGGTGGGTGGATTTTCTTGGCACGGAGAACTCTCACATAAATGATCTTCTTAGTTTTGGTGGTTAAAATTAATGCCTTGACACCAGGAGAAATGACCTTTGCTTGTCTACGTGTTGTTATCTTATCTATGATACTCTTTTACCTTCATCCACATACCACTCAGTGCAGCTTTGCAGCTGTGACCTGTCTTCTCCCTGTCTTCATAAGCCGTGTAATTTTAGGGATCATGCTCAGCAGGCATGCACTCAAAAGCTGGCATGCAGAAAATCACAAGTTCTTTCTGTTTGTTCTGAAGGACCTTTAGAAATTTGTGCCCACCCCCTGCTTAGTTCTGGCAAAGCTGGAGTCATTCTTGCGTGTGTTTAGTGGGAGCTGTCAGTGCTCCACAACTGTCTAGATCAGACCTGGAGCTTGAGAGCTAAAAACAACCTCAAAATGCAGAGATGATGTATGACAGAGAGATTTACATTTGCAGAAAGGCAGGAAATTATGCCAGAGTTTCCTTCCTACTTTCCTACCTTTTTTTTTTTTTTTCTTTTTTTTTTTTTTAACACTGAAGAGAAGAAACGTAGACCACTAAATGCTGCTACCAGTTTTGCTTCTTTTGGATATGCATGTGTGTGTGCTTCAGTAAGTTTACAGTATTGTAATGGGTTCTATATATGGGTATTTTAAAGGTGATACCATAGTAATAATAGGGCAGGGCAGAGATGCTGATCAAGGTCAGTGGGCCTGCACACTGATGAAGTCAAGCAGGAGGAGGAATGAGNAGACTTTGAGCAACCTTCCCCTCTGATGCTGCTGGACCCTTGTAGGTGGTTCCCTTTTATTTTCTTTCAGTCTGTTTTCTTTCTCAGAATGATGTCTTCCATCAAGAAGAGTTCATGCACTGTAGGCTTTCTACTGTGAATGAGGTCTGGGTTGTGGTGGGCCATTGAGACAACTGCTTTGGCCTGGAGTAGTCTGTCCCAAACTCTTGAAGGAGGCTTGCTGCAGCAGTGAGAATGGTAGTTTAACAGTCCCTGAAGAAAATCATAGAATTGTACTATATCCTGAATTGAAAGGGACCCACAAGGATCAAGTCTAACTCCTAGCTTGGACAGGACAACCAAAAGAATCATGTGCCTGAGAAGAAAAAGAAAAAACGTCCGAAAAAAAATTAAAAAAAAAATTAAAAAAAGGGAAAAGCTGTGGCCTGGCACACCAAAAGTGGTCCATTTCTCCCCTGTAAATGTTGATAGAGCTTTTATTCCTCCCTTTTGGCACTCATCCTCTTGCCAGAACAGTGTTTTTCAAGAAATCAATCTCTTTCCTATAGCCAGTGAATAATACAGGAGTTTTAAATAAAAGCTTGAATTATGTTCAGCTTTCAGAGATGGTTTTTTCCCAAACTGTCAGATAGTGCTTTATTTTTGTCAAAGCCTCAATCAAAGATTTTTGTTCTATCTTTGAAGGATCCTTCCTTCAGGTATTCACGCCCATTCAACCAGATCATTAGCAGCTTCTTAAGCACAGAAGAACAGGTCATTGTGATAAAATCTGCAAGGCCATGAGCTGGACTTGCGTTTGCTCTCTCATTAAAAGGCTGAAACGGGAACCTTCCGCTCCTCGGAATCGGCTTTGGGCACTGGATGCTGTAGACTGCCCTTACCTGTCCTGTTCATATTTAATCACGACGTTTGAAAAGACCCACTTGGTCCAAGTTATGCCTGTTTACTTGATCAGTTTTCATTTTGCTAGAGAGTTGAATTTTCTGGTTTGTGGGGTTCCTATGGCTTCTTGCCTGCTAAGTATTAGTCTGGATTGGTGGGTGGATTTTCTTGGCACGGAGAACTCTCACATAAATGATCTTCTTAGTTTTGGTGGTTAAAATTAATGCCTTGACACCAGGAGAAATGACCTTTGCTTGTCTACGTGTTGTTATCTTATCTATGATACTCTTTTACCTTCATCCACATACCACTCAGTGCAGCTTTGCAGCTGTGACCTGTCTTCTCCCTGTCTTCATAAGCCGTGTAATTTTAGGGATCATGCTCAGCAGGCATGCACTCAAAAGCTGGCATGCAGAAAATCACAAGTTCTTTCTGTTTGTTCTGAAGGACCTTTAGAAATTTGTGCCCACCCCCTGCTTAGTTCTGGCAAAGCTGGAGTCATTCTTGCGTGTGTTTAGTGGGAGCTGTCAGTGCTCCACAACTGTCTAGATCAGACCTGGAGCTTGAGAGCTAAAAACAACCTCAAAATGCAGAGATGATGTATGACAGAGAGATTTACATTTGCAGAAAGGCAGGAAATTATGCCAGAGTTTCCTTCCTACTTTCCTACCTTTTTTTTTTTTTTTCTTTTTTTTTTTTTTAACACTGAAGAGAAGAAACGTAGACCACTAAATGCTGCTACCAGTTTTGCTTCTTTTGGATATGCATGTGTGTGTGCTTCAGTAAGTTTACAGTATTGTAATGGGTTCTATATATGGGTATTTTAAAGGTGATACCATAGTAATAATAGGGCAGGGCAGAGATGCTGATCAAGGTCAGTGGGCCTGCACACTGATGAAGTCAAGCAGGAGGAGGAATGAGGAAGGCTTGTGAGAGTACATACTTTGTGCTTGCTATCCCTGCATCTAAATTTAGCTGAATTCAGGAAACTTGAATCACAAAGAAACCTGCATTTTAAAAAAAATCTGATAGTCTTTAAATTTCTTTCTTTTTTTTTTCTTTCCCAGATACTCAATTTCATTGTCCAGCTTAAATAACTTCAGTATCAGTCACACAGTTGCACTGTTCTCAATTATATCACACAGAACTAAATTACATAATGTGATAATGGACTTTCCATCTCAACCAATGCAGAAGGTGCTGGAATAGCAGCTGCCTAACCATTGCACATAAGAGCCACCACTGTGATGGACAAGGAACAGTCAGTGATCCCTATTTTGGAAGCAGAAAAATAACAAAAGAAAGCAGAGGTTTCACATTTTGTTCTTTTGCTAGTGTGCTTTCCATTTTCTGTTTACTAATGTGGTGCCATATAGGTAGCCCAGTAAGAACTTCCATGTTATGAAGTTCATCTTCATTTTCTGCTAGATAAATATCTACCCTTTGGAGGATGCTGTTTCTGTTCGTTTTCCCTTTCTCTCTTGCTTTTCCATTTCACTGGTTGACTGTAAGCATCAGTGTTCTTAAAAGTACAGGCCAGATGCTTGGAAAGGGTAAAGCAGCACAGCAAATCAGCTGCTTCTGCTTTTGCCACCTGAGACCCTCTTGTTATCTTTTTTTTTTTTTTTTGGTCTACCCTTTGTGTATCTTGTAGCTCTGAGCAAACTTTGTTGATATTATTATTGGCAGTTATATCTTCATTAGTTTGTCTTGCCTATAAATGCTACCAACATTGCTGCATTGTTTATTACTGTTCAAGAGCTGTAAGCTTTGGTAATTTTTCAAGTTGTCATCTCACACTTCCAAAATCACCAGATTTGTTTCACTTGTGAAAGTGCAGTCTTTGAAGTGTCTTTTACTTCCTGCAAAGAGGTTACATCCAGCTTTTTAAAAAACCTTAAAGTCCTGTTTGCTTCTAATTATTCTCCCCAGTAAGAATTAGTCTGCCCTGGTGCAAGATGTGTGTCTTTGGGAGCTCTGCTAGGTAGTGGTGGAGTTAGAAGCTCTGCTCTCAGTCTGTGTCCTCTTTAATCTTAATGAGGTGTAGGGATTGTGGATAGCAGATGTGTGAAATCCTGAAGGTTTTTACATTGCCTTTTAAATTCGGTCAAAAATAGCACTGCTGAAATGCTCCTACCACAAAGAATTGTTGGGGATGCGTGTGCTTGGGTGGTGAGAGAGGTAGCAGAGAGCTTGCAACAAGTGAGGTGGAACAGAGCAGGGATAGGCACTACCAAGGTCAGATTCTTCAGTGATCTTTCATTTTGATTATTTTTGTAATTCTCATTTTATTTTTGCTGATGAAATTTCTTGTTGGATGCCCTTCCATGGAAAACTTAGTAATTTTCCTACATAGTTAATATTCAGATATAAAAAAACCTATTACAGTCTAAATGATGAATAGATGCTAATTTATACATATATACATATACTCAGAATGCCTAATTAATGATCTTCTCTGTCAGTCACGGATATGCAAATGATTATATTTTGCGAGTCTTATCATAATTGTGTTGCCCTGCTGGCTTCAGTTTGGGGGAATGTTTTTGCTGCAGTTTGGGAAGGAATAAGGAAGAGATCGAGCAACAAAGCAGTAAAGAACCCAACTGCTGTGCTGCTCAGTCAAAACCAGGTAGATCCTGGTTGTTTTCGTGGGTGCCAGAGGCATTTCTGGAGCAGGAACTAAGAGGATCCGAATAGGTCTCTGGAGAACTCACCTATCCCTGTCCACTACAAAGCGGGCTATATTCACTATACCTCACTGAACTAATGCCTGAGGTAATGTTGGGAGGTCTTCATGAACCTAGCATTTCTCATTTTTCTTTCTCTTTGCCATTGATGCAGATGTTCCTCAAAAAGTAAAAGATTGACAGTGTAATTTAGTAGAGTTTGTGGGTATGTTTCACTATATAAATAATTCTACTCTCCGTAATTATGGGGGACGTTAACAAAAATAATTATTTGCTCCTCGGATACATACATGCACAGAAGTTGCTCCTAATCTGCAGGTCCTGGGACTGGAACAAAGGAAAATGGACAATGTTAGTCATTGTTATGTCTGTCTTTTTGATATCTTGGACTGAAAACAGCTGTGAGGGTGGAAAAATCTAATCCTGAAAAATTTCTTACAATTACTGGCCTTGGAAAATATCTACTTATAAAAAATGAATGAACACAAGTTTGTTTCTAACCCTCCAGCACTTGTATCAGGGTGCTTGTATGGGCTGAATGTTTGCTGGGGGCAGCTATTTTATCAGGTCCCACGTACTTTTTAAAGGCCTCCCTTTGTCTCCTTAATTCCATGATGGAATTAGTTTGTATTGTTTCACCTGAAGCTGTATCTGTAAGCAGAAGGTGCTGGTTGTGCTACAGCCCAGAAGAAGACAGGCTGAATGTTACTTTGAGGAAACTCAGATCTTGCCTCCAGTAAGGAGAGTTCACGGCTCTGCTCTCAGGAGCGCTCTTAAATCACTGCTGGGATTTGCAAGGAGTTTGCAGCAGAGTAACTATGAAATCATGGCTCTGAATTGATCCTGTGGGCTGGGATGTCGGACCCTGCTTGGGGAAGCTATTGGTTCTCCACACACAGCCTCAGAGGACAGGGAGGTGGTGTGATCTGTACTGCTGTGCTCTTTCCTCCCTCGTACAAGTTATGACCTTTGTGACATAGGGATCCAGTTCTTCTCCATGGTAGCTGGGTTACCTTGGTCCTTACTGCTGCAGGATTGCAAAGTTGGAGTCTGTGCAAGTTATGACCTTTGTGACATAGGGATCCAGTTCTTCTCCATGGTAGCTGGGTTACCTTGGTCCTTACTGCTGCAGGATTGCAAAGTTGGAGTCTGTGCCTCCTGACATTTCTACTTCTGCTTCTCTTTGCCTGCTTGCGTTGGCTTTGTGGTCACTTTTAGCCGTGTCAGCACACTGGAAATTGCTGACAGTAAACACCAAAGGCATGCATGCATGCTACTGAAAAAAAGAAACAACCACAAGGAAAACAGCCTTGGGTAAACAGTGGATTTTCTCACTGTTAAATGTTCACAGCTTCCACACACAGCCTGGAGCCTCTTACTAAATACAGGGCTTGGAATTTTGTTTTTAAAGGACATTGATACAGGCTGTGACACTGCTCACTTTTCCATGTGACTTTTGGTATATGCAGTAGGAGAGAGGTTCATCCTGCATGAGCTGTACAGAATAGCAGAAGTATTAAGACTTCCAAGAAGGATAGCAGCCATAGGCATGTGGGATCCTGGGTTTTGTGTCAGGAAATTTGGCCATCCATCCACAAGACAGCCTGGATTGTCCCAGGGACACGAGTCTGATGCTCCGTGCCGTCACTGTCATGCCCTCCTTCAGGGAGGTGAATGATGTAGTGTGCAGATCAGCATTAAATGCCATGCACTGCAGCAGGCCTGAGTTTTGCACAGATTAAATGCTGGGAAAGGGAGGGCAGAAAAAGGTACATTCTCGGGCTCATCCAGGGCAGTGTAGACTGGGGAAACATGCTTCTCATGCTTCATGCTTCTCCTGAGCACATCCCAATATTTGGTAGTATGCCCAGGGCATCCCCATGTTCCTGCAGCTCTCCTGTAGTTTCAGCATGGTTAGGCATCAGGGATGGAGCTGAGGAGCTGGATTCTGCTTCTGCCAAGCTTGTTTAGGCCATGCTTGGTGTGGCCACAGAATTGGCCACAATGCCCAGAGCTCAGCTTTGAGCTGCATCTTGCCAGCAGCTGGGCTCAGCTTACAGAGTGCAGGCAGGAGCAGGCTGGAGTCAATCAGAAATGGATTTTGCTGGGAGTGTGTTGCTATTTTGATAGTTTACCCAGCTGCTGTGGAGCCATTACAGCTGTCCAAAGCTGTTGTAGTGCACACCTTCTTGGAAACACTCATCCTGTCTGGTGTTGTCAAACCTCAGAGCTATGTCCACCTCTTCAGAGGCTTTCACCTGTAGCCACTTACTCACCCACAAGAAGTTGCAGCAACGTGGGCACTGCCATGGAGGGTGACCCCAGAGCTTCCTTTCTCCTTCCTTTGTGCCAGAAATGGTACAGGATGCAGATGAGAAGACCTGCAAGCTGGACCAGAAACATATAGATAAAACACAGGCTAGAGTCTCATTTCTCCAGGGTTAAAAGACAGTTTCTTTGTGGAAATTATTAATTATTCTGCCATCAGATGATGCAGTTAGGATTTGGAGCTGATCTATATTAATGAAAGGAATGAGAGAGAGGTGTCTTTACAAAAAGACTGTGGGCCTGCTGGTAGATAAACCCAGATACTGATAGGTGAAAAAAGCAATAGGAGGAGCCATAAATTCCATAGGAATTCCACTAATTGACACAGACCGTTGCTCACCCAAGGCCGTGCTAAATTCCTGGACTTGGAGAAAAAGAACAGAGACACAAAGAAAAAGAAGGGAGGGGGGAATGCACATTAGAAGGGGATCTGTATTAGGTGATTCAGGAATTCTGTACCTCTCAAGTACCTCAGCCAGTGGGGAAAGAGAGAGGGAAATGCGGCTGGGAAATTAGGATAAAAAGGAGGCTGCATCCTCTAGCAATTTGAGAGATCCAAGGGTGATGCCCCATGGCCTCTCCTTTTATTTGAATAAAGTTACGGGACTCCACTGTCTCCTTTTTGGACTAAGACTTCTGACGTCATGGATTTATTTTCCTGACATCAAGAATATCTAATTAAGAAGATAGTTTCCAAACTCAGTTTACATTTGGTGTGGTCTCATTCATGCCTGCCATCCGTGCTGCATTTTAGTATGAGCTAGTCCAAGCTGGCTTAAATCTCTGCTTTAGCCTGAATTAAAGACAGACAATCCAAAGCTGATGGAGTCCTTACTGCCTTCCCAGCTCAAGGTAAAATGCCATGAGAAGCAGTTGTTGGAAGCTGGATAAAGAGATCAATATTAGGGGAAAAGTCAAGGGTTTGGGGGATTTGTCTGTGTTGTGGGTGTGCTGCCGCCTGCTTGAGCCAACAGGCCTGGCAGAGGCTGCTCTTCCTGCCTGTGAGCAGGGGATGCCCTGCTCTGAGCACTGTGTAGGCAAGGACTAAACCAACCAAAATCATTGGCACCAAAGACTACATTCAATCCCTGCTGTAAAGTTCCCTGCACTGGAACCCCAAATACTTCCTAAAGAATTCCTAGGAGGAGGCTGGCATATACTGACTAATTTTGTAAATCTTACATTAGAAATGGGGTTGTACTTGGGAGAGCTTTCCGCTATATTTAGAATGAAACTCCATGCTCCCGCTGTCAGGATGGGAGCTTAATTACAGTGCGCTGCAAACTTTGCTTTTGTGAAGGATATTTTTCTGCACTGCTTGCTTCAGAAAGCACAGTTTTGCTGCTATTTTTGTAATGCTTTTGCAACAGCAGCAGGAGTTTAAATGGGTTAGGTGAAATGAGAAGAATTCTCTGACAAAACCAGCAATAGTATCTGTGTGGTTCCCAGCGTGGAACTTCTCACCAGCTGAAATTAATCAATGTCAGGAGGAAGTTGTCGTCAGTTGCTGTTGCATTTTTTTCCTTCTTTTTTATTTTTTCCCCCCTTCCTGCAACTTGCAATTCACTTTTTTATTACTCCACAAATTATCTGCTGAGATTTTTAATATGGATCATCCATATTTGCTGCTTATGAGTGGGTAGCTGCTAGAGGATTGCAATAGAGAAATAGAACTGGTAAGTTTAGCAAGTTTTACATCCAAAACCAATGAAAAGGTGCACATGATTTAGCCTCCCTGCCTTAAGAGGTAGCTGCTATTTGCTTACAAGAATTGCCAAGCTCTAAGGAATCCTTTGTCCTTATCATGGAATTGGGATGTGTTTTGCAGAGGCCTGCTTTCCTGCAGGGAGTAGTGTTGTGTGGTGTGGTGGTGATTGAGAGCTTTTGGGGTGGGTGGTGGACATGAACAGCAAAGGATCTTAAGGCTGCAGAGAAAAGAGTTTAGAAAACGGAAAACAAGGAAGATTCTGGGAAAACGGGGACTGGGTGGTCTGTGTTTGTTTTTTCTTAAAGACTTTCCCTCATTCAGAGGAGTTGTTATCTGTCTCCTTGAGCTGTGTGTGCATACAAGGTAACTTGTGGCAGCAAAGAGTTTTAGTTTAAGCAGCATAAAACAGCTTGACCTCTCCCCAAACAGTGCTGTACCAAGGCATACATGTTTCTTACTGGGACAGCACAACTTGCATTATCCTGTGTGTTGTTGAGGGTGAGGATTACAGCCTAAATTACATTGGCACCTTTCAGAGAGTTCTCAAAAGTGATGCAGGACTGAGTTCCCATTAGAGTTACTCCATGAAATCTGCATTGCTGCTGTTACCATTCTACTGCAGGAGAGGTTTCGGTTTTTCGCACCCATCAGATGCTGGGGGAAGTAAAGCAGGGCCAAGGTATTTTGACCTGTCTGGTCAAACAAAGGAATTTGAAAGTCCAAATTCAGTCTGCACCTAGGAAAAGATTCTCCAAAGAAACAAATTCAAAATGAGCAGCATATGCCCACCTTTTAAAAAAATTATTTAAACATTGATTAAAGCTGTCATAAAGTGGAAAAATCCCCATTTTTTTAATGGTAGCAGGGAATTTTTCTAGAAAATATTTAATTTGTCAACATGTTACACTAAAAAGTAAGTATGACATAACCTGCTGGAAAAAAACATTATTTGCACTTCCACAAATAGTAATGTAAATGTTAAATTTGCTTTTATTTCCCCTCCTTGGTTTTTAAAAGGAAAATAAAATAATTGGCCAGATGTCTTTGAGATTTGGTGATAGATTACACAGTACAGAAGCTTGACACCTGTTAGAAAGTATTCTTTCTGCAAAAGCTTTTATAATGTAACGATATAAATTCATCTACCTAGGGTAAACTGTTTTCCGTTCCCATGGGACTCTCACATGGTGTAAGGATTCTACTGAGACTTCTCACCCGATGAGCAGAAAATTTATACAGGTGCCATTTGCAAAATCCCAAAAAGAGAGAGACTCTAGTTGGAAATAATAATAATTGAAAACATTTTAATTCAGCCAGAGCCAAAGGCACTCTCAAAGACATTCCAGCAACTTAGTAGAAAATTACTGCTACAATAATAAACAACCCCAAAGGCTGGGCATGGGTTAAATAAATAAATAATAATATATTATTAGTCCATAAATAATTCAGGATCAGGAGGTGGTGTTTTCCCTGTGTGCTGTGTTTCTTGGCCTTGAGGGTATCGTGGCTGCCCTCCTGTGAGAAGGGTGCTCCTTTCCTATAGAAAGGAGGAAAGGCTGCCTGACTTTTTGAAATACTGAAAGTCCCTCTGTTTCTAGAAACTCGCCTGAGTAAAGCCGCTATCTGAAAGTTGAACAAATAAACCTCACTTGTCCCTGCTTTCCCTGTGCTTTGGGACTCTTGGCTCAAGCAATACTTCACACTGTGAAGAAAAGAATGTGTTGAGATGAACTTATTAATTATGGGCCATATTTTGACATTCCAGTTCTTTGCTTATCTATTCTAAGAGAGTGTAAAAACAAAGCCAAGAACTTTATAATTCTGGTTTTCTTTATTGACAGTGTGCCAGAATAAAGTGGCATCATCTGGGAAAGTAGAATGAATATTTTGCCTAGAACAACTCTGTTGTGCTTATGTTTCTTTAAACATAATCTAAGATGTTAAAATCCTTTCTGTCAGTGAAATCTAGGCATTAGTCTTTACACAATTCTTGCTGCAGTTAGGAATTACATAACAATCTGATTGTTATGGATAAAAATAATAAACTAGTTAGGATTAACAGAAAATTTGTCTAGAAAAAAGGAGATTGGTTGTCTTGTCTTTCTGTGGAATGTATAGACAAAAGTTCTTCCACAGAGAGCAAAGCTTTTGAAGAAGAAGGGATTAAAATGGTTGATTTAATGTAGCTTCATACAATAAATGTTTTGACTAATACCTTCCCCAGGTCATTAAGTAAATGATAAAGCAGAGTTTCTTTGCTATAGGCTGTTCTATTTCCTTGAAGGCACTTCTATGAATTTGACTGCTTCTTTCTGAGAAATAACTGACTTACTAAAGCAGACTGGACAAAGGGCTTCATACACAGAACATTTTTACCTCCTGTTGGTCTCTCTCAATCCCATCTCTTCTCTTGAAAGGTCCTGCAACAACTCTGCATTAGAGGTAGTTTTCAGTGGATGCCATGATTTAATTCATTTTATCTCCTTACTCCTAGTGAAGGTATCAATCTGCTCCTTTAAGGAGAGCTGTATTAACACCATTCATTCTCTCTTTAATGTATTGCTACTTCATTGCAAGGTTACTGCTGGCACCTCAGGGCTTGGTCTAGCAAGAATGGCCAAGAGGAAAATAGACACCTTGAGACCTTCTGTTCCCCAGCCCCCCTGAGAAGTGTAGATGGGTGGAAAGGAGAAGCAGGGAAACACCAGAGAGAATGTTGCTCTGTCTGTCTCTTTCCTCCTATAAACGGTAGTGCTGGAAACTTCAGTCTGGGGTGTAAGTCTTTCCATGTGAGATGAAAATCGTGGCAGGTCTGGCTCAAAAGTAGCTTTCTATCATCTTCTCTCCCCAGACCCTAATGCAGTGACAGCCAGGTTCTGGTTTCACCACACACTCATCATGGACCTCGGGAAGCAGAAAGGCCTGAAGGGTCAAGAGTCACCTGTTACTAAATAAATTTATCAGACCCGAAGTTTGCTTGGGTAAATTAGATTAGGTAAATATTTAGCTGTCCAACCTGTAAACATAATGGAGTGTATAATATGTGATGGGGTAAGCCACCAATAGCTGAGTTGCAGCTGACACAAGGGGCCTGGTTCCTCGTGGATCCAAGTCTTCAATGTGTTACTTGCAAAATCTGCCAGCTTCCTGTCCTGATGTCATTCTGCCCAGCAAGGAGCAGGAAGACAGAAGCTGCTGCAGGTATTAACTGCCAAAATCAAGCAGCCCAAAAGGCTGCTCACTTGGCCTACCCGTGATGTCTGTTGTGGTTTTGATTTGCAGCTGTTACTCAGGTAGGGGATTTATGTGAAGTGTGGATCATAATCCAGAATTATATCAATCACAGGACTATTCAAATTCTGGAAGCTCTGGTTTGGAGTCATCACTTGTTCAAATTGCAAGAAAATAATCCCCCACCTTTTATTGGAAGAGCTTCCAGGGAAGGCTTTGGACAGATTTATATTGTTTCTTTCAGTCTGTACAACACTGCTGATGCTAGTTTCTGTGCTTGCTTCTGAAGGAGAAATGAAGGCCAAACAATGCAAATCTTGTCACTTCCATAGAAGCGACAGTGGCAGAACTATCAGCCTGGCCACTAGTACAGAAGTGCCAAGAGAAACATTATATTTCCCAGATTTTTTTTTTTTTTCTTTTCTCGAAGCCTTCTGCAGGATTTCCTTGGGTGAGACAGATGCAAGGCAGAGGTACAGTGGAACAGATGCAAACTGGATAATTAACTGAGAGCTGAATTGTGTAGTGAACTTTCTCACACATTGCCGTGCATCCACATCAGCACACATCCCTGTGAGCTCAGAGAGAGGAGGGAAGCTGTTATAGGAAAGGAGGTATGTGGTGGTGTTTCCTATGTAAGAACACTCTCACAGCATGTCCAAAGAAGCACAAGCTGGAGTTCTGTGGGCCCTTGTGGAGCTGGAGTGACCTGGAGGGGATTGGATACCTGTCCCAGAGCTGGCTGAGGTTTCCTGTAGGCAGCAGTGTTAATTGTCTATGAACAGCATGGCCTCCGAAAAATTACTTTAAAGTCTGAGTTTTAGGTTGACATCTGAGTTTTGATACCTGTTACCCTTGCCAGTTACTGGAATTGCATTACTCTGATTTATTGATTTATTTGCTTTATTGTTACCACTAATAACCATTCCTCTGATTATCTAAACATGCCATAGAGAAAAGAGAAAGTACACACTACTGGGTGATCTTAAATCTACATTGTAGGATCTATAAATCTGGTGTCTCAGGCCAAAGAAGGCAGTTGTTCCATTTAGTTGGTAGAAAAAATGCCTCGTGCCCTGATCAGCTGCAGTCCTTTTCATAAGTGCCAATCCTTTCAATCTGCTGGCAGTGCTCAAGACACCAGAAGCATACTGAAAATTGTAATTAGTTTGCCCTGCTGACATGGGCACCAAGAAAAACTACCTTGCAGGCCAGATCCAGTTCTTATGGCACAGGCTGGCCATGCCCACTCCTCAACATCACTGCAAGTGAAAAGCTTTGGTTCTGTCACAGACTGTATTTGGGGAAGTATCAGAATCCACTTTGGAAATTATTTCAGTGAGGCATTTTAAGGTGAACCTGGCACTGTTTTCAGTTTGTCTTAAGTGCTGTACTGTTAGTTGCAGGAATCTGAGGAGGTGGCTGAGGTACAACACCAAAGGTTCCAGTGTGAGACATGGCTAATGACCAAAAGTGGGGATGTTTTCAGCTGTTTGAAACCAAACCAGCCTCCCTTGTCTGTCAGTAACACAAAGCCCATCAATCCCTAGTGTGCTTTCCAAATTCTGCCCCCTGGGCCACTCTCAGGGTGTTCTGCAAAGTGCTTTCCAATAGCATCTAATTTGCCTCCATTCTTTAAGCTTCTTAAGGAGCCCAACCAAAATCTCATGTAGTCTGCAGTTCCTGATGTAAGTTTATTAATGCTTGGGTGTATCATAACATTCTCATTAGGTACCTTCAGTGAAGTGCATCTGATGACTTGCCATTTTTGTGCACTGTTATGTGGCTGATTTTTGTGTGCTTAGTGACACTGAATGCCAGTCTAATGTAGCTGATTTCAAGGCAGTGACTATTGATGTGAACTGGCAGGAACAAAAAACATTTCCAGAAATGCCTTTCAGTTTTGTGGTACCTGTTCAAAGGTTCTTCTGTGCAAAGGTCTCATGTTCAGAAATCTGATGCTCGGCATTTTTCAAAACCCAGTTCCTTTATATGTGTAGCTGAGACACGCTTAATATTTGAACTGTTCTGGAAATGAAAATGTAGGTGGTTGCTTTTGGTGTTTTGGAGTTCTTCTCCCTCTCTTATTTCTGTAACTGACAACCTGAAATTCCACTTCCCAGGCCAGTAAGTGTATCTTCTGTAGTGGAGCTACACTGTACTGACCCTACTCAGGACCTAGAAACCAAGATTGGAAGTGACAACCCCCATTCCCAACTCTTCACACCTCCACTTTCTCTTGCTGCCTTTCCACTCCAGAGAAGTGGAGCTCTCCCACTCTCACTTGTAGCCGGGTGCTTCCCTCGGAGGCCTGGGACTGCAAAAAAACCCCATTTACCTGTAGTGGTTTGAATTTGTAGTGATAAAACCTACTTCCAGTTTCTCCCTGCAGAAAATGAAGCAGGAAATGGTGTTTTCTCCATTTCCTTCACCTCAGTGTCACCCTGTGGATCTTCTGATAAGATGATACTATAGTTGAGGAGCACTCAGGGGATTTTTTCTTTCCCCTAGGTTTTTCTCCTGACAAATGTAGTCTCTGTCAATCCTTCCATTTATTTCCCTTGAAAGTGTGAATTATAAGAATGTTCAGGTTTTTTATCTAAACAGATTACAGACATTGGATGTACAGCAATTCATTACACTTTTCTTCCACAGTGTTGATTAATAGGAAACTATCTCCATTGTGTAAAACTAGGTTCTAGGTTCCTGGAAAAAGCTATTTTACTCTGAGGAATGATCAGCTTAAACTGTGAATGTATAACTATGCTGTCATGGTGTATTTTATTTAAAGGAGTTGGGAAGGAGGAAATTCTTGTTGCTTTAAACCTTATTGTGTTCTTTGTGCATTTCCTGGAGTCATATCTCAAAGAAGGAAACCAGTTAGACCCTTCAGAGGTACCATTTCAAATCAAATAGTGAAATAAATATGTTTTAATCAACTAACAAGTATGTGATGTATGCCTTCAAGTAACTGAATCTTTAAAAATTGGTAGAAATTTCATTCTGAAATTTAAATCTCCTTGGGAATTCATCTTCAGCGACCCTGTCTACACATCTATTTTGTCCCTTGTGCTAGTGTGTGTCAGAGAGCATGTGCTGTGTGGTCCAGGGCCAGCTCAGTGCCCTAGGAGGTTCTAGGCTGAAGGGAACAAGCAAAAACTGGAAGTCACTGAAATGAGATGGGAGCTGGGAGAGGCAGAGGTTGAACAAGCTGAAGGGACCACTGGGTCCCTTCCTTGAGTCCCAAGATGTCTCCTTAGTGGTTCACCAGCAACATATGGGAAGACAATGGGTGGCAGACGCTCTAGTTGCAGTGCTAGAGTTGAGAGAATGAAAACAACCTCCAGCACAGGTCGTGTTATTTAACAGCCTGGTCTGTCTTTCATGGTATAGCTCCCTGTGCATCTCAGAGCTGAGGAATTGAAGATGATCAACTCACCAGCACAGTGGAGTGTCAGGAGGCAGGAAAGCTCGTTGAGGAGTTCAAGGATAAGCAGTATGCCAGGATGCAAAAGGAGACCAAAAAGAGCTTCATCCCGTGTTGCAGTGGGATGACACACGTGTAGGTGATTGTGAGATTGCAAAGCCCTTCTCTGACTGGAGCAAACACTGATATTCCTTGTGGGATGCTGTGGCTAGACCTTCCCCTAGGACTACATCTGCAACTTCCTCTCACTGCTGAATGCAAGCAAGTGGGAAATCTTGTCAATCAGAGCTTCCTCCGTAACAGCAGAAGGACAAAACTGGCAGGATTCTTGGCAGTTTTGCTGCTGCCCATAGGGTACTGATTATCCTTAATGAGTCTTATTGATTTCACGGTGCAGCTTCTTGGGAACAGCAGAAGCCTGTCTGCAGACTCAGAAACACAAGCACATCAATGGTCATATTTGGGAAGTTATCTGTGCAATCACATGGGCTGGGGTTTTTGTTCTTGTGTTGTTTTGTTCAAATTAAAGGCTAGATTCTGCAGCAGTTGATGATTTTAAGAGCCACATCCTTCCCCAGTCTCATCAGGAAATCATTCCACTTACCACTGGTGAGTAGGTGGGTGGGTTTCTCAAGCCCTCACATAAACTGTATTCTCAGCTTCAGGAGAGTGAAGGAGCTATGTATAATGTGACAAGAGGCTCTTGGGGATCTCTGGGTGTGATGCTTTCAAAACAGCCTGGTTTTTGTTTTGGTGTTGGCTAGGCGCTGGCTGCTGCATTGCTCCACCCAGGACAATGGTGCTCTTTGCCCCATCTTCTTAGTAACAACCTTTGTTCTAAGGTGTGGAAATTAAATCTCTACATTCCAAGCCCTAACTGAAAGCAGTGTGTGGAAGGATTCCCCCTTTACCTAGACATTATGTCTCCAGCTTATCCTCCCCTCTGGCCCAGCTCTGGCAAGGAATACCAGCAAAAACAAGTGCTGTTTGTTTGTGTTTTGCTGTAAAACTGAAAATAAGAAAGTTACTGTGCTTTTATTTTTTTCTCTTTTTCTTTTTTCTGTTTTAATAAACAAAACAAATGTTTCCCAACACTTTTACCCTCTTGGTTTAAAGCTCTTCATTTCTGTCAAAACACCCATCAGGCAGTTACTCTCTAAGTAGTTTTACTCAGGTTTCTTGTAGCATCCTGTTGCTTGCCCTGAGTTTGGAGTTGGCAGGGGGTTTGCAGCTCCAGGAGTAATTCTAGAGCAAGAAAGGTGAGATTTTGGGATTAACTCCATCCTCTCTCTCCAACTTTTTAAGAGTTGTTTTCTTAAATTGTAAGAAAATAAATAAAGAAGCAGTCTCCCCTGCAGATAGCCCTTTTCAAAACTAGGCAATGCTTCTTCTCCCTGTCCTCCTTGCTGCGGTGTGGAGAATGGCAGTTTCTCCCAGTGGGAGTGATGGCAGTTGGATGATATTCATCCTTCAGTAATCAGCTAATTGGCACAGCCCTCTACCTCTCAGCCTGCACTTCTTAGCATCACACTGGATTTCTGACCTGTGAGAACTTGGCTTTGAAGGGACAGCTTGGTCCTTAAGCCCATTAGCCAGATGCCAGCCCTGGCTGGGGCAGCGGTCAGGAACTCTGGGAATGGGCTGGTGCCAGTTGTGCTGTGCTGGCCATGCCCTTCTGCAGGGCAAGCTTGGCCCACAGTACTGGGGACTCAGCTCTGAGGAGGACAGGTTCAGCCCCAAAGATTTTTCTCCTGATTCGCAGCTGTACACACAATCCTGCAATCCCTGCAGCACAGAAGGGAGAGGAAAGTTTTAGCCCCCCTACAGCTTCAGAGCTGTGGAACACAGCTAGGGGCAGGATGCCAAGCTTGCTGGCTTGCTGGCCTCATCTGGTGTGGCAAATCCCCTTTTCCTAGGTTCCTGAGGGGAGCTGCAGCCACAAAAAGTGCTTGGAAAACTTTCCATATCATTTGGAAAGCCGCTCTCAGAGTGAGGCCATCTTACAGAGTCTGTTTAAAATTAAAGAACAAAATATAAAGTATAAAATGAAAACATTCCTTTGCTACGTCCTCTCCTTATCTTTCACTTAAAAGTAAAGGAAGTAGAACACTTTAAAGCAGCTTTGTTTCTGTGGATTAAATGAACTGAAATGCATCTTCTTTCTCCCTTGACTTTCTGCCCTCAGCCAGGTAAAGAGCAGGACCATTGAAATATTGACTATCATTAGTCCAAGATTTGGACTTTTTCATCTCTCAGTGAGGCACAGATCATTTTTGGTTGCCATCAGCCCTCTATCATAGCTGCTTCTGTGTAACACTTCCCCTTTGATATGACAATGACTTTGTACAGAGGAAAGGACCTTTACCAGGGGAAGAATTGTTTCAAGAATCGATGAAGGATGAAACAAAATTGGCAGCATGTAATTTAAAACTTTAAAAAGAAACAAAAAACAAAATGAAACAGTGGGGGCGGGGAGGAAAGAAAGCACAATTTGGCGTGTGGATGAAGAGGGAAGGAGCTCTGTGGAGGTAGGAGAGCATTGCTACCAGGCCAGCTTTAAAGCCCTCTTAACAATGTGCAGTTGCTCTCCCCAGCTTGCCCATTGACTTCCTCCTGCCCTCCACAGGCCTGGCTGCAGTAAAACCTCGTGTCTTCCTAGTGATGCTGAACCAAAATCAGATTTTGCTTTTAGTTGTTCAATCAAATTTTCCTTCCTTGAGCTTAGAAGGCACACTTGGGACTTTACAGTAATTGCCTCCCCACGCTGAACTGCTGATACCTTTATTGGATTGGCATAGGGTTTCAGAGGACTGTGTTTAACATGCAGTGAGCCGCAGCAATGCAAACAGCTCCAGTGTTTAAACAAGCATCCATTAGTCCAGGAAACAAGACAGTGCCAGCCCATTTGGTGCTCTTTAGAGCTGGCAGCTTAAGGGGAAGGGTGCAGCAGAGTTTGCCGGGAGGGGGGGCAGGATGGGGGAGTCACAATTGCAGTGTCAGGAAAACAAGAAAACATCTCTGTAGGTTTGTGAGAAATGAGCTGCTGGAGGGGGGAACACTTGCGACTGGGGACATGTGCAAAGCTCATTAATATCTCATTATGTTCGAATTGCAGTCTCCCAGAAGATTGGCATTAATGTGTGATGTGCTGGATAGGAAGGGGCTACAGGAGAGCAGCAGGGATATTTTAAGCAAGCTTTTTCCTTCTTTCTTTTTTTCTTTTTCTCTTTTTTTTCCTTGTCTCTTTTTTTTTTTCTTTTTGTTGAAGAAGCAGAAAAAAATAGTGCATGCCAGCAAACCATGATTTGTGCATCAGCCCAATACAGTGCAGTTCATCAAACAAGAACAGTGCTCACTTGGGCTTATCATAGTACCCACTAGCAGCTTTCAATATTTCCAAAAAATCTCCTTTATTTTCAGCACTGCTTAAGTCAATTAAAAAGTTTGGCTCAGTGTGAAACTTCCAACATTTAGCCCATCCCAGCCTACCATCCTCCCCAACTGGAAGGATTGGGGAGTCAGGAGATACCTAGACTTTTTTTCCCCCTCCCTAAGTTTGTAAGTAGAATAATGTCCAAAATACTTTTTCTCATGCTCCTATACTGAAATAGCTTTTGTTTTATCCTTAACTGGAGCACTGCAGTCATTAGCTTATCAGTTGATAAGCTTCAGTCATTAGCTTATCAACAGACATCAGTGCCTGTACTTGCTTCTGCAGGACCACATAACATTTTTCTGATAAGATCTTGACTGCCACATTACTGGGAAAAGACCCATTAGCTTTAGAGCCAGTTATTCCTTGACTTTCTGTACCTGAACAAATAAATCCTCTTAAAAAATGAAAGGCAGCTCCCAACAGTGGCTTATCTAAAGAAGAACAGTCAAAAACTTTATGTAGTGGGAGCACCCAGGTGTGCTCCCAGTTGCTGAGTTGCCTGATTTATCTCTGTAAACTTTCATTGGGAAGACTGGAGTCATGAAAGGGACAGAGAATGTGCTTCTTTTGTACTCTACAGCACTGGGCTTCCATAAAGAAGTGTTTTACTAGCATGTCCCGAGAAAACCTATGGGTTTTGCTTTCCTGCAGACATCTTCTCATTCTGCAACTGCATACAAAAACCACTTGAGTAGGTGGTGCATTGGAGGAGATGCTTATAGCCAAACTGTAGGAAAATCAATCTTCTTCAAATCCTTTTATGCTACAAGAGCAAAACAACAGTTAAATTAGTCCTGACTCTTACGAAATGTTTGCAAGCCCATAGTTCTTGGTTCAGACTGCTTATTATGTTTGAACTTTATTGCCCAGGCTATTTGTTATGCGTTTATTCTTCCTAGTAAACTTTCTTTTGCTTTTATGAAACAATATTGGAGCCCTCCAGTGGCCAAACTAATCATTCTGAGGAACGGAGTTCAAGTTCTGCCAACGAGGTTGATTTTTTTTCTTCCTTATTAAAAAATTAATTTGGTGATCTTTTTATATTCAGAATTTATGTGGAGTTAATTTGAGTCACAGTATCATATGTGAAAAGCAAGAAAAGCTAGGAAAAAGAAAAAATAGTCTCTTTGCCTTCCTAGGATCTCCATATATTTACTCTTCTATATTTTCAAAAATTTAATGTGTTTATTGTTTAATTAAAGTCTATTAGGTTTCATTTTCAGAGAGGAATCCATTACACATACATGGCAGAGAAAACGCACTTCGAGTATCATGTCTATTCACATTTTCTTAAGTGACTTTTATCAGTTCTGTGACTTTTTTCCATGATGTCACTGGTCTGTTCTCTAGTAAAACCTAATTTTTTGACAGGACATAATCTGTATCAGGGGTCTCAACACGTTGAAGATTTTGGCCTCAAGGCTCTCGCATCTGTGGCTCCTACTGGTGTCTTTCACTTTCCATGTGAAATAGAAACTCTCTCTATATGAAAAAGTAGCTTTTAATTACATTTTATGCACTGGAGATTAGTGAGAGGAGTTCTCTTTAAGAAGGATGTTGAGATCCTAACCGCTAAAACTGCTTACTTATGCTTCCTCATGTTTGGTGGGGTAGTTATCACAGTTCTTCCTTCTTCCAAATTGTAATAATCTTTCAAAATCCAAAATCAGATGGGTAGGTTTTGGTTCTGTTGGAGCTACACATTTTGGGTGGAGGTGGGAGATGAACAGGGGAAGAGGAGAAAGTATGGTCAATTGGTTGTCTTCTGATTGGATGACCAAAATCTGGCATTCAGTCCATGTTCAAAAAGCAGTAAAGCAAGGGACTGCTTTAAGGTTGTTATTTTGCACCACTTCCTCTTTATTTAAGGGCTACTAGAAATGAGTTTCTACCACATTGCATTGTACAGCTCCTGCTTTGTAAAACCATATCTTATCATCAAAATGCTTCATAACAAGAACTTCAAAAATCTGGTAGAGGGAGAGTTCTGTTTGTTTTATTTCAGTAACGATCTTCTAAGTAGCATTTCTTCTGCAAACCCTGTGGGTATAGGAACAGTTGTACTGGGTCATCTCAGAGGGGCATTTAGCCCAGTGTCCTCTCAGTGAGCAAGTGGAGTGTAAGAAACAGAGCAGGCACACAATCAGCCTTCCCTGGCACATCGTCCAGCTATCCCAGCTCTAAGAACCTCTTGCTGAGCCCATCTGTAGGCAGTTTGCTTTTGCAGCCCCCTGCATATGTGAAGAAGGTTTCTTCTTGTTCCTGAAGAGTGGAGTTGTAGTGGAAATGAGGAAAGCCAAGGAAAGAGCTGTAGCAGAAGCTTCTTGTCTACACTGCATATGGGAGGAGTGTTATGCACATTCCTCCCATCGGTGGTAGAGGGAATTCCTGGAGCAAACCTAGGCTTTGTCTACTTTCATGTTTTTCATGTGAGTTTGAAAATTGCTGGAGAAGATGAATGCCCTGCTCCAATTCACCTTTTGAGGAAACTGCTAATGGGGTCAGTTTTTCTCATGGCTTTATTCAAAACCATAAACACCAGCAGAGCTGGGACGAAAGCAGTCGGAAAGGTGGGGAGAGGCTGTTTGCAGAATATGAGCAGACACCAGGCAAGCAGAGGCCCTGTAGCTGTCACAAGGAATGTTCTAAGGCTACCTTGCCTTCTGCAGCCACAAAACTTGAGGCTGAAGAAGGCTCACACCATGAGGCTATGAGATCCGAACTGGGACAGGAGAGGGAAAAAGATGGGGCTGTGCAAGGGGGACGCAGATGTTTCCCACCTGCCCGATGCACATTTCACACCCAGCTCCCTGCAGCCTCACATCACTGCACATCTCTGCGATGGCACCTTGCCACTCGATTGTCGCAGCCTCCTCCGATCACTGCTGCCACCCTGGTGACAGCTCCATGGCTCCAGCAGAGCTCTGGGAAAGCAGAGAAGGCAGGGACCACTTGTAGCTCTTAGGCAGCAGCACAAGAGCACCTTTAACCCCCGGGGAGGACTGCTTCATGTGTGCCTTTGCTAGGAGAGGCTGGAGCTAGGAGCAGCCAGAGCACACAGGCTGTCTTGCATCTCTGCTGTGCTGGGACCAGGAGGAGAATCTCTGCCGTTCTGTGGTTTAGTCTGAATCCTTGTGGTTTGAACCTCTGCTCCACAGTAGCTACCTGGGGAGATGGCATTCCCAAGAAGGGTGCTGTGCCCTGTTGTGTTCCCCCGCAGCTCCTTAGGGAGCCTTTTATCTGGGGCCCACTTAATAGTTCTCTGTTTGGTAACATTTCCATGCCCTGTACCAGGAAAACTTCATTGGGTAGGTTATGCTGCTGTAGAAAGACATTGGGAACACTCAGTGAGAAAAATATCTGCCTTAGTTCCAGGCATTGCAGTCCTTTCTCATTAGCAGGGAGAGGAGAAGGTTGTCACTACTTTACTGATGAGTCAGGAAAATCCTCTATGTTTACAGTGTTGAAGGTTTCTAATATGATTATTGCAGGTCTGAATTTGGAGGCTGGCAATAACAGAAAGCTTTTGTGTTTTGGAAAAAGAAAAAAAAGAAAATAGTAATGACTTAAGTCTGCAGATACAATGAAATCACAGTCCCGTGCAAATCCTACAGCCATCAGGAACCACACTATTCAGGGTTGTTCTTGGCCTCATATCATCCACCTGGCATTGAAAAAAAGTCAGTCTCAGGCAGCTGTGCATTTTAAAGCTGGGCCTTTACTGTAATTCTGAAATATGCTAATTGCCAGGCTTTTTTTTTTTTTTTTCATTTGACTGTTTTGAAAAGCTTAGAAGAAAGGAAGAAAAATAAAGGAGTTTTGTAAATAGCCCTAGGAAAAACCTCAACCTGCTGCCCATGTAATTTCCTTTAAAAACAAATTTTGTACTATGGGAAATTTATCACACAGCAGATATGCACACAATCCTACATGCCTGATATCTGTGTGATTTTATATAATATCTTTAGCACATTTGCTGATTGTTACAGTTGTTACTAAGGTTACTATAACTGTCATTAAAGGAGGAGGAAGTGCTTGCTTACCCCAAAGCTTGTCTGTGGTTCCCTGTGTGTCTAATTAAAAATACTTTTTCCCCCCCTCTCTACAGACTTTGCTTAGACCATCATGGTTGTAACACTACTTACTGTTTATCTGGGATTTAAACTGAAGCTCCTCCTGCTAGCTCTCCCCTTCTCCTTGCCTCTCTTAAATAACCCAGAAGTGATTGAACATGTAAGTTAGTTACTAAGCAAGAACTTGGAGCTGCACAACCTTCTTTCCCTCGGCAAGGCAAGAAAGTAACACTTTTTCCGGGAGTAAATGTAATATCATTATTGTAGGCCAAACTATGAAGATTTCAAGGTTATTTTCTTAGAGTTGAGTGGAACAAAACTAAAGCCTCTGGAAATGAAACTGAGGGAAAGACCCAATCCACACAGACAGAAATCTTTATTAAACACAGATGTCAACAGCAGTAGCATGTAATTAGTGCCCTAAATGTGACTGGGCAAATAACGGCGGCGTGGGGAGGGTCCTGGTGGAGTATTCTGACTCTGGATGTGTCTTTTTCCTCCAGTTACCAAGGCTTCCTTTAAGGTCACTAAAAAGAAAAATACACTTTCTGGAGCATGATTTATCTCATTCCCATCTCTGCCTGGTATAGGGGGTATGAATTGCATTCTTAAGACTGGAATGACTTGACCTGGTTTTACCTGCACCTTTCTTATGGTGCCGGCAAGAGTTCCCAGTATCCTGTTCATAGCTCCCCATACACACCCCTTCTTTTTCCTGAGTAAGAAAAAAAGGAGACATAAAAGCACATTGATCTGACAAGATATATTTTGTATTCCCATTGGCTGAGGACAGGATTTGGGAGATTTGAGCCCAATTCTAACCGTGCCACTGACTTAATATACAGCTTTAGGCAGCTCCCTGCTCTGTTTTCTGAAGTGAGATTTAGAGGTTTAATGGATGTTTGCATCTGCATGGCCACATTTAAGTGATAAATGATGGGGGGCTGGGTTGACACACAATTAGGTTTGTTTTTCTTTTTAGATTCATCTCACCTATGTTTTTCTCCGAGGCCAAAATCCACATAATTCTGGTAGCAGACCAAGAGTATTGCATCTTCAGACTAACAAATTAAAAGCACTTAGTACTAGGTGACTTATCATTTCTACAACAGGAGAAAAAGGAGAGAAGGAGAAGTCCTTTAAAAAGAAAAATAAGATTAGTTGAAGTCCATTGCATGAATTCACATTGGTTTATAATGCATTTCTGTGGCTTATCTAACAGCAAACTATGATGTCTAGTGCTTCAAGGGGTTTAGAAAAGAACAGTAGTGTTCTCTGTGACTTGGTCTTTACCTACAACAAGTGCTTTATTGTCCTGCCCTTATTTAACACTGTTAAGGGCACAAACTTGCAGTGGTGAATGAGACTTGGAGTCTAAATTTAATTTTAATTAGCTGCTAATATATGCCTAGCATGTATAGATTGCTGAGATTAAAACCCATGTGAGTATCATGGGCAGTGACTACATGTGCGTGTGTGCACTTGTGTGGAAAAACCAGGGAATTTTTTTGACAGCAAAAGGAAAAAAGTAGAAAAAAACACCTGTGTTGTGTACACTTGGAATGTACAGACATCTGTAGCATTGTGTGTTGCAGTTCCTTCCCTTGGGGAGCTGTTTTCAAAATACACAAACAGGTAAAAGTGCCTGGTTGTAATGTAGTGCATGGCCACAACTAACTGGGAATGTGATCTGTTTGGCAGAACACTGCCCACCTTTCTCTTGGTAATCTTTTTGGTTTGTGTGGAGAGATCTCAAAGCCTTACACACCTCTGGGATTTGGGAATCTTCTTGTCATTGCTCCCATGGGTTCAACACTGTGTATATATATTCAGAGTAGGATGGGAGAGAGGAAGAGGTTTATCCTGGGATGGAGGCAGCTGCTGTGGATGAAATAAAGAAGGTAAGACCTGAGCAAAGGTCTGATGTTATTCATTGCATAAACATTTCTTTGTATTTTTGGTTGCTCAATGTAGTCAAGGTGAACCATGTGCTAAATATTGTGCTGAATCAGGGCCTTCATCTGCTTAAAATCTTTTTCTTTACACTTCATCAGTAGACTTAAATAGTACATTTGCTGTTCACTCCACACAGCAGGTCCAGCCTTGTGAGTCTGTGACTGGTAATTGCTGGGAGCTGGGAGACCAGACGTGCTTTTCCACTAACTGTGCTGTGTGCCTTTGTGGGACCTGAGGTCAGCTTGAGGTGAGGGTACTGAGGCCACAAAGAGCTAAAGTTTGTATGGTTTACTTGGCCATATTTAGGGCAAATCTGCTGTTCAGTGCTGTCTGGCCTCTAGCAAATGGTAAATAGCTCCCAAACTGTGCTCAGAATAATTCAGAACATGTCTGGGGCATGCTATATGATCCTTTGATTCCTTGAGTCTCCACAGATCTTCGGTGATCTTGCTTTTTTTTCCCAGTACTGGCTATAACATGTGTCAAAGTAAAAAAAAAGAATGTAAAGAGGAGTTCTGCCATCAGACATAGTGTCTGTCTCTGAAGAAATTTAGATGCAGAAGAAATGACCTTATCAATGCACTCCTAATTCCTAGTGAACTTAATGGGATTCACCCTGAGTGTATTCAAGGCCAGGTTGGATGGGGCCCTAAACAACCTGATCTGGGGTGTTGTCCCTGCCCAAATTTGCCCTAAACCAGGACAGCAGGGATGTTGGAACAGGCTGCTTTTTAATGTCCCTTCCAACCCAGACCTTTCTGTGGTGTTGTGAGCCGAGGCTTCAGCAGCTCTCAGAATTGAGCCATGGGTTTTGTCCAGGAGTCTTTCTAAACTGCTGCTGACTGTGTTCTTTTAAAGAGATATGCAAAGTCAAGATGAACAACCCGTTCCTGCACTGCTCTTCTTTCCTAGAGATGGATCAAGCTGATTGTGCTGATCAGGGAACTGTTTGACTGAAGGAAAAAGCTGTCTCTGACATCTTTTCTATTTTGGGATTTTCAGTTATTTGATTTTATTATTTATTTTTTTCAATGGTCAGTAGCTTAGCACAAACTTATTTCCAAACTCATCTGTCCCATGTTGGACTTTTTTTCCTTTCCCATGTCTCATTACTATGCAAACAATTAAAATGTAGAAAAAACATGATAATTAATTACCATGCAAAACATTAATTTCTCTCTCTCCTTCCCCCATGCCTGGGTCTCCTTTGCGATGCTTACTGTATCATTTGTTGTTCAATCTGTACTTAGATAACCTGCACTCCTTTAAAGGTATTTATCCTTGCAGAGAAATCTTCAGCTGACCTGTGTCCTCAGCCAAGCTGCCCATTCAGGCACAGGGAACTGATGGGGAAGAGGAGGCTAAATTCACCATTTTGCAAACTGTGTTTGCAGCACAGTATGACTGATTCACAAGAATTTTCTTTTAACGTGTTAGCTGTTGAAAACTGTTAATTTGGTATTTAAGTTATTTTCAAGTAGACGTTTCACTTATGATGTTACCCCAAGAGGGTGGCTAAAATGTGTGGGTTTGAACAGGAACAGTGTATAGATTATGTGGCTCTCATTTCCTTCCTTTTCCAATTGTATGAAACACTTGGCTTCAAAAAGCATGAACTTGAACTTAGTCATGTGGAAGAATCCCTGAAATTACTTAGTCCATGCTGATTTGAGGAACTGGAAGGTGCTGCTTCGTGCACCTATGGAATAAGTAGCTATGTTGCCATGAGGTGATGTGTGTTGGGAGTTAACACAAGTGATAGGAATGGAAGACAACTGTGCCATTTCTAAGTTCAGCCTCCTGTCAGCTTGCTATCTGTCTTCTAGACATCATGCACTAGACAGGCTTTGGTAGTAAAAGAGATCCAGTAGAAGCTCATAGTCCATGGAAATCTATGGTGTCATCAGGGGACTACTGTCATGCCTTCACCGTCTCTTCTGGCTTTTTCTTTGGAGTTTCTCCAAGAATATTCTGGAGTAATATATTATGTATGTAGATTGTGCCATGGCAGTATTTTGCAAGCAGCTGGAAGGTAATTTGCTTGCCCTAAGCACAGGAAGGGCTTTTCCTTTACATCAGTTAGACAAGGTTTTAGTCTGTCAGTTTTGAAGTCAGGAACACAGCTCCTATCCTACTGGGTGCCTTAATGACAAGGAAAGGAGAGGCCATGTCACAGAGCTGCTCCTCCTTTGCAGAGGACAGGAATGCTTTCATGTCTCACATACCCCTTTGCTAGGCAGGCAGGATGCCATCAGCATCCTTCACTAGCCTGCTACAACTTGTGTTCATCCAAGGATGAACTGGGACAAGATTTTCCCCAGGAAACCATTCTTAGTGTCACATACACAGTTTAAAGAGCTACTGAGTAGCTATGGTGCATGTGCAACAACACTGTATGTGTTGTTTTGCTGCTTCTTAGTTTAAAACGCAAGAGGTTCCTGCATTTCTTTTCTACCCTGATTTGTAGTTCTTTGGGAGGCACAGCTTTAATGATCTCCAGTGTCTGCCTTTTATCATTACACTCTCTTCTGTCCAGATACAAAGCAGATTGGAAGGGGTAAAGACTTATCAGAACAACTCCCAGACAAGTCAATTGGAGGCTGCCTGACTAAATCCTCATAACGCACCTTGGAAATGCAGTTCACACCATCTGCAAGGACAACTTCAGAGAGAGCAGAGCTCGGCTGCTGGGTGTGAGAGGCAGGAGTAGGCACTGGCAGCTCAGTAGTTCAGCTTACAGGCTCTTAGCACCTTCCTAAGACTTTTGCACAGATGGAGCAGTGCTGGCACTCCCAAAGCAATGAGGTGACTGCTTTGCCAGTGTTTACCCCATTGGGCCAAGGCGGGATTAAATTAGATCTGAAGAGGAGTAAACCATGTAGATCATACACCTGGGCAGGAAGGCTCTTTGACAGTGATAGCAGTATTCCATTCATGAAATAATTTGGGCTCTAAAGTTCAGTTAAACTTGCTGTGCAATGTCTTTGCACTCAACTTTTCTCAAGCTGCTTTAGCACACACCAGCATCCTTACCTGGCTGACTGAGTGCAGCTGGAGTCACAGAATTTACCTGGTTTGACTTCCCTAGTGCTGTTGCTATTTTGCTCTCATGCAGTGCCTTTTTTGTTACCCTTCTTCCCTGTTCTCTGCTTGATCTCCCAGTGTGATCCAGTTCCTGCTGGTGGCTGGGAGCCTGACAGGTGGCTGGGGCCCTGACAGCTGGCATGCAGCTCTAGCAAGGGGGCTGTGCTGCCAGCTTTGCATCCAGGCACCACAACTCTTTACCCTCACTCTTCAGAGAGCACCCCTTCCTGTCTGACTGGCTAAAATGTGAGGAAGTGGGTTGTTTTCCTCTCTGCTAGCTCTTGCAGGTTTACCCAGTGCCTTGATCATGGTTTTACTGTTACTGGGAGGTATTTTGTTCTTCTGGTGACTGATGGCAAAAACAAGGATGGTGACAAGAGACCCTGGCAGCCCTTTGCAGGGTAAGGGGCAGAAGGTTGACCCCTTTCCTGAGGCAGAGGTTACTCTGTGAGCCTGCAGAGTTGAACAGGTTACTGGCTAGGTTGGGAGGATGAGATTTTACCAACTTCAGGCAGATTTCACAGCGTGAATTTCCTGTATGTTTGAAACATTGCTCTGGCCAACAAGAGCTGGGCAGCCAGGTCTAGCATGGAGAAACACAGCATGTGCTTTAAATAAGCAATTGTGCTCCAGAATCAATTTGCTACGTCAGGCTTCATCCAGCAAGTTAGCAGGCATCAGTGCCGTGCTTTCAGCAGCAGGAAGGAATGAGTTAGGGGAGTGGTTGGATGTATGAAATACTTTGATTTGTGGGAAGTGGTGATCTGTAACTCACTTTAATGTTGCTTGGCTGCTTGTCTGAGTTCAACTCCAACAAGGGTTTTTGAAAGGCTGTCCTCTGCTCCCCACCACCTCTGCAGGACACTGCAGCAGGTGTCATTGGGAGAGGCCACTATGGACCTGCTGGACTTAAAACACTGGTGACAAGATGTGGCTGTACCTCAGGCAGAGGTGCTCTGGCAACACTGACTTTTGAATGGCAGCATCAGAGGTGATACAAGGAGGTGTGTGCAAAAAATAATTTCAAATGTTGAAGCTGAATTTCTGGCATGCAAATGGCAATGCTGATTACTCCTTACTGATCTCAGATGCTGTCATGTCAAATCTACTTGCTTAATGTCACTTCATAGCCACCCCTGGGACACTTCCTAAATTGTGGATAGGATTTGAGTGCAGCACAAGAAGTTAGGTAGCAAACTTGACTCAGTCTTTAGGGTGCAGGCTGGAGACTGCTGAACTGGGGTGGTGTTTGGCAGAGCTCATGGTACGTACTCCCTGTTGGAGGTAAGAAGTATCAAGATCTTTCTGGAGAAGCTCTAGGAGAAGAAGGGAGAAGAAAGGGGGGCAAACTCAGGAACAGACTTGCTGGTGGAAGGGAGAGTAGAAACCCTGGAGAAAGGCCCAAGATTTGAATTCATTTCATGGAAAGGAACTGACTGTCATGATGGCTGGTGGGCCAGACTGATTCAACATGAAGAACTGAAAAGATCCATTTTTAACAGAAAGAGTGACAGAAGAGCATGTGGAGAAGATAATAGCCCTTGTTTTTTGTAAACATGGATATCCTCTGAGGAAGATGGACTTTGGGCTTTGGCTAGTTTCTCTGCTTTCCCACAGGGAGCAAAGATAGTTCCAGAGCAGGGCACATTGCAGCAGAGCTGGGGAGCCAAGTGGACCAGACCTCTCAGAATTGTTGCCCTTGTCTTGTACTGAAGTGGCTGGAGTTGCCCTAGGGAGAGGAAAGTCAGTGGCTACATGTAGCTGGTACACAAAAACATCTGTAAAAGTGACATCAGCCTCCTGTGACACAAAAACATCTGTAAAAGTGACATCTCCTTATGCGTGGGCTCACGGAGGAGAAGTTGGACCTGTGTTAGACCCTGTGAATCGTGTCCAGCTTCTACTGTCATAGAGAGAATTGAGCCTCTCGGCTTCCCCACCTCCCTCTGGTTTTTGTGTTGTTTTTTTTTTTTAAGGAGCAATGAAAGGATATTCTGCTGCCACAGCCCCAGTCATTCCCCAAGTACGACTGGAACAGCCGCCCACCAAAGGCAGCTCCAGGGTGGAGGATGGGCTGCCGAGTGGCTCGGCTGTTGCTATAACAACAGTACCTCTGTCTCATTTCTTTTGAAAAATGAATTGCTGCTGGTGAGATGAAGCGGAGCAGCTTCTCCTCACAGATGAAAGCCCTGCTGACAGCCTCCACACACTCCTGTTTATCTATTGGGTCTGTCACGGCATGTCCGAGCAGCTCTGCCCAGGAGTTCAGGACGGGTTGGATTAGACCGTTCGGGTCGGCGTGCGTTTGCGTGCACAGCCTCTGTCCCCCTGCCTCTCCTCCAACTGAAAGTCATTTAAAAAGTCAACCTGACAAAATCTGACCTTTTCTCACTCTGCAACTGGAGTTTTTCCAAAGGCATATAAAGAATCGGGAGTCCTGCTTCACCCTCTTGTGCTTTCGGGTAGAAAATTGCAGTGAAATGGAGAGTCATCAGCCAAATATTTTGTGTGAATAAAGCTAAAGGCTTATGAAGCTGGAAGGGGCTTGTTTTATTTCAATATTTTCCTTTGATTTTGATATTTTCCTTTTATTTTTATTTTTAGTGTCAACAATCATCTGCTCCTAGACATAAATCTCTCAGCTCCTGCTAATATCCTCACAGTGTGTGCTGTAAAACATGCACACACTGTGTACTTGTACTAAGAAGGAGAGGGAGGGTACTTAAAAGATACTATTTTACTTCAGGGATTGTGTTTATAGAGGGAAGGGGAAGTGCTGGGATTTTAGTCTAAGACACTGTGGAATCCTGGTAGTGGTAAACTGTTTGCCAGTATGTGCTCAGTGTAGGATTTCCAAACCATTCAAGAGTTAATATGGTGATTGGGAAGGAAATCAAGATATGAAAAGGAAACTTTTCCTTGAAATAATTTGATAAGAATATTTTTGTGTAGTACCTCTAAAAAAGGAGGTGCATCTATTGTTATGGCTCCCAACTCCCCCAAAATGCTGGAGTCAAGGGGCTTCCCCACCTGCAAAGGTTGTATCCAGCATGCTGCCTTCAAACAAACCTTTCATGTTAAGTTTCTGTCTACCTACAGTTTTACAATGAGAAAACAAATAAAATAAAAATTAGTGCCTGTTAACCCCCTAAATCCTAAAGTCCCTGAAGGAGAACAATGTGGGGGTACGAACTTAGGATAGGTTTTATTTAATTTCTTTTTGCAACAAGGCACAACTTCTGTATGTTTCATATTTGATAGAAAATAGTTTCTATGTTAAGCTGCTTTTTCTTGTAGTGCCTAATAAACATTATTACAGATATTTATATACTGGCCTGCTTTTACTTTCACTGAAGTCACTGAACATTTGTACAGGGGGACATCCAAGTTCCAGCACATGATGAAACTTTAGGAACTGGTATTTTTAGGGCTGGTTATTTGCCACTAGATTGTTTTGGTTCTTTTGGTAAACATTCTTATACAAATAAGGTGATAGATTCAGGATAAAATAGTAAATGTTTTGGAACCTGAAAGTGTGAAACCATGTAAAAGCGTATCCCTCTTTCCAATACTTTTGTAAAATATTCATTCAAACTTGCAAAACATATGGAGTCAGTTGACTTGTATTCCTCAGGAGATAATCACTCTCACTACTCCCTCCCTTGTCATTAAGACAGACTTTTTTCCCATCTTTTCCTTATAGGAACTTTACTTCATGATGAGAAGCCTGCCACCAGGTCCTACTCTTACTTTAACCCAGCATTTGGTCAATATGAACTTGGGGTAAAGGCAACAACACATTTTGAACATTTGGTCAAATCCTGGTTTTGCCTGTGCATGCCCATTGAGCTTGGTTGGGAGTCACTTGCTGTTTGGGGAATGTTTTTCTGATCAGGCCATAATGACTTTGTAGTGAGATGGCTTAGGAGTTAAATGGGCGATTTTAGCTGTAAATTGTGTGAGTGGCCCATTAGGGGCAATATTTAAATATGATGTTTTAACCCATTATATCAACTGACCACCTGCTCTTGAGGCCAGCTCCTGCTCTTTCTTTTCTTGCCCTGGAACTGTGCTGTTGTACTTGTGAAGCCGTGCCATTACCACATCTGTACCGTCCTTTCCTGTCTCCAGGATCTGATCCGGGGTTATATAAAGATGAATGGAACCAACTCAGCTGTAGGATTCCGCAGCAGGGCAGATAGGCGACTCAAAAAGCAGCAGGGAGCTGTAATGCCACACACCGGTGTTCAGCTGAACAGGGGTTTTTAGGGGAGGGAGGCAGCAGAGGTGAGAGCCACACTGTAAGTCCCCTTGTGAGGTCTGATTTTGATCCTTCTCACTAGTCCTGGACTTCCTTTCCACATGGCTGCTAAGTGGCACAGCTTGAGGCAGTTACCACCTCTGGGCAAGCACCTCTTGCTAGCAGAGCTCTGCTGCCGTGGCACAGAGAGATGAGAAGGTGATGCTCTCCTGCAGGGCTCCGTGCTCTGCAGCCTGGTGGGTTCCTGCAGACTGTGGTTGCTAAACCTGACTGTGCCCGACTTTAATCCAGAGAGTGGCATGATGTGCTTTCCCACCTGCATCTGTGGAGCTCATGGGGACTAGAGCTGCTGCATTTGGGAGAGGAGTGGGAATGCAGTGACAGGGACTTAATAGAGAGGCCCAAAACATGCTCACAGTCTTCTCGACCCCCACATTGCTGCAGGCTAGTTCCCTGTCACAGCCTGCAACACAGGGAGAGAAACTTGGTGCAAACCACTGGCCATGCTGTCCCCTCACGTCCAAAAACTCGGGAGGGGAGAGACTCAGGGTATGGACAGCTACTGCAGAGCTGCATAGGCATAAATTCACAGGATGCTCCAGGTTGGAAGGGACCTTAAAAATCATCTAATTCCAACCCCGTTGCCATGGGCAGGGACATCTTCCACTAGACCAGAACCTCCGAACCTCAGAACCTCATCTAGCCTGGCCTTGAACACTTCCAGGGATGGGGCATCCACAGCTTGGCTGGGCAACCTCTGCCAGTGCATCACAATCCCCACAGAGAAGAATTTCTTCCTAATACCTAATCTAAACCCACCCTCTGTCAGTTTGAAGGCATTACCCCTTGTCCTATGACTTGTAGAAAGTCCTTCTCCAGCTCTCTCGTAGACCCTTTGGGTACTGGAAGGTACTATAAAGGTCTGCCCAGAACTTTCTCATCTCCAAGATGAACATCCACAACTCTCCAAATTCATGGGTTTAAGACCAGACACCAGAGGAGGAGACCAGCCATGTGGCAGAGGCTGTGGTTACAGAGCAGCTGGTCTATGTGGCACCACAGAAGCCACGAGGGTGGAGGAATTTCTGCCTGCGGGAGGCTTGGCACACACTGGCTTTGTGCAAGGCACAACAGGCAGCAAATCTCGGTCGCTTATGCCAGCACTGACCCACTGGGGACTCTTATTCACATGTTAATTTTTATCCCACATTGCTCCAGTGCAAATCAAGGAATTGATGGTCTGCTTCTCTGCTTAGACTCATAGCCTTGCCTTTCTGCTTGGTTCTGTGCTGAAGAGCAGCATCACCAGTAGCTTGGCATCCCATGCATGCTCAGCTGTGGCTGCAGCAATGCCTGTGCTGGCCACATCCCTCTGCCTTGTGTGCTGAAAGAGGCCAGGCTGGCCTGAGGGGCAGGAGAAGGGCACAGCCTTCCCAGAACCACTCCCTCCAAAACCTGAGCAAGATATGGATTTGCTTACCCATCTTACACATGGGATGAAAGGGGAACCAGCCCTCTGGGATGGGAGAAATAAATGGGATCTGGATCGTGAGAAGAAAGGAGGTTGAAGACCTCTGGGTTGGGGAAGGGGTGGGAGCTGCATATCTGGGACTTTGTTAGCAGTAAGAATACTTTAAAAACTGATAAAATCTTTCAGTATTTGTCTTCTATTGTTCTAGTATCAAGGATGCAAGTGTGTCCTGAAGGCGTTTGCTAGCGCTGTGACCTCTTTGCTTCCTCCCCTCCCCACTATTGTTTTTTGCCTTAGCTGAAGAGAGATGCTTTTTTTAGCCTTGTACATAAGTAAAGGACTCAGCTTGGGTGTGAGTGGGGAGGACTGTTGCTTGCTACAGTTCTTTGCTATGTTTCTATAACCTGACTTAAAGCTGATGTTAATACACTATTTTTTATAAAATTCTTATATTCTAATTTATTTGCTTTTCTGTAGACTTGTTTTGCTATTATTTCTGTTAACTATTATGTTTTATGTTAGCTCCTAGCACATAGCTGATTTCCTTTTTTTTGTTATTTAATTGAGTTAACATTATGCGAAGTGCCTTCCGTTTTTCTGGGGTGGATGTATTTTTTTTTCTCCCTTAAAAGTTATTCTCAATATGTTAACCAAGAACACAGGGCTAATCAAATGAAACTGCGTTAATTTTTTTGGTCAACTCCACATTTCAATATAAGTAGTCAATCAATTATATTGCAGTTATTTTTAAGAGGCTTCTAGAAACTTCCAATCAAAAAAATTCAGAGTGAGCAGTAAAATTTAGTGATTCCTTTCTTTTTTTTTCTTTCCAGTTTAAGACTCTTCACTGTGTTAGGCACACTGTTTAAATCTCATCCCTGTATTAGGCCCTAAAATGTTGAATTAGTCAGCTTGCTCCCTAAATTTCTTGGAAGTTAGCACAGACCTATTTTACAGTTCTGCTTTCCTAGTCAAGGGAAGGTTTGGGACAGGGGGAGGTATTTGGTTGTTTGCAGGTTTGTAGATTGTGTTTTCAAATTGATCAAGGCATAAGAATGAAATCAGAGAAATTTCCTAATCAGTTTTAAAACTTATTGTCACCGGCTTGATGAGGAGTATCTTGTCACAGTGCCCATGAGCACTTCCTTTGCATCTGCAGATGGTTAATTTTTTCTTTCCTCTTGTTTTCTTTAAGCTTCAAGAGACAGTCAAAAGGAAGTTGGAAGGCGCACGTTCACCTCTCAATGGAGAACAGCAGAACGGAGTTTGTGATGGGAACTTTTCTCCAACCAGCAAGCGGACACGAAAGGACGTGCCAGGCATTGAGGCAATCAATAGCTTGCCCATTAATTTGCCTTTGCCTGCTGTTTCTCCTCTTCATCAGCTTGACATGAAAGCTCCCCTGCCCCTGCAGAACAGTGGAACTCACAGGAGTGGTCTGGAAGACTTGGGTGAAAATGGTGGGCTTTCTGAGATAAAGCTCCCTGTTAACGGCTGCAACGAGCTGGATGATAGTTTTAACATCCTGCAGAACAAGGAACTAAAGCAAGAGCCTCTGGATGACTCCAACTGCATAGACACTTCTGAAACATCTCTTTCGAATCAAAACAAGCTCTTCTCAGACATTAACCTAAATGATCAGGAGTGGCAGGAGCTCATAGATGAGCTGGCAAACACCGTCCCAGAAGATGATATACAGGATTTGTTCAATGAAGACTTTGAAGAGAAGAAGGAGCCCGAGTTTCCCAGGCCTGCCACAGAGACTCAGGAGAGTGCGAGCGTCAAGAGCGATCCATCCCATTCTCCATTTGCTCATGTCCCATTAGGGTCTCCCCAGGTCAGACCGTCTTCTTCAGGTCCTCCATTTTCCAACACCTCCACAGGCTCCAGCATTGCTTCTGCATCCAGCGCACCGCCAGCCCCAGTCCCTGCTGGATCACCAGCCAGCTGTGTTGTCCAGTCCCCCCAGACTCCCAGCCAGGCCCACACTCCCGGACAGACGCAGGCGCGCTCTGGAAACGGCTTCTTGATGAACGCGGCATCGGCCGTGGCAGGATCGGGGCCTGGGCCAGTGAGCCTGCCGAGCGCTGACCTGTCCCCAGCGGAGCAGCTCAAGCAGATGGCAGCCCAGCAGCAGCAAAGAGCCAAGCTCATGCAGCAGAAGCAGCAACAGCATCCAAATCAGCCCTCAAGCTGGTCACCGGTGGGGCCTCCATCTAGTCCCTACGGAGGAGCCTTCGGTGCTGACAAACCAAATAGTCCAATGATGTATTCTCAAGCCTTTAACAACCAAAACCCAATAGTGCCTCCTATGGCAAACAATCCCCAGAAGACCACGGTTAATAACTACCTCCCTCAAAATCACATGAACATGATCACTCAGCAGCCAAATAATTTGGTCACAAACTCCTTGAGCAAACAGCCCAATATGCTCTCTTATGGCAACACCAAACCTCTGACCCATTTCAATACTGAGCTGAGTCAGAGGATGACCCCACCGATGGCAAATCCCGGGAAGAACCCCATGATGCCATACATCCAGCAGCAGCAGTCCCCGCAGACGCAGATGCCAGCTCAGATGGCACACCTGAGCGAGGAGCAGAAACGCATGCTCATCATGAAGCAGAAAGGAATGCTCAATCAGCCCTTGGCATATGCGACACTCCCTGCCCTTGGTCAGGTAAGTGTGAGTGCACAACATGTGGGCAACAACAAGAGGCCGATACAAAGGCTTAGGACCACTTTGTCCAGTCTCTTCCACTCACCTCCTCTTCCTCCTGGAAAGTATGGAATGTCATGGCAGATGCTTCTTGGAGTTTTCACATGGTATTGGAGCCTGATTATTTTAAGAAACAACTGAAATTATGTTGCATTATACTTTAGACCTGTTAATTCACTGCTCTTTCCCTGTGCCTCTTCTGATGAGTGCTTAGGGCCACTCTGGGAAATTTTGGGTCAGAAGTCACTCTTCCTCAGAGGGTTTGTTTCTTTTTTTTTTCATAATGCAAGACTTGGTGATTGTGGATCCCAAACCACTGCATGGTTTAGTTTCCCACAGTGTCATTAGCATTGTAACAAAAGGATGGAGCAGTTGGTCCCTTCTTCTTGGGGTAGAGATCAAGCCAGCTTTAAACAGCATTTTTGGCATTTTGGCTCTGGGAGCAAAGGAAGAACATTTTGGGTGCTGAGTGCCTTTGGTTTTGACCGGAAAAAGTAAGAACAACAGAATGCTTTTAGTGGTACTTGGACCATGATGATGAGCTGGTTTATTCTGGGGCTTTCAAGCAGTCTTTAGCAACCCCAAGTATTTGTCTTTCAGCAAGAGGCTAAAGCCATGTTGGCTTCAGAGCTTTGGCATCACTGTCTCACTTGTATTCCATGCTAAGCTCTGGTGCAGCAGTTGCCAGCCTTGGGGAATACTTTGTAATGAGTTAATAACCAGTTTGTATAGTGGTTACATCAGTGCCCTATCGCCTCCTGGGTTAGCAGGATATTCTTAGTTGTGCAGCCCCTGTAAAGATCTGGCCACTGGTGTCATGGAAAGGTTCAAAAAGAAACTTTCTAAATGTTGTTTTGAGAGTTTAAAACTGGATTAGAGTTAATAATCAACTCCTGAAGTAGGTGATGCCTTCACAGACGTTATGTGCCACCAAAACATGTCAAGAAGTCTGATATAGACTGATAATGTATAATACACTAATAGAATTGTTGGTTGATCATTTTAGCATAACAGCTTTTCACCAAATTAGCTGTTTCCACACCACCTACAAGGAATACTTCATTCTCAGCATGGTTTAACTGTGACTCACCCTGTAATGCATGTAGAAATACAGCAAATTTTGTCATTCCTTCAGCTTATAGGGTTTGGGGATCAACCAGTAAGGAGGAGTAGGAGCTTTACCAGGTCAGAGCACATCACATATTATTTAAAACTAATTGCAAAACAAAAAGAAATGTTCCTCTCCCTCCTGGTTTTTGTTCAGGATGTATGGTGACAGCTCAAAGGTTCGTATTTTTATATTAATTCTGCTTGCCTATTTTATAAGACATAGGTGATCTAAAGCCTCTTCTTTTTGGGAAGGCTTATCTAGAGAGATACTGCAATAATGACATGGAATGCAGACTGTAATTGTAGCTACAGATTTGTCAGTTTGTAACTGAGAGGCAGAAGATGCTTGGTCATGCTGCCTAATGCTTTATCGTTTCTTTCTTTTGCTGTTGTTAAATCTGTTGAACTCAAAGACCCATCAAACAGCGGAGAGGATGAACTGCCTGTGTGAAAGAGTTAATGCCATCTCCTCCATTTCATAAATTGAGAACTTAATGTTAACATCTCTCTACAATTCCACAATATGAATGGGTAGCCAAGGTTTCATATATCTAATCTCACTCAGTTTCTCTTTTTCCTTCTTTTTTTTTATGTTGGAAAAACTAGATATTTGGATAGAACTAGACATTCTTCCATAAACAAGTCCAGATATTAAGTAATTTCTGTGACATACAAAGAAGAAGCTTAAGGCAGAGCCATACTTTGTTATATGTTATGTGCAATTCACATTTATTGATCAATCCAGGATGAGGGACTTCTTGCTTTTGTGTAGACATCAAAAGGTCCCTTTACTACTTGTGGAACCCACTTGCCTTCACGGAAGGTATTTATTTTGGTGAGAAAGGTTGAAATGGTAAGTTTCTAACTGTAATGTATTTCTTCCTTCTTCCTCTCCTGCTTCCCTGAAAAGTGTTTTCCTGTGGAAAATTAGAAAGGTTATTATTGTGAGATGTGCTCGATGGAGCTTACTGTTTTTGCGAAAGTGGTAAAAATGTTGATATGGTTAAGTTAAACAGACTGATGCAGATTATCTGGTTCTATGACTTACTACATGCTGATAGTCACAGATGAAAAATAAGGGTATTGCACTCTTCAGTTTGAAATACATTTCTGAATGTAAAATGAATGTATCTTTCTGTCAGTTTATAGTTTCTACTTTCATTGTAGTTTTGGGGTTTGACAGAGATTTGTGAAAGTGTATGTTTTTGTTAAATAATCACAATGATCCAACAGATTATATTTAAGGAGAAAAGGAATCTACCTATTGCATCTAATAGTTAGCAGTGACCATATACTTCTGTCAAGTTACTCTTACAAGGGCATATTTGAGAACCAAAAGCTGATTGAGAGATCATCTGACATGTACATAAAGTGCCTTGTCTTATTTTCTGCTGCAAAATGTAGGTATGGGTATGGGTTAGTTATCTGTTAGTTCTGTGCATGTGTACGGACGCTAATTCAAACCTGTTTGTGCCCGAGGTACCTCTGTTGTAATAAGTAGCATTCTTATGTGAACTCATTGCTTCAGTGGCTGAGTGTATTTTAGTGAGACACACCATTTTTTTTTTCAGTCCAGCTGGGGCCTTGCAAATGCTCTCTGGTGGTCAGCTGTCCATGACTGTCCTATTAATGTGTCAGTGCTCTGGGCTGGTGTCCTGGGCATGCTGAGCATCACTGCCTACTCTTGTAAAGAGAGGCAGCCTTTCTGCTCAATATGTGTGTGAGTGGTTGGACAGGCAGAGGGCTGAATTAGCAGCCTAGCTAGCAGAATTGGTATCCAACAGAAGTAGGATTTCTCTAAAGGATCTCTGCACTGTGGGTATTGAGACTCTTGCTGTCAGATGTGTTAGTCCTTTGCTTTTCTGTGGAGATTCAGGACTGGTACTGGCACTGCAGTTGTAGCCCTCAACTCGTTGTTGCTGAAGGACTCATGTGCCCTGAACAATTAAGTCCTAGATCTTATTTTATACCTTGTTTCTCTTCACAAGAGCACTGGTTGGGGTGTTTTTACACAAAGCAGATACTGGTTTGGATTTTTGAGTCAGGGATTTTTCCAGAGGTGGTCTGAAGCTAATTTTGATGGGATTTTTTTTTTTTAGGAACTGAGTGTTAAAACCATAGGCTGATCCTGACCCATCTATATTCAGCAAAACTCATAGTGGATCCTGAGCCATCTACCTTATCAAGACTCTGTCCTACTAATATTACCTCATGTCTGACTGTTCCCCACTTGGTCAGACTCGTGCTTAGAATTCCCTGCTCTCTACCTTGCCCCATGTACCCTGATCTGCCCTAAACCCAGTTGTTGGTTTGTGACTATGTGGCAGGTGTTGCCCTTTTTTGCTCTTGCATTCTCTGGGTGTTTTTCCCATTCTTGCTTAGCTAGGGCTCATAGGCTAATCCAGCAGGTAGATTTTCACAGGGCTGGTAACTTGTTTGCTATTTGAGGGGTAGAGGTCCTCTTCTCATTTGGTTCTCATGTCATAATAAAAGAAATCAGTTCCACACCAAGATGCAACAGTGGCTTTGTTTAGACTTTTAATACAATTTTAGAAATAAAAGGAAGAAAGCCTGAACCCACCTCCTTCTCAAAAATACACTGTTGTTTAAGCTAAAATGTTCCATTAAGTTTTTGAGATGTATGCAAGGTTTTATGGGAGGCACTTTTTTCTCTTTTTCCTCAAACCAAAAAGTAATTTCAAACTGAGGAAAAGTAAAAACGTTTTCTTTGGGAAATTTAGGAATAATTAATTGTGCTTTTTCTTGGTTCCAGCTGTTCAATATGAATGCATAATGGTAAGAGAAAAAAGCAGCCCAAAGGAATAAAAGTTGAATGGCTGAGGCAGAATTTGATGTTTGGAGCCAAGTGTGTGAGAGAAAGTAATGAGAGGTCAAAACAAAACAGAATTCTCTGTGAGTGTAAGAAAAGTAGAGAAAATTTTAAAAAAAGAAAAGTGTACTGCAGCTATTTGCCTGCATGTGACTGTGAGAATGCTGCAATTATTTCCTAATGAAACCACTAGTTATATTGTTTAAAATTGTAGGGATGTGAATGAAGGAGAGAAATTACACCATCCTGCAAGTATATCTTCATATTTAATTATCTGTCCTTTGTTTTAATCTTATACATTCAAGGTGCATCATCTGCTCAGTGTGGTTTTGCATGCCAAAGATAAAGGGAGACCGGTGTCCTGAGAGCATTTCCGAAATATAATCATCGTTGTCCTTTGAAAGTGAAAGGGTGTGTTTCTCTCTGAAATTGTAAAAGAGATTTTACACTTTTTGAAGGTTATCTTTGAGATAGTGAGAAAAAGTGATTGTTGATGTTCTGGAATTTGGCCTTTTTTAAAAGCCTACCTGGAAGTAAAGAAGAAAGATTTGTATTCACTGCATGAAAGTGTGACAGGGAAACAACTGTCTTACCAGATTTTAGGGGAGACAGGCTGAAATGGAAATAATGGAGGACACAGTGAGGATCACTTGCTGGGCAGCCTACAGAGCTATAATGAATGCCTGTCTATGCTGTTTGACTTATAGACACTGCTTTCCACAAAAGCTTTGACTTGGAGTTTAGATGCTGGGCCTGCCTTTTACCAAAGTCCAAATGTGCTCCCTGGATATCAGTCTCTGGTAGACTTTTGAGGGTTAACACAATGTGCTTGGATGGATTCTGACCATCTTACCAGGCAATTTGTGAACATAGTCTAACCTTCTTACCATGCCTACTGTCATCTGCCCATTGTGTTGGAAAGGAGGCCCTGTTAGCATAAATCACTAGAAACAAACATTGGATAGCATTTGGCTAAGGTCTCCATGGCCTAATCCTAGAAATCAATTTTGTTGGTGTTTCCTCATTTTGTGACCTGTGGGTGATTAATTACATTAATTACTTATCAATGTAATACAAACTTTGTTCATTTCATTTGGCAATGTTTTTTCTTCAATATCAAGGTTTTTTCCCCGGCCTAAACCTTGCAAAATCAAAGTATAAGAGCATTGCTCCCATGCCCCAACTAAACCACTCATCCTATTGTAAGGAAATGGGAACAGACTGCCCAGGCAAGTGGTTGATTCACCATCCCTGGAGGTATTTAAAAGACATGCACATGTGGCACTAAGGGCCGTGGTTCAGTGGTGGTCTTGGCAGTGTTGGGTTAAAGGCTGAACTCGGTGATCCTAGCGGTCTTTTCCAGCCTGAATAACCCTATGTTTCTATGAAATTCTTTGGTGAAACCTACTCTCCTGAAACCATGCTGACCAGTATTCACTGTTAAACCCTCCAAGTCATTGCTGGTAGAGAGCTGAAACCAGTTGTTCCATTGTTTTGCTAGAGTGTGTGTCAGAATAACTGGTCTTTTCCACTTTAAAAAACACAGTTCTATTGGTAACTCTTTGATCCATAGAAACTTCTCCATTTGTTTAAGATTTATAAAAAATACATTGTAGTGTGATTTTCTTCTTGTCAAGTTTCTTGAAGACTTATAGTGTATATTATTCACATCTGTAAAGAAAATGTCCTACAATATTTTTAGGAGCAGATAATTTGTATTACTGACTGCACAAAGTGTATATTAAATGTCCCCTATTTTACTTCTTTTTTTTACACTTTTCCTTCCTACATGATCTAGATTGCTACATAAAGAGTAGTTTGTCCTGTTATTTACCAAGGTCCAACAGTTTAATGATTCAATGTGTGCCAATCAACTCTCCTTCAGTTTTATTCATTACAACTGCAGTTGTGAAGCACTGTGGTTTTGAAATGTCTATAGCCAGTAGCAGCATATTTTTACATAGAGTGCTGCCCTTTCCTGGTGTGTTTTTTGTGCCATTTTTTCCTGAAAGTGCAAGTTAGCATCACCAGTTTCCGTTCCGCCTGCTTCCAGCAATACCGGCCGTAACCAACTTCTTACTGTCCCCGGGCCTTTGGAACTCTCTGTGTCTATTGCAAACCAATAAACTGTCCTGTTTTCATGTAGACAGTGAGGTCAGGTCACGAGTTAGGTTTTGTTATTTTCCATTTTTATTTTGAGAGAAGACTCATTCCAAAGACAAAGAGTAAGGTTCTTATACTTGAGAGTACTTTGTCTATTTAGCCTTTAGTACCTCACTACTGGTTGCCAGAACTCGTGGAGCACTTGTCTGAGCATTTTGGTTTGACTTGCTCTGATTCCTTTTTCTCCAGTCTGGGATCTTGCATTACCTAGCCGTGATGCAGATTGAATCATAGCTTGCACTTAGATAATATTTGAGTTTTAGATTTGTCCTTGTGTACATTTTGTAAGTCCATATGTGTCCTTAGCTTTACCTTTTCCTGGAGTGTAGACATTTAGAATTCTTCTTGGCCCTGTATTTCTTAATTTCCCTGCTACAATTCCTAGGTTTGCCAGTTTGCTTCTTGACATCTCAAAAAATCAGTCAGACCTTAATTTTACAGGAATGTATATTCCTGTATTCAAATTCATAAATATAGAAGTTTGAATGTCTAAAACAAAAGTCAACTCATGTCTCACAACACTGCTGGTCGGAAGTATTCAAAAATTCTAAGACTGCTTTAAAATCATGAGCTCATAAAATTAATACATTAATCCTTCCTCTTTTGGCTTCAGAATATTAAAGTGATTGGAAAACACATGAAATTATGAACCTTATAGTGATAAGATAATGTAATAGTGGGGATTTTCTTTATCCCCATTCTAATCCAACCTGTTCTTTTACCCAACTGTACCATCAAAGTTCTGGTGCAACTCCAGACCTCTTTCTTGGAAGCTCTCCTTTGGCTGTGCTTGTATTTCTAAGGTGTCACATAGTCCTTTTAGAAAAAACACATCACAAAATGAAATGACACTGTTTCCAGGTTACAGCGCGTACTGAATACACAGGTGAAATAATTGCTCAACGTGTACCAAAATTCCTTCATCTGCCACCAGCAAGAAGGCTGTGAGTGCAGCGGATTTACTGGGCCTTGTAGTTTGCAGCAGTGATAAAATCAGCAGCAGGTCCTGGCCAGATTTAACAGTACAGATCCAGGGCCAGGAAGATCTCTCTACTTCATCTCTTTTTCAGAGGGACAGGGAAGATCTCTTCTCCCTTCTCTGCCCAATCTTCCAGGTCTCGTGCTAACCAATGAGATTGGTGGTCAGCTTTCCCTTGCTGGCAGTGGGAGTCAAGCAAGTCTTGCAACTCATTTTGGAAGAGAATAGGCTTTGCTGGAAAGGCCAAGGGAAGGCTTTGCAGTTGTCCACCCATCTTCTCTGGCACTGTTTTGGACCTGACCACACTCAGACCTACCTTATTTTCATAGAACAACCATTTAAAGGAGGGGGTGGGTGGGGGTGCCCTTATAATTTTTAAAGATCTGAATATAAATGGATAAATCAATGAATGACTAGCCTTCGTCAGGCATATAACAATGAACTTTAGATTGTTGAGATCTGGGTCCCTTACTGTTCTCTGTACTGATTATAAGAAATGAAACAGTCTCCTTTCAGGCTGCATTTCCACCCTCAGCAGCATTTCTAAGCCTCAGTATCATTTCATGTGTCTCTGCCGACATTAGATTTAAAATTGCCTTTTGACTATTCTGTTCTGCAGGAAACAAACTGCTAGCAAATCCCTTTTCTAGGAAAGCCTTTTCTGGGTAGTCTGGGAGTTTATTTTTCAATTTAAGCATAGTGTCATTGTCTTTCCCACCCTTTGTAAAAAGAACAAGAGACTGGATTAAAAATTAACTCTTTCCATCTCTTTTTCCATCTCCTTCCAAAGTAGGGGCATATACAAGGTGAGATTTAATTCCAAGCAAACTTGAAATTTGTTTTTTTCAGTACTATTTCAATCAGAGTTTAATTGTACATATAGAAGTATTCTTGCAACAGGAATTACTCTTGCACAAGCAGTATCCTCCTCTGTGCTCTCTTTACTGCGTGAAGGATGGAACATCTTTGCTGCTTAACTCAGTTAAGTAGGTTTCATGCAGTTTCTGCTCCACAGTGATCACCCTGACAGGAACCTCCTTTTCTTTCCCTACATTCTCCCTCTGGTCTGATTTCTCTCTGTTAAGGAGCTTGCAGCAAAGAAAATGTATCAAATAATCAATTGATAAGGATAAAGGTTATAGGGTATCCTCTACTTAAAAATACTACTTTGAACTAGATTGTGATTATCTTAAAAACAACCTCCATCTTGTTCTTCTCTTTATTTTTCCTCAATCTTCTTCTTTTAATGTGTTGGTGAGTCCTTCCCTGCTCATGGCTCTATACTCAGGTAAACAGACATCAGCAGGGGGGTAGGGTTGAAAAATTATGAAAAGTCATCATGGGCTCCTCCTCCCCCCAGAGGACTGTTTGCTGACTCCCCATGCTGTACACATCCTCTTTTGCTGTCTCCTGCATCAGCTCCTCTTTCCTGTTTGCAGGCTAGCTGGGAATGGTGCTGGCTTTTGTGACAGGCAGGCCAGAAGGGCTGGTGCAAATAAAGTGCCAGCCTAGGGAACAGGGCAAACTGCAGGGTTCCTCTCCCCATGTACCCATCACCAGTAACCGGTGTAATGGGGAAACCAGCTCCTTTGTGAACGGGGCAATACATGGCAATCCTTTCCCAACTGCTCCTTCAGGCAGTCCTGTGCACCTGATCAACATCTTCAAAGAAACCAGTGTTGTGAGGGAGAAAATCTAGGTATTTCTGTGTGGTGGGGCTTTGTGGAGGATGTCAGAGCCACATGTCAGAAGAGGCAGTGCCCAACTCAGAAATGTTGCAGCTAATTAAAGATACACACAGTGACAGCTTCATTTTGGGTAGCACTGTGAAGAGATCTGAAAATCAGAAATGCCACAGTCGGAGTGTCCGCAATTATCTGTGCTGCTCCGTAAGGTGCAAGAAATGGCAGAAGAGCAAGAAAGACACAGAGAGAAGGCTGGGAGACTAAGCACTGGCAGAAAGAGCAAATCCTGTGCTCTGTTGTAATCCCTGTGTTCCTTAAACGTCCCCTCTCCACCCCCCAGAACATTCTGATGGCACTGAAAGAGGCTGGCTGTTTGCCCCAGGAGCATGAATACATCCCAGCTCTTTTGCTTGAGGAGAACATCATTAAGTACTGACTAATGTTCCAGCTAGGAACATAGGACCAAGTAAGGGTCATCTTTTCAAAGGAAAAGTAATAGTCCCATCTTTAAGGGCTCATTTTTGCTCACCTTTTGTTACTGCAGTTCCTGACTGTAGCTCAGGAGTGTTCTGGACGTCACTGTGTTTTGTGGAGTTACATGTGGAATCCAACAGCCCTTTTTAAACTTGTGTTTACATACTCCTTTGTGCCTAGTATAGCTTTTTGGCTTTTTGGACACATATTACCAGGTGGCTTTTTTGTCTAAAGCAATATGTCTTAGAGCCTGGTTATGCCTCAGCAGAGAGCTTGGCCACCTGATCCCAGAGCAGGGATAGCAGGACCAGTGTCAGCATCCATTCAATGCTCTGAGCTCAACATCTACCTAATGTGTGGAGTGCTCTCTGATGATCAGTCTATGCTCCCTGGATGGCTAGGATGTTCCAGCCCAGCAGCAAGATGTACCTCTCACTTCGGACTTCCTATTTTGTCTTTCATTTTATCTCTGTGGATCCCATTTCTGGGATCCACAGCATTTCTAAATATTCAAGCCTAATGCTACCTAGAAGCATTATGTTGTCAGTATGTGTGTTCCCTCCAGAAAGATTTCCTAATGTTGCCATATGTATGTGTCCATAGCAGGAACACTTAATACGTCTTGAAAGACTGTCCCAGTAAGTGGTTAAGTGCAGAGTTGGAGTCCTGCGCTCAGGAGGTTCTGTCAAATTCCAGCTGATGCATCTAATTTGCTAAAGAATGTGGCTTCTGGTCTCTCAGCAAAGACTTCATTCCTTGTGAGCAATGGGAACTTGCCCTCTTTATGTTCGTGTTCACCAGCTTAGTGTTGTCTGAGACAGCCAAACTTGTTAATAAGGAGAGGAACCTATCTGTTGGTCCCTATGTTCGTTGTCTTGTTGCATTCTGGAGTCCTCCCACCTCGTAGTCAGCCCCTTTTTCATGAGGGAGAGGAACATTTTGTATGCATTAGCCTGCAAACATATCTTACACATTGTGACAAAACCACCCATTCTGTGACAACGCATCTTCCAAACAGGTGCTTCCTCATTTACACCCGGTGGGAGCTTGTTAGCAGCTCTTCCTCTACAGTAAGAGAGGAGCTGCTTAGAGAGGATCAAGTATCTCCTAAGAAAGCAAGCCCAAGGTTAGCAGTACTGTCACAAAATCATGTTTCCTCTGTCTCCTTTTCACTCCTGTTTCACACGTGGGCAGTAGTGAAGCTGATTACTCACTCCAGAAGCTTTGTCTTTGGCTGCTCATGCTAGCTATCTTCTGTAGAATCTTTCTGTCAGGTCTCTCACTTGTGGTTAAAATCTCCTGGTTTGAAAAACAGATAAGCCTATAAGATGCCTTTTGTTTGCTTATGCTGTTTGGAGAAACTGGAGAAAAGTCAGGATCTTTTAAAAACAGAAAGAAAAAAAATTTGAAAGTGTCTACCTAGACAGAGTGTAAGGTCTGTCCTGAGATGACTCCTCCTTTTGTGAAATTACATTCCTTGAAGAGTAAACATCCTCAAAAGAATCTGAATTTTAAATTCATTTTTGTACCTGGTATTGCCTAGAGAAAACAAGATTTCTGAGACTGTCCAATATGTCATTTCCAGGGAATTATTTTTTCCGGTGTGTATTTCTTTCCCTCTGAATCCAGCAGGTTGGGGAGGATTTTTTTTTTGCCTTTTTTTTTTTTTTTTTTTAAATTTTAATCTGTCCTGTGTTATTTGTCTTCTTCTTTTCTCTCTCCCACTACTCCATGAACCATTTTTCTTTCTCTCAGTCTAAGTTCCCTGGTCAAGTTTACCTCCTGTTTGCCCTCATCCAGCTTTTATCTGTCTGCTTCCCCTCCTTACCCATTTAATAGCACAGGACATTTTTTTGGTGTTGTCAACAGTTCAGAGGAAATTACTGCAGACACCACGGCTTTCTGTGGTCTGTATACCTCTGGTATATGGAAATAGTATGAAATGTTTGTTGTCATATTAAATGGCTTTTTAACCAGTCATGAGACAGGTGAAGAACTGGGGAATCTTAGCTGTAATCTCACTAATGTAGTAGCACCATCCATGAGATAAATTTGGCCTCTCTACCTGCAGTCTGACCACTATCCATCTCAACCAGAATTTCAGTGTTCCAAACTATGGAACTGCTTCACTGGATCAAGATTATTTGTAGTGTGCCTTTATCACAGATGGCTAAAACAAAACTAACTATGTAGGAATTTTCTACTGTTAAGTGGCCAGGGACATGCACACCTAGAGAATTTGTCTATGGCAGGAGAATGCAGTAAATTAGGATTACAAACCCTTGCAGTGTTATAGATGGAAAAACAATTTTAAGTGATTCTTTTTGGGGAGAGTAGCTTTTAAACCCTTCATAGCCTAACTGGTCCCATCACTTGAAGACAGCTTCACTGTTCCCACAGACGTGCATAGAACAGAAATATTTAAAGCCTTTTAAGACATTTCTGGAATGGTTACTGTGTGTACCACAAACTACACAATGTACATAGATGTATAGTGAAATGTAGTGTACGTGGTCACTCTGAAGATGTATTCACCTTATTCATCTGACTACATGGGGGTTGCTAGTCCAAGATCAAGGAGAATGATTTCTGTGTTTCCCCAAGTGCCTGCTCACATCCCTCAGGTAAAAGACAACACAATGGGGAAATTGTACCAAAGAGCTTGTGTGTCTGCAGCAGGTGAAGCTCTGGGTGTCAGTAGAAGATGTCAGAGATTTCTCACCATGACACAGGAGAAGTCACCAGCTGTGCTGCTCTAGAAATTTCCCTTTGCGCTTACCCATGCCTGCACCCGGTTTGCAAACAGCATGGGGATTGCATCCTCAGTCCTTCCCAAGCTGCAGATAGAACTGAAAACTGCTACCAAAAATAATAATAATAATAAAAAAAATCCTTGACTCAGGTTACATAAGGGCTGGGCTGTTTTCCAAATGCCCTGCTGAACGGGACACGGCTGTCACCTGCAGGTGCACTTGCACAGAGCCTGCTTTGGCCAGGGATGGACAGTGTGTCAGATGCACTGAAAGCCTGAGATTTTTGTGCTAATGGAGGAGTGGAAAAGGCCCCAGCTTGGCAAGGACTGAGGGTCAGGGAAGGGGAAAACCACGGGTACCAGTGCAGCCCTTCAGGAAAAAGCAGCCTGCGGAAAGAACAGGGCCCCTAAGCCCTTCTGCCTTTCAGCAAAAGCTGCAATGCTCACACCATGCCCGTCAATCCTGCATTGCTGTCAGCAAGATGCTTCCCACTGCAGCTGGCTCGGGAAAGCTGAAAAAAGACCAACAGAACCCTTATAACTTATTAGCCACTCATCTGTCTGGAGCATCCTGCTTGCCTGCTCTGCTTCCCAGCTACTTGCAAGCGTTGTGCCAGAGAGGGCTCTGGCCTCTGGGCAGCACAGGTCAGAGTAGAGTAGAAATGTCAGGGCTGTAACTTAAGCAGAGCTCCCAGCTTTGTGCTTCCTGTAGCAGACAGCAGCTGTGGAGGGGCCAGCACAGACTGGGAGCTCTTTGACCAAAGGCAGCTGATGTGTCTACTTGTGCCCAGGCTCTCTGCTTTAAGTACAGTGTACTGGCTCAAAACCCCCAAAATATTAATGTCAGTAAATAGCGAGTTTTATTCATGCTCTTGAGCAGCACATTCTTCTGTAAAAAGCATGGACTTTTGGAAAATCCTCGGGGTAAGTCTGAAATGCATGTACTGGAGAGGACACTGAATGGCAGGACATAGGGGGTTTTTTTGAGTTGGTCTTTTATCACCTCTTAGATTTCTCAAAGAGAAGAACATGGGTTGTTGTGAGTGATTTTCAGTTAATTGAGAATACTGGTCTCTCTCTTTCTCCTTCATTTTTCTTTTCCACCACTTTTAATTTCCTATTAATAGCCTGTGCTTTTCCTTTTCAACTTAGTGAGAGATTTCACACCTACACAACCTTAGTCAATGGGAGCACTTACATAAGGACTGCAGTCTGCCCCTGTGCATCTTAATGAAATTGGAGAAATGGTGGGGGGTTTTCTTCCTTGTTCTGTGGGATTGCATTCTTCTTTCTCACATACTTTGTTTGGCCTCACAAAATTAGATCACCACTATGCAACTCACTGTGATCACAACTCACAACTCACTGTGATCACAGCTTCATTGCACAATGACTGTGCTTTCTTGAATGTTGTTCCCATATCTTCAAGATGAAGCAAGATCCAGTGGGTTGGACCTTTGGTCTGCTTAATAAAAGGCAAGGAAGTAGTTTGTAAATCCTTCCTTTCCATCTTTATTTTTTGCAGTTTGGGATTTGAAGGCCTGAAATATTTTTTTCTTGCTAAGAGGAAACTTTATGTAGTATATGTGGAGATGCTATTATGATAATTAGTGTTGTTAGGAAAAATCAATGTATGTAAGTCATCCAACAGCAAGCAATGCTCTTCTCACAATCAGCAACTTATCATGCGTTGCCAATGCAGGAGGGCTAGAACTATTTTATTCAGATAAATTTCTTATTCATTTAGTCAGTAAATCATGGTGCATGTCATGATAGCAATTTTTTAAGTGACTGCATTTTGTTAAGTTTTAATCACACATAATGGATTTTATCTGACAGTGAGGTCAACCTGCAGTGTCTTCCTCTGTCATTTGTATCTTACCATCCCATCATGGGGAAGATCACAGTCATACCTGGATGCCCCAGACTGCAAGGAAAATACAAGAGGCACAGGAAGATGAGCTGTTAAGACTAATTTTTAAAAATTGAGGCTTATGTGAGGATTTACTCTCGGTGGAACAACAACAGAGTATACGTGATGTATCTTTGGGTCTGAGGTAGCTGAATTTGTTTGAAAGCTGTTTGCATGAGCTCTCCAATGACACTTTTGAGCCCAGTGACAGTTTGAGTCAGGGCTGCAGGAGCACCTTTAATCCACTGGATACCCAGGGAAGGATGTAGTTAATGCCGCTCTTTGGTCTACATTCCACAAATGAATGGTGAACTTTTTCATTGGAAAAGCAGTGGAAGATGAGGCATAGCAGTGAGGCAGGGAACCTTGGTGGTGTTCAGTGGGAGACAGGCTCTTTTCTTCAGCATCTTCATCTTGAGTCTGAACTCTGCTGTGACTTGCTCATTCTTAAGCTGGTAGAAAAAGCCCTGTTGTCTTCCTCTACAACAGGAATGTGTCCTGGGTCTCCCTTGCACCTTCAATACAATTCTCCAGGTCTTGCTTTTGTTTCTGAGTGGCTGTGGAGTGTTTCCATTTGCTACTTATATATGTGGTTTGACTGATGTCTTTCCCCTCTGAAGCAAGCTATGGCTGTCTTTTCTCTTTCCTGGTGATTTCTCTGTGTTTTGGTCATCTTTTTTTCCCCCCTACATCCCCTTGCACAAGTCTGTGTTACATAGTTGGATCCAGGCTCATTAAACCTCTGGGGCAGAGACCTGCATTTCCTGTAGGTGTTCCTGTACTCATTCTAGCACAGGAGCTGTCATATGACCACCTGCATGGACACATAGTTTTCTCTGCTCCCTTTCACTGTCTGCAGCCTTCATGTGAGATCAGTTTATCATTTAGAGAGGTGTTTCAGTTCCTTCAGGACGAAAGGTGCTGTAGAAGTAGAAAATCCTCATGATGTCCCAGAAGGCTGGCCATTGATCTTGGAAGACCCATTTAATTTCTTCCTCCAGATCCCCTGATTTCTTTCTTTTGTTGTTCCTCTGAGAGGGTGACAATCTGGAGACTGATGACCCTTTCTCTTACTACAGTACTAGAGAGGGGAGAGGGAAAATTATTTGTCCATGAATTTTGCAGGAGCTTTTTCCACCTGTATCAAAAGATTGGCATGCCTTGTGCGTACTGAGGCTGTGACTCGGCACCCTGTGATGGCTTCCATGAGGAGCCTGACTTGCTCTTTCTAGGTCAGATTCTCTCTTGTTACACTTCTGCAAGTCAGGAATATTCATTGGATAATGAAATTATGCAAAAGTGTTTTAGGAAAAAAAAAAAGAGATCATTAGTTTGGTATATGGAAATTGAATAAACCTTCTCTGATGTTTTGTTTGGGTGGTTGGGTTTGTGGTTTGTTTTTGGGTTTTTTTTGTTAGTATTGAAGAGAAGAGCAACCTGAAAACATTTTGTCCTAGCAGATTTTTAGTATCTCTCTCTGTGTCTTTCTCTGTCTCACTAATGCAGCTTTGCCTACAGCCTCATGCATTAGCATTGCAAAGCAGATTTTGAAAGCCAAGGGAATCCAGGCTCTTCCAGATAAACACTGATTTTTAAAAAGACAAAAAAATCTAGAAAAAATAAAGGTTGTTCAAGTGACATATGGTCTGACAGTGACCCTACTGTAAGGACAGATGTACAGAGCTGATGATAATCCTACACCAGAGCCAGATAACATTCTGAGGTTAGGAAATCAAAGCCCCATGCTTTGGCTTAGCAGAGAATTAGCATTTGGAGCCTGCCTTAGCTCTGGAAACAGGGCAATTCAGTTCTTAGTCATGTTGCATTTGGGGCTTTCAGCTTCAGGAGCAGCAAGATCCTACCTCATCCTGTGCAGGAAAATCAGACCCACGGAGTTTGACCAGGGAACAGTGTATTTAGTAAAGCTTCAGTGTTTAGATGGATTTGTGGAGAAGGTGTATACTCTTTCTGATAATTAGTTCTGAGAAGTTCATGTCTATTGCTGCAGAAACAGGTCAGAACTGCTTCAAAGCTGTGGGGCTTTTAAATTGGGGAATAAATACTGATGTTCAGAGCAGAGTACTGGAGCAGAGGCAACAGCAGTTGGTACCCAAGGGATGTTTTGGAGCCTTTTTCATATGGGGACCCCAGGAAGTAACCTACAGCAAACTAAGCCTCAGGTTTCTACAAGAGCCACCTCTGCACACAGAAGTTTGATATCCATTAAAGACAGAAGGGAATCCCAAGGCTTGGAGTGCAGCCATGGTTCCCTTGAGTCCCAGCACAGGCAGCCCCTGGCCAGCAGAGTCAGGTGGTCAAGCACTGTGCAAAGGCATACTCTTCTTCCAGAGAAGAGAGGGGAGTACACATGATGCAATTATTTTATTTGCCAGTGGCTTGGCATTTACATAAATGCTGTGCCCTTGTTAAAAAAAGGGTCATGATCAGTAGTGAAAACCAAGAATGTTTTGTGTTCTCTGGCAAACTACCTCTACCTCACTCAAGCCCACCTCTCTGGCCTACTGCTTGTAAGCCCGCCCCTCTTTCTTCTGGTTTTAACACATATTCAGCAATGAGATCTTCCTTACTTGTATTTTCTGAAAATACAGGCAGTAGGTTGTGTCTTCCAATACATGATATCAGCAGCAATCCTTGGAAAACAGAAATTAATAGGGTAGTACCATAATTTTTGGTGCAGTTTTGGATGGCTTAGCAGTATTCAGTTAGGCTTGAGTTTTAAAATGACAAAATGATTCCAGTATCAACAAAAAAGATGATCATCCCTGACTTTTGACCATACTCATTCCATTTCTTTTTTATGTTTACTTTTGCTTTCCCACAAAGGAAGTATTTGGGTACAGGAGAAAAACACAAATCTAGAATGTCTAAAGGCAATGTCTGAAAGGCAAGAAATAAAAAGAGGAAAAGTGTTTTCAGGCTTATTTTGGAAGGAAATGGCCTGGCTCAGTTGCAGAAGGTAGACAAGGATTTAAAGAATTTGTTGATGTTGTTCTTCAAATCCCGTGCACATGTTTTGTGTCATTATTGGTCAGGAATGGGGACCTGTTGTATTTTTTTTCTCTTTGCTACCAAATTTTTTCTGTCATAATATCTGGATCCAAGCACAAAGTTAAGGTTATGACAAAGTTGTATTTCAGTCACTCCAAAGCTGAACTGCTTTATCTGTTTAAAAGGCATATGTCAGATTTTTTTACTACAATATTTTGAAGGATTTTTGGGCTTGTTCATTACTTTAGAAGCAAGCTTGGGTGTTTCTTGTTATTTCTCTTTGCATTTTGCATTCAAATGGTGGTGTCTTTAAAAAAAATTAATTTGCCTCTGTGCATATCTGTCTCTGCTTTTCTGTTCCATCATCTGCTTTGTTTCCCTCCTGCAAGCTGAGTTACATCCTCTTGCTTAGAATAATGCATGATGGGGGAAAAGAGGAAACTTAAACCAGGAAATAGTCCACTTACACAATCCTCTCTTGTTTTGATGGTGTCCCTGGAAGCCAGAGCACAGTTAATCATTCCTGCACACACAGGCAAACAGCCACCTCGAATAGTGAATATTTAAAATCCAGGCTGTTAACAGAGTATCGGTGTTGGGTTTTGCTGCAAGTGATTGATCACTAATAGTTTAAAACTCAGAGACTGGGAACTTCTTTTGTAAATTGAAGGGGATTATTTCATACTGTTGAGCATCCCTGTTAGAACAGAAAAGTCTATTAGGAGAGGTGGGGCTGTGCATCCAGGGGCTGCTTACAATATCTAATTTCAGTAAAAACTGAAAACCTACACACATAGCAAAAATCAAACCAAGCAGCCAAAATTTCAGCTCTGTGCTGCTACTCTCAGATCAAGCACCTGAAAAGGAAACACTACATAACACTCACCTGACTCAAATAATATCCTACTTCTGTGCATCTGCATCCTCTTCCTTTAAATGTCCCACTGTTCCCTTGAAACCTTGAAAGGGTGAAGGAATGTACTACTAATTCTTGCTTTCTGTTCAGTGATGCCCTTGAGTGGCCTCTGAGAGAGATAACACTTCTCAGGCTTATCACCTTTTTGGTATGTAAACCCTATTTTTTCCCTCCAAGGGAGGTATGAGTGTCCTTGAGTCTCTTGCCTTGAAGTTCAGGATAAGCCTTTGCTCTCTTTCTCTGACAAAAGCACAGTGAGTGGAAGGGGACTGGGGCATTCACAGCTGGCATAGAAACCTTGTGAAATACAGAAGCTTCCTTGACTATGGAGTAACTGGGATGTCCAAAGCTCATCCATGGACGTAGAGAAGAGGCCAGGCTCCTCCTGTTGAGCAGATAGACAATCACTGAGAAGTGTGCCTTGCTGCAGTTCTCCTTGGGTTCCTCAGCCCTCACTCCCAACACAGCTGCTAAGGACTGTTCTTAAACCAGAGAGAGATTTCTTTGCCTCTGCACACTAAGGTCACTTTGCCAAAGAATTAAACAAAGGTGAGATAGAGAGAGGGGCTTGCACATCTTGCAAGACAGCAAATGCTGCAGTACTAATCAAACTCCAGCCTTTTTCTGCCTGGTCTGTGGATGTGCAAGGCCTGATTCATACAGTCTCCCCGACCTTATGTATGATTAGTGCACATCTCTGTAATTTCCAGAATTTAGGAGATTTGATCCTGACTGGCTGGGAGTCTGGCAAATAGCAGAGAGTATATAACGGGTGCAGACACAGAACTACTTCTAGGCTTTCTGGTCTGAGAGCTAGAATAATGTGTAGCAATAATTACTACTTCATATCAAAATGTACTAAAATACAGAGCTTCCTATTTGGCTTGCCTTGAGCCACACCTCCCCAAAATCCAGCCACCCACAAATGAAGCACCAACAGCTTCAGCTCAACACTTTTAAATATAGTAAAAAGGTCTTGAGAAGACTTCCAGGACAGCATACATTTTTTGGGATGTGTAGATCCATTTTTCTCTGTAAGAAGGAGAGGCTGCTCTGTGCAGCATGAACAGGAGTGTGAAGCAGCATTGGGCATTAGAGTGAATTTTTCCCCATCACTCTAGAGAGTGATCAGTCTAGAGATCCACCTTGTTAAATGGCTGGCTGAAATCATGCATGATTAATGGACAAAATGAAAATTAGATTATGTGTCTTCACTCTTCCTGTGACCTCTACTTTCTCTTGTATCAACTGAAAGCAGCTGGGGGTGGGACGGAAGGGAAGGAAAAGAATTAGAATCCTGTATTAAAATCCAGAAGAGAAGAGGAAGAGGAAAAGAAAGGTGCAGAGCTGCTCTGTGAATTATATGCCGTCCCCAAGAATCACAGCTTCTGAGGTATGAATCCTACAGTACTAAAGCCTGAGGAATTAAAATGTGGAACAAATGGCAAACTTTCAGGCTGCTTGTCAGTAGGCACCCCATATGCCAATCACCCACGTGGAACTGCATCCTCTGGGGAATTTGGTTTCCCTGTGCAGCTGCACACAGAAGGGGACCTGTGGTTCAGAAAGATGCATTCCCCTTTCTAGAAGAAAGTTTTAGCGTGTTGGCCATTTTTGGACTCCTGTTCGGGCTATAAATTTGAAGATATGAGTCTTAAAGGCAGGAGGAAATCACTGCTTGCCTGCAGGCGTGAGGCTCTTTGGCAGTTTTGACATCCTTCAGTGCTGTCTTGTGATCAGAGCGTGGATCTCTGCACTCACTCAGGGGCACCTGCATGTGTGGAGGCACCAGGAGCCTGTTCTCTTTTCATGCCTCTCTCTGTAATATCAGAAAGCAAAGGTTTTCCGTTCCACTTACAGACTGCTTTGACAGAACAAAATGTGTCTTGCTGTGCCCTCTACAACTTCATTCTTTGAAGGCAAAATGCACATATGAATCCTATATTCACCTGGAATAGCTAAAAATTCATGTGTTATATGATTTGCTACCCCAATAAGCTCAATGGGTAGGTTAACACAGGGTGAGTAGAGCAGGAGTATAGTATCAGACTCTGTGAAATTGTTTATTCCCCCCTGTTTTCCATGTGCAGCCACTGGCCTTGGGGACACAGGCAAAGGGATTTTATTTGAAGAGACCAAAACTCCCATGTGACTCTTGCTGACTCCTGTGTCTCAGAAGGGTTGATGAGTGAGAACCATGCTTTCAGAAGACAATCCATGTTCTCCAGCTTACATTTTAACACGGAGTTTTTTTTGGTGTCTTCTTTGGAAGGTCTCAGATCCTGCGACAGTGTTCTTTTTTGTGTTTTAGAAAAGGCATCTTCTAGGGAAGGAAAGCTTGAACCTGGCACCTGCAAAAATGGGAAAAGGAGAAAAAGAGAAAACATGATACTAAAAAGAAACAGTGAGGTCTGATCTCTTCTCTCTAGTGAGCATTGACAGGACCTGAGGGAATGGCCTGAAGCTTCGGTATCAGAAGAAAGCTTTTCACCCCAAGGGTGGCTGAGCCTGGAACAGACTCCCCAGGGCAGTGGTCACAGCACCAAGCCTGACAGAGTTCAAGGACTGTTTGGACAGTGCTCTTAGGCACAGGGTGTGAGTCCTAGGATGTCCAGTGCAGGGCCAGGAGTTGGGCTCTGTGATGCTTGTGGGTCCCTTCCAGCTCAGGATATTCCATGATTTTAGGGATTTGCTTCCTGATTTTTAAAAGTTCCAGGTTGGCTGCTCTGTCATGGTCTTTTAATCTCCCTTGCATAAGAGTAACAAAAATGCTATAAGAAACTTCAGTGTTTCCTTTGGGAGTTATTAACTAGGTCATGGGTATTGCTGCTGTGGAGGTACATAAAGTTTCCTTTAAATTGTTCTGAAAATCAGAAGCTTAAAGGAAGAGAAGATGGTTCTGAGCAGAAGCTCTGTTTCAAGATTGGCATGTTTTTCCATCCTTTAGTCAACTTGTCCATTCTTCTTCTGTTGTCACTTGAGTTATCAGAGTTGGGCAGTACAAAATGGAGGTGGGTAACAATAGCTGTAATGAGGATCTCACATGATCTCCTTGTGCCTAACACTGCACAGTTCTCACGAGGTTGGTTTGGCCACTTTCTACCTAAAGTCTTCTGCTGTTCCACTGGCCTGCAGCAGGAGATCCCATCTCCATGGCATCCTGCTGCAGGGGCATGCTGTGGAACCCAGGACACGGTGCACCCTTATTCTTTGTCTCATTCGTGCCTTTTTTTTTTTTCTGACTTCCATGTCAGAATTCTCTGTGCCTGTCCTGTCATCTTCTAATGGTTTCTTTTGTAAGGGGGAGCCCTCTGAGAGTGTGTCATCTCTGCTAGGGCTGTCACTACAGGGAGAGACATAACTGATGTGACCCACCTCTGAAAATCGTAGTGGGAGACCAAGCACTGTAGCTTTTATCTGGAGTTGCTCATCAAGGTCAGTCTGGTCCCTGAGAAATCTCTCTGCCTCCTGTTTTTGCTACAGTTCTGCCGTGAGCTTGCGATTCACCGTTCAGTTTGCCCCCTGTAAAAATCATCCTCTTGAGTGAAGGGAAAGGTAGAGCATTGGAGATTGCAGAAAACACCTTTCAGGAGATTTTTGAAGCCCCTTTGTAAAGGCTGTCATTTTCTTATGAAGCCCATTGACTCAAATGCCTCAAACAGCAAGTTAAGGACCATATTCTTTGTAGAGATGTAGGTGGTCTTGATGTCCAAGAGTTGAATACACGTATAACTGAACGTACATTTCTACTCAGGTATTTTGACCAGTCAGCTAATAGCTGCAAATAAGATGTTCTGCCCTCTTCTATCAGTTCATCTGCCACTCTCACTTGCTTAGGAAGATATGTGCTGCTTTTTATGCATATAACTCTTACTAATGCTATGGATCATTATGAGTGTGGTTTGAGAGGTGTCCTTGCTTCATCCTTTCAGGATATTGTCCCTGAGGAGAAGGAGTTGCTGTTTTGTATGACATGGCTGTGCAGAAATGTTTGGAAATCAAATGCTTTCATTTGCTGTTTATGCAGGGAGTGGGAAGGAGGGGGGCTGCACACCTTAAAAAATCCTCTCACCCAGTATCTCTCTTTAAAGAACAAAGTCTTTTTAGATTTGCAGGAGCACAAAAAGGCACTCAGTCACATCCACTTTGAATAATTTGATATGAACCTGTGTTGTTAATTAGATATCTGTCTGCAAAATCTATTTTTAAAAAATTTGTTTTGGTTTGGTGCTATCCCTGTCTAAGCAGGGAGTGGGTGTCAGGAAACCCTAAGTTTATTTCCAGCCTCTAACACAGCTGTCCACATAACATACAGTGAGTCACTTAACTTCTCTTTTTCTTCATCTCTTACTGGTAGAACAGTTTCCCAATGTATCTTTTCTTTCAAGATGTCCATCTGTTCAGTTCTGTGGGGTTTTCTTTTTTTTTTTTCTTTTTTTTTTGGCCCAGGATTTCCATTATTCCTCCAGCAAGGCGTGCAGTCAGGGCATAAGGCATAGCAAGTGGTGATTGTCTGTTCAACATACAGCAAACGTGAGTGAAGAAAAGCAGAGCTTTATTTACACAACAGTCCCAGTCTGTGCCATGGCAGCACAGTCAGTGCGCAGGAGGCTCGCAGCCACGCAGCTACACGTCTTCTGGAATATGGGTACTCCATGTGTTGTTTTTCAAACTCCTGGGAGAGCTTGCCTGCTGAAGTTGTGCAGTCTGGATCTGCTGTGTATTCTGTGTCATTTTTGTACCAGCTGATAGCATAAAGGCTGAATAAATTTGCTTCATGTTAGACGTGGCCCTCTGCAAAGAAACATACATGTTAAGAAAGCCCTCCGTGATGTAATTAGTTGTCTGTAAGCCACAGTATCGTCGTGCAGGGTAATTAGCTGTGTTTATTGAAAGGAGCCCCAGAAAGCTATTAGCAGCTCCCTGTCCAGTGGACCAACAGGAGGAAAAAGAAAAGATAAAACCTCACATGTGGTGGTTAGTAGTCCCTTCATCATACTAAGGGACAGCTTGTAAGAAGTTGGACTTGCTATCAGTGGCCCCGAGTACCAGCGATCATGCAGGGGCATTGTTGCTCCTTGCTGGTGATAAGGGCGACTTGTGGTGGCTTGGAGAGGATGCTGATTTTTATCTGCTAAGTGCATGATGCTTGTAAAAACACAAGTGGCCTTGTTACCACTTGACATGACACCAGTTGTGGCTGTTTATGCTGACACACCACTGCAGTCTTTTAAAGCTCCAGCCTGGGCCCAGATTCGTTAGAGAACTTCTGAAATGATAGCGATACATACGGCATCTGGGCTGATTTCTTCATGCTCCCTGCTCCAAGCAAGAAGGAGAGAGACAATGCAGCCCAGTGGATGATCTTCACTTGCTTGTCAGATTTACTTTCAGTGGTGAAATAGAGGCTTTTGGAAAAGCAAATGAGGTACTTCATTTATCTGTAGTTTGACTTTCACAAGGGATAGGGAAGGGAACTCTGTCTGCAGCCCTTGAGAGATGAAAAGGAAACAGGCTCCAGCACAGGTTGTGTGCAGCTGGCTGGTGGCCCCAGCTCCCAGCAGTGATGTTTCTGATGGAAAAGCTGTGGCAGTGGCTAGGCTCAAACAGATCTTACATAGATCTAGGCCTCCTGAACTCAAAAGCCTTAAAAAGAGTGTCACCTACAGCATTTGCTTCTGAAACCTGTGGCATTTAATATATTGGAGTTTTTTCCTACAAGATTTCTAAATCATCTTATATAGGCTATTAGTGAGTTATTTCCCTGTTCTGTAATTGGCTTATAAATTTTACAGAGGGGTTATTAGCTATAAAAGGTTGTGACAAATGACCTGTGTGAAGGAGGAAAACTTAGTTAAACTTTTCTTCCCTGCCTCCACCCCTAGATTTAGCAGCTGTGCTAAGTCTACACAGGCTTTCTGTCTTTGTGAAGATGGGTACCTGTGAGGACATCAGTGAGGGATCATAAGCTCCAAGGAAAGGGCATCACCCGAGAGGGGGAGAAAACCTTCTGGAATTCCCCATTGAGACTGCAGTAAGTATTAGTGATGAGCTGCCTGAGTCAGCTGAAATAGAGGCTGTAGGTAATTGCAGGGGCCCTGATCTGAGCTTCTGCACTGAGAATGTTCCCATTTACTACCTTAAATGCACGCACAAGTTGGAACCATTTCGGTGAAAACAAAGCTGCATTTCCCAAATTCTGTCAGGTCAAGCAAGAGGATGTTGCTGCCTGCAAAAAAGGGACAGTCTTCACACAGTGCTAGGAAACCTCTGGCAGTGGCATGTGACTAGAATCCATTTAATATCTGTCAAGGCTCCTTTGTCTGAGCTTCTGCAGAAGCTCATTTTCAGATCTCTGCTCTCCAAGGTGTCCTGAGTAATTTCTGTATATAAACCAAGCCATTAAATAAATAAGTAAACCCCACCTTCTCAGTACCCTCAAGTCACATTTTGTATCAGGGCTGTTCCTTAGATATCTTTTACTTCTAAGCACTCTCACTTCTACATACCATGTGATATAAATAACACTGCTAGGAATCTGAAAGCTGCAGCTTTTCATGGCTAAACTGTGATATTATTCTCTGAATTCACATCGCTAATTTTCCTGCTTGTGGCTGGCATCCGGCCCTCCTTTACATGCAGCCATCCTGCTCTGTTCCACCATCAGCTGCCCTGGGATTGCTGCATGTGTAATGCACCTGTAATCATTCAACCTGAAAGCGTGGGGGAAGGTAGCCAACCAAACATATGAGTAAGATTTTTGCAAGCATATTTGAGTCATTTGTCAGGAGTTTCTTGTTTCCATGGGAATTAGTGAGTGAGAGAAGACATAAGTGAATCTTATTCCTTGCTTTAGCCTCAAGTCTGGCTGCATCAACCTGCAGACCCAATAATTTAGGCCCATGGGGGGACTGAGAGAGCTCATTTTCCTTTTTAATTATTACTGCAGTGAGTAGATGGTGACCTATCATGGGAGGAGAGGAATTGTGTGTCTACTTGTTAGAACAGCCCAGCACTGCAGTCCAAATTTCCTTGTGCGGCTGTAAATATGCCAGGCCTGCCTTTACAAATGCTCTCAGACTTTTGAGAAGCCCAGGGAGTCAATTCCACACCCTAAGGAAGAACAATTCATCCCTTTTCCCATCCCCCTGTACACACATACACCATCCCCTTGTCTCTTTTTAGGTCATTTATAATCAGCAGTCATGGAGCACTGGCCTCATTAGTGATATAGCCATTCCTTCAGCGCTTCAGAAATAATCATTTAGAAAAAAATGCATGGTTTTCTTCCCTTGAGAGCCCGTGAGTGATGAATTTATTTCAATCTAGCTGTCTTGGCTGTCTTGCTCAGACTTATCTCCATATTTATTTCAACAAATTATGTACTATGGGAACAACAGAACAGAGAAAGACAGGACAGTCTGGACAGGGAAGGGTTAACCATGGAGATGGCACTGGAAGGCTGGGGCTCAGGGGGAGGCATTTTTATTCAGAATCATTTTTTAATGTATATACTTTCTGAGTGTTTGTGTTTGTAGAGGTTCAGAAGCCCTGGAATTTGGACATTGATTTATTCATAGGACACCATTTAGAGAACAGACATTGTCCCCTGAGTGGTCCCAGCCACCAACCTTTCTCCTGTAGGGACCATCCTTTTCCTAAGAGTGGACAGGTGATTAACTTTCCATGCCAGCTAATGACTTGGGTCTCTCCCTAGCAAGCACTGCTAATTGTGACTGGCCAGGAGCTGTCGGGATCCATGTCCTCAGCAGCCCCCTGCACTCAAGATCCAGCTGCATGTTCCTCCAGCTCCAGGAATCAGCACTTGCAGCTGCTGTAAACCAGACTCACAGAGGGACTTAAACTTGTGATTTTTATTATGCCAGTGGCCATTCCAGTAACTGAGTGTTACAGTCTCAAGCTGAAGCTCCAAGCTCAGTGGCCAAGGACTGGGAGGCAGAGCTCTTCTTCAGATATCCTGGGCAGCCCAGGTGTGATCACTTCCCAGTGTGCACATCAGAATTAAACACAGCCTTTTCCTCCAAGCTACCACAGTCACAGTAGGTTTATTTGAGTAATATTAAACACCATGTATTCCTTGAAATTATGCTTTCTAAGGATTGGCTTTCCGAATGGGTAAGCTCTTCCTGTTAGACCACTTGGCACCCTTGCTGCTGGGCAAATAAATCTGGGTATGTGGCACCACTTCCTGTCATGTGCTTGCAAGCACAAGTCAGCTCTGCATGACAGGTGTTTTATGTGAAGTTTGGGTTTATGTGTACTTATGAAAAGGAAAGCTGAGCCTGTCCTCTGCCAAAATATAGCCCCTCTCCTTCCCTCTTCCCCTCTCATGCAAGCTCACATGTGAAGTGGCTTTTCCACTAGGGCTTGCGCCTGCGTTTCATTTGTTCCCTGGGATGGCTGTTCTGAAGCATCTGGAACTTGTGATTTTTGTGTGCAGCTGTAAAGTACATGTAATTTGCCTTGCTCTACGTTTTCAGAAGCAGCTCCTATGGAGATTTACTTACAGGTAGCATTTGTGAACGGAGCACCCAGCATCTGACTGCAGGGTTCCAAGCAGTGATGCACGGAGCAGCCCTGTTGTATATTTTGTGTATCTGCATAAATATTCTTAATGCCTCTTTCAGGTTTTGTTTCCCTTAGTGAGCATGGCATTCATTTACCAAAACCCCTCCCCCTGCTGACTTGTTAATTAATACATATTCTTTTGTCCTCTATCCCTTTGATACTGAACTTTCAAAGGCCTGAGCTAACCAGCTTTCTACCAGGATAAGAAGAGGATGGCAACTAATATTTTAAAGCTAGCTCAAATGTTCCTTATGTCAGCCTTCAAATTTAGAGACAAATATCCCCCCTGCCCCCAGTCTATTCTGTTAAGGCAAAATGATTGTTTAGTTCTTTTCAGGTGGTTTCTTTATGCATTGCTTTCTAATCACCTTGGTAGCAGGACTGTAACCAGGTAATGGGGGAATAACTAGCAGTTGGCTTGCTGTCTTCTTCCATGAGAAAAATCAGTGCATGCATCTGCCCTACCTTGGAGATAAGCACCAGCAGCTCAGGAAGTGGGGGGAGGGGGGTGTTTATAACCAGGAAGGCTCAGAAAGGTGGCATCTCTCTGTGAACAGGCAGAGTTCTCAGGGGAGGAATTTAGCACTTTATTCTTTCCAGCTGCTGGTTGGGAATGCTTTCAGCTTTTGCAAAGTCATACCTCCCTTGGCTTAAAAGAATTTACCCTTAGGAGGGTAAAGAGGAAGCGTAGATCCATATCTTTGAAACACTGCAGCTGGTCACCTTTGTTTTACAGGTGGAGAAAATGACTTGAAAAGAATTTCACAACAGGCAACAGTTGGGGGAGAAGGGATGGATTCTGAAAGAGAGCAGGTAGCTTTCACTTTGCTGTATAGGCCTCAAGGATATCTCTGCTTTCTGACAGAGAAACTCCTGAAAGTCTCAAAGACATTTTTTTCATCTTTATTGAAAAGCTGGAAGTTTTGCATTTACAGAACAGATGTCCTTTGTTACGAATTTTTCATTCCTTATTGAAATAGATATGAAGAAGGATTCATACCACACAAACTCAGGGGGAAGCAGCATTTTAAATGGAATGATTAAAAACCTTGCCTTCTGCCATTGCTTCATTTTTTACTTGCGACTCCTGTGATGTCACCCATTTTCTCTTCTCCAGCTGTCATAGCTTTTGCTGGAGAAGAGAGGAGAAACTCACCTTGGGTGTCCATAACCAATGTGAAAGGTAAGGGAAAAAGAAAATAGAGGAGAGGGGATATATCTTTTAATCTTTTCAGATCAGAATGAACTCAGGATCAATCCTGGGCCCACACCTGATGCGCTTTCTTGATGCTCATTAAGTTGAGCTTGTGGTGACCTGCTGTAAAACATTAAGGCTTCAGAGCCAAGAGCAGGCTAAGATGCTGTGCTGGCCATCACCCCCCGATGAATGATCAGAAGTGACAGGTCAATACACCCAACAAAACCATGGCTCAGACCAAGTTCGTCGTTCAGGCAGTGTGGAAGGAGGTCCCTCTGTGCAACTGAGGTTGCTGGATCCTACACCTAACGTGTGAGCCAACTAAACCACAGTTTACACCAAAAGCTTGTGAGCTTCTGGAACTGTGTGGTTGCTAGTGATATTAATTTACTACAAATCCTTCCTGTAAGCTCTTTGTAGAGTTTCACACTGTGAGGTTCTTTTTCTGTTAATCTTTTCTTTTGTGAGGCTGAGTTTAGTGCTAGTGAGGAAAGGCAGCCTGATGTCCATGGAAAATTAAATCCTTTATTTATCCATAGACTAAGCACCAGCTGTTCCAGCAGTAGAACCCACTGCAAGATTGAATTAGGCTCAGTCAGCCCTCCCCTTTCCCTTGGTTTGCCTTCTCCGATTGCCTGTTGTGTAGTGAAATTGGTAAAATGGATGTATCATCCATTCTAAATTAGACTGACACCACTCAGTTGCCTTCCAATAGCTTTGCAGGTTTTGTCAAGTACAGTAAGACTGAGCCACTTGCTTCAAACCTGTCAGTCAAGGCAAGTGATTCAGGAGGGCTGTGCTTTACCTTTGAGATTCACAAACTGTGGTATATGCTAACCACTAGCAGAGCTCAAGGGTGATGGGATTTCTGCATCTATCTGTGGAGAAACCCTGCAAAACCCTGCCCACCACCCTGCCCATTGCAAAAACACTACACAGAGCTCAGGTGCTGCTGCTGCTCTCCCACAGAACAGGTCAGTTGTCCTAGAGACACCACTCTTCCAGCACCCTCATGTCCCAGCAGAAGGCCCCCAGCTGGACCACAGGGCTCCCTAAAAGGCTGAGTTGTAGGATCCCTGCTTGATCACAACAAGCTTCAAGCTTCTTCACTGCCTGAGTCTGTGACCTGTGTGTCATAAGCGAGGTGACTTTCAATGTGCATTCTGCCCTTAAGAAGTGTTGAAGCCTTCATCAGAAAAGAATGATTGAAGGAGAATGAAGAGAATGCAGACCAAAAGTTGGAGGAAGTGGTGAAAGTTTTAATGAAAAAAACACTAAATTTTCCAGTGACTTTTACTCCCAACAGTAGGTCCTGATGCATTTTCATCCCTGTTGTATTGGTTTGTCAACAGCTGCTGAGGCCAGTTTTAAAGCTGGAGCAAAAACACCAAGCTCGCACTATTTATCCTGATGTTTCAGCCTTAGGTGGATTTGCTTTAGGCTGTGAGCACAAGCCAGTCTCCTACAGTGCTTCCCTTTTTTTTTTTTTCCTCTGTGTATCATGTAAGTGAACCTAGATTAATTGTATTTTCCTTCCCCTCTAGACCTGACTATCTTGAATAGCTGTACCACCTGCAGGATATGGTTCAGTCAGGGATTCAGATGGATTAATATCTTCCTTTAGCCCATGGCCAAACGCAAGAAATCCCATCCCAGAGCATCCTAGCTTTCTTTAGTTTGGCTTTCGCAATACTGGTTTTAGATTCCATCAGATTTCCACAGCCTTGGCCTGTAGATCATATGAGCAATCCTCCTTTCCCTCCTTCCTTGTACACTTGGTTTTGCTGATATTTTGGGAGTGAGCAGTTCATCCCACTGAGCAAATTCTGCCCAAACCCACACAGAGTGATTGCATTATTGGGAAAGTGATGCTTTTACACCAGAAATCCTGGAACAAAAGCAGTGCCCCCAGTTACCAAGCTAGCACTGAGCAACCCAGCTCTGTTTCTAGTGTGCCCCGCTCTTGACCCCACAGCCATTTTTTAATTGCCTCACAAGAGTTTGGCTACTTCCACTAGCCCAGAGCCCTGGTCACCAGAGCCACCAAAACAGGGAATTTTGCAGAAGCATGTGCAGCAGGATTGTGGCTGGATGTGGGATCAGAAGTCACCAATTGTTGATAGCTGCTGCTGAAGCTGCTGCTGTAAGAGCTCTGCACTAGTGTCAAGCCAAGCCACAATTCCCCTAACAAAACTTGCTGTCAAATCTTTGCAGCCTTTGGCCGATATTGGACACAACTTTACTGAAAAGTTTGCAGGTGTCCTGACAGACTTACCAGGATCAGGATTTAACCCTTCTTAGCTGGTATGATGCTGAACGCCATACTTTGGTTTATCTACTCCAGGTGTGGAAATAAGATGTGCCTTGTCTTATGTAACTCGAGGGAATGCAAGGTTCTTTTTGTTACATGTAGAAAAGTTGAGGTGAGATTCATTTTCTTGCATATTCTTTTATTTTTCTAAAAATCTGTTGAAGATGGTGGCAGATAAGTCCTTGGTTTTAATTCCTCTGAGCCTAAACTTAGATTTATGTACAGGAGAATAGCCTCTAACAAGCTGTGTGACCAGCAGGTAGAGATGATATAAGCAGCGATGGCAGAAGCACTGTAGAAATCCTCATGTAAAGCACAGGGATGCACGCCTGGAATAATTTCTGCTGCTGGCACATCTCACTGCTCTACACATGCAAGAGTGGGGAGTGAGGAGTCTTGGCTTAGAGGAAGTTTTGCAGCTCTGCATCAAAATGGCAGTGCTTTGTTAGGGCCTTTCTTCCAGAGCTCCTTCTTTCCTGGCTGATACCAGATGGGAATGAGAGATCCGGTGTTTTCTTGGTGCTTCGCCTTGGTGCCATTCTCCTGTTCTCCCCTCTCCATCCTCCCCCCTCCCCTGCTCCCCTGCACTGCTCTTACTCCCCGCTGCCCACACTGAACATGTACAGATTTTATGGTTCACTGGAGAATAAGTGGCTGTCATTTCACAGATGGGCCAGGATGTAATTAGCCACAATGCATCGAAGTAATGGAACAGATGTCTCTTTGTAAACTGAGTTTGCTGTTGCACACTCTGTGTGTGTGACCTGCCGACTGCTGCAGGCGATTCCTCCCGGCCCACTCACCCCCTCCCCTCGCTCTGTTGCCGAGCCAAGGGCTCAGCTCACATCGAGTGTTTGTGTGTTTGCAGGTTTGTTTGTCTCCCTTTCTCAGGCGCTCTCTCCTGTTGTAAGCCTGCTGATTATGTGATGGATTGTTAGCAAGCAGAACCTGCATTTATCGATGGAGTCATTCAAAAGAGAAAAGGTGATACCCCTCTTATGAGTTAATTGGCAGTTTCAAGTTGCTCTTATTACCCGATGATAATACACCAGTAAAATCATAAATTACTGTTATGATGCCCAGCCTCCTCCTTTCTTTTTTCTTCTTTAACTGAAACTAAAATAGCTGTTCTCCCTGAGCCCTCAAATTAGTATTTATATTTTACATAAGAGATAGCCTGTTGGATTGGTTACAGTGTGATAATGCACACAAGCTGACAACAAACACAGCCACTCTCAGAAAGGTGCCCATCCGACTCAGATAGGAACTGCAATCCGACCACCAGTACAAACTTAAGAGGGGCAAAATCGGAACCTGTTCATTTTGTTGAGCATCCTTGTATCTGTCAAGTACAGAAAATGGATAAATTCAATTTAATTTAGTGGAAGGTGTCCCTGTACATGGAGGGTTGGAATGAGGTGGTATTTCAGGTCTCTTCCGACCCAAAGCCATTCTATGATTCTACAATTCAATGAATTTTCTCCCTAATATTATTGATACATACTTTCAGGTTATATCTATGCAGGTTTTTCATTCCTTTAGCTCCTGAACTCTGTGCATCTTAATTCTGGCAGCTCTCCAGCTGTGCTGCTTTAGTTGCCACTGCTGAGGTTTTCTTGCCAGTGCTCCACACCAGGGCAGGGGGCAAAGAGACCCACAGGGCCAGGCTGGCTCTTGGCCTCCAACGCTGAATTTGGCTCCACTTACAGCTCAGGCAGGCCATGGAGGAGCTGAACACCATGTGTTCAGCACCAGTTACTATTGGCAGAAACCTAATGGTGACAGAAACAGGAAGGAGATTTAGAGAAAACACGATTGTGTTCTTGATGCTTCTGGGTATTGTCATTGTTTGTGTGTCAGAATGCTCATAGTCAAACTGTGTAGGCAGTCCTTCTGTCTCTGTGTGTGTGCTTGCATGCAGTTATGGTTTATTTTCACACAAATTTCCTGAAGAGACACATTGTTTCCCCAGGGCAGTTTTGATGAGAAGTTTCCCATTAGTTCCCCTGGCTTTCACCCAGCAAGCTTAACTTCAGATTGCGCATCTTCTGAGTGTTAATAGTGGTGAGATACATTCAGTGATGACGGCAAAAAGCAGGTCTTTTGTGTAGGTAGCACTAAGTTTTCACCTCGAGCTAAAATGATAAAGAGGCAAAGTAGCACGGTGATGTGTGTAAATACACTGGATGTGTGCAAACTAGAGAATAGTATCATAACCCAAAATAATCCTCTGCTGTTTTGTGGATAAGGCATTGGCCTGCTGCCATCTTCAACCCATGGAGTGGTTGATTAAAGATTTTAAAGGACACAAAAATTTGGGATTGGGCTGCAGCTTCATAGGTACATCTCAGAATAGCCATAGTGAAACACAAGAGAGAAATAATAACCCCCTTGAAAGCAAATCATTATGCAGTGGGTTTCTCTACCCTACCACGATGCTCTTTTCACTTGTGTGGACACATGCACTGAGCAATCCCCATGCTGGCCTGAAAGTCAGGAAACACAGAACTTACCAGCCCTGCAAGTCCCCATTGTGGATGGCACCGGAGCTTTTCTAGCAGTCTTTCAGGTCACCTGGGTTTGTGCACAGGATTGACAGTGCTGGAGAAGTCTTCTCAGTCTTATCAGACCAGCAGCAAATGTTACAAACACTGTAGTGCAGATTCCTTTGAGTCAAAGACCATATTACGAGACATGAGAAGTAGCCTTTAGTGCAACAGCATGCATTTCCACAGGAAAACAAATAAAGCAAATTATGCTATGGAGCTGGGAGTGTAGCTTTTAGTTCCCTCTGATAGTTTAAGCAGTAGGTATTTTATGAGACAAGAAATATGGAGTTTTGACACAGTTTTGTTGTGCTGCTATTCCTGGCCAGGGCTTATTCCTGTCTAGCAATTAGTGAAGAGAGCAAGACACAAGGGTGTAGCCTAGGCTCATGACCTCACTGAACCCACTGGCCCAAAGATCTGCCAATGGGCTTGAGCATGCAGGTGTGTCTCTCTGGCAGAGCCATTCACATCGGCAGTAACACTTCCGTGGAGTTCTGTCAGTGCTGGCTCTCTGCAAACCTCATGTCCTCCAAGGAGGACTTCCCTGAGCTATCTCCTTCCAGCTCCTTCCTTTGTGTTTGGTTATTTTTTTCCTTTTGACAGTCATCTCACCTGCACTGATGGAAAGTACTCTTACGGCACATTAACGGGAGAGAAAAAAATGGTCATTGGCTGTGATTTTTCAAACTTGTTTAATAAGAAAGGTCCTGTGGGTTCCTTGGATTTCAGTCAACATTGTACTCTTTATGGTTGGTCTGTGATGAAGTTGATACTTGCATGGTATTTGTGGCTGGTTTCTTCTGGTCCCTGCCTTTCAAGATGCAAAACTTGAGGTTTGTTATGTCTTTGCAATACAGTAAAATTGCAAAGCAGGTACAATGGATTTTCCTTTGCCTTGTCTCAGAAGAACCAAGCCTATTGCTGCAATTGCAGGATGGACTCATGTTAGGGAGAAAGATGGAGTTTCTGTTTGGGTGTAAACGTAGGCAGTTTCTGGCAGCTTAAACTCAAAGTGTTTTGTCAGTCCCTCATCAGTGACAATTGCGCAGCACTTGGGAAGAGGCTGTACAGCAAGTGCTTATGACAATGAACTATCCCTAGTGAACTCTTTTAAAAATAGTATACAGTTTATTTGACAAGAATGACTTTTTTTTACTGTGTAAACAATAGCTTTCATGCTCCCAAAGCCCTTTGCCAGGCAAAGCTCCCCCTGATCCAGCAGAAGGACGACTGAGGTGAAATCCTGACAACAGCTATCACAGAATCACACAATGGTTTGCATTGGAAGGAACCTTAAAGATCACCTCATTCCAATACTCCTGCCATGGACAGGGATGCCTTCCACTAGACCAAGTTGCTCAGAGCCCCGTCCAACCTGGCCTTGAACACTTCCAGGGATGGGGCATCCACAGCTGCTCTGGGCAATCTGTGCCAGTGCCTCACCACCCTCACAGAAAAGAATTTATTCCTAATATCCAATCTGAATTTACCCTCTGTCGGTGTGAAGCCATTCCCCCTTGTCCTGTCACCACGTGCCTTTGTAAAGTGTCCCTCTCCAGTTCTCTTGTTGGCTTTCCCTTAGGTACTGGAGGGTGCTATAAGGTACTGGAAGGCTGCATATAGGATTTAAGTGCATGTTACTTGATTTAAAAAAAACCAGCAGCTGATCACCAAATGCACATCTGTCTTTGCAATTACCTATGACTGTTCACGCACCATCCCAAGACAGTAGTTTTCCTGTATACTCTGATGATGTACCATTTATGGATGGGGTAAACTGAGGCAGGGAGCAATTAAGTACCCAATTCTGTCCCCAGTACATACCAGTAAAGGTCATAAAATGGGATTCCGTGGTTCTGAATGGTAGGACATGCATTAAATATGAAGAATCATGACTTGTCGCTGATATTTAATGTTGGATTGTGTTAGGGGAAAGAGCTTGCCTGCAAATCCCTCTGCTTCCAGTGTGTATGTTACTGGAACTCTCTAGCAGGGACCCTCTAGGTTGTTAGTGGTGAGTCCCTGGCACTGTGGTTTTGGGGATTGCTGCTGCAAACCAGCACAGGTACTGAGAGCAAAACCACTTATCCTTCACAAGAGCAGTGAAACCTTACTGTGATGTGAGGGTGACCCTGGAGGGAACACAATCAAGCACTCTTAGGTTCATGCCCAAGTGCTGCTGGAGTGTGGCACCACTTTGGTTCCTGTGTAGATTTGACATGTTTCAAAGACTGTCCCTAGGTCCAAGGGCAATTTTATGTCCCTTTGAAAAATGTGGTCTGACCCTTTAGGGCAATGTAGTGGCCTGGTTAAGGTGGGATTAATGTGAATCTGAACTCCAGAGGCTTTATGGCAAAGCAAAGGTCCTGCTTGCTGTACTGTGCTGCAGGGAAAGGCTCTGGGTGCCAGGAGGAGGCAGCCCAGGAGACAGCCAAGTGTCCAGGAGGACATGGAAAAAGCTTGTGTCACAGGGCAGGTGAAAGCTGGGCCCAGGATAATGGTCCATCAGGACAATCGTTTGAGAACATGTATTCCTTTCTCTCTCTCTTTACATCTGACTGGTTATCTATTGCTCCTCTTTACTGCAATCTGCTTGTAGGGCTTCATAGCTCTTGAAGGTATAAGAATAGGGCTTTTTTTCCTCTTTTTTTTTTATTTCTCTTGCCTTGAAGTAATCATCTATATTTAGGTCAGTGACATAATGAAAGATGTTTGTGTGTTTTTATCTAAAGCTGGAAATTGCCTTTCCGGATATCACTGAATGGAAAAAAGCTAATGGAGCCTTGTTGTGCTTTCACTGCTTTTGCAGTGGTCTTCTTGTTTTAGTAGTAAGGCACGCGAAGCATCCCATCCCCACCCTCGGCTCCCAGCTCTCTCTGCATCCTCTGCTGGCTCCCCTGTACAGAGGAGGCTCAGAGAAGGGCAAGGGGAAGGTCACACGAAGTTGTTTCTGTCTCCAGCTACCTGGAGCAGGCATTGCCAGCTCTGGCCTATTAAGTAGAAAATGTGGCACTGATAAATCCTGTCCGCTAAGGAACTGAGCCTTTTTAATATGCAAGTGCTCAGTCAAAGAAAGTAAACAGACATCTCCTTCTGCTGGGAATTACTAGACAAATGTCTCCCTCCCCTTACCCTCCTTCCTTCCTCCTCCCTTCCATTTAACGGTAGGAAATTCTGCTTGCTTTATTTGATAAAGAGGAGGAGGGGAAAGGACATGTACTGAATCATGGTTAAGCTGCTGTCTTCTACCTCAAGACCTTTCAGTGTAGATGTGCTTTATTAGTTTGATAAGCAGACACCAAAAAGGGGGAGGGGTGTGGGGTTTGCATGAGGGGATCTGCCTAGGGGCTGCCCGGAGGTTTAAGAAGAAGAGCTGCTAATGATGTTGAAGCTGTACCTTTTTGGGACCTTGGCTCCTGGAGGAAAAATGGGCCCTTTTCACTAATTATGTTGTGCTCAGTAGTGTGATGGAAAGGATCTCACAGGGGAACGAAACAGAATGAATATCAGCTGGGCTCTTCCCCTGAGCAGTCCTCTCTCCACTCCTCCCCCATGCCAACCCTCCTTCCTTCAGCGGGGTATCTGGCATGAAGTAATCCTAAATACTGGGAGATAACATTAAGAAAAGAGATAATTCGGTCATTTATTTGGACAGTCTGGTGCAAGCCTTGTGAACTGAACACAGATTTTTAACAAATGTTGTCCAAATTGGCAGTGCAAATGTTTTGATGAATAGCTACCAGCAAGACTGTGAACCTTGGATCTGGCCCCGCCTGTGTGCAAACACAGGATCTGAGAACTTTCAAATGTTGCTCTCTCTAATCCTGTGCCAGCCCCTTTTGTCTCTGACAGATCCGTGTCTCGGGAGTGGATAATTGTGTTTCCCCTGTGCAGTGGGGTGTGCAGGTTTTCACCTCAGGTGCTACTGAGTGTTTCCAGGTGTACTTATCTTCCTTTCAGCAACTGGATGCCGGCCCAGTTAGGAAGGGAAAGAGCAATTCACAGGTGCACTTATGGAGCACCCGAGCTCACTGTGGCATTTCCTTTCTCCTGCAGTGATGTTAGCCCTGCTCAGCAAACTCGGGTGTTACACTCTATTCTCTGTGAGTTTTGGCGTGGGAGGGACTGGTAGTGGAGTGACAAGCTATGCTAGGCTATGCCAGAGAGCCAGTTTCCAGACTCCTGCCAAGTGCCACCCCAGTGAAGCCCATGTTAAATGGGCTCCTCCTCCCCTGGACAAAGGAGGCAGAGGCTTGACACTTTTTCTTTCTCAAATACTGGCAGGCACAGCAAGCCCAAACCATGCAGATTGATGGGTCTCTAGGTTCAAAAGGGACATTTTTAACCTTGGCATAGCATCATCTTAAAATTGTCTATCCCTGCCACAATCAGTGGCTGGCTAGTCAGTGGCAAACAGGTGGGAATCACTTGAAAAGCTGTTCAGTAAGGGAGACATGGGTGGAACTTCAGGAGGCAGCTGGGTACCCAGGGAACTGCCCCAAATGTGAGATTTCCCCACTGTCAAGGAAAAAGAGCATGATAATGTGCTCCAGTGTCTCTGGAGCATTTCAGCAGCACAGGAATGGGTAGTAGGTTTAAAGCACAAGAATGTTTTGGGTTTGTTTTGTTTGGTTTTCTGCAGAACATCAACTTAATATGCAGAATTCCCTGCTGCATGCTGCTGCGGAGATTGTATGTAAAAGGAATTGTTTAAATGCACCAAGGAGAGCTTTGCAGTTAAGAACAGGGGTGTTATACCTATACAGTCACCAGCACAGGATGCTCTTAATCCTAATTGCTGGAAGGGATCCCAGGGACCATCTCACTGCACATCTGTCCTTGTTCCTTTTACACTTTTCCTAAGAATTTGTGGCTGGCTACAATCAGAGATGGGACACTGGGCTAACAAAACCTCTAAGTGTAAGAACATTACGTTGCACTGACAGGACAAGAATGGAATGAATGTCTGAATTGGGACATGGTGGGATAACCTGGGCAGCCCAGGCTGCAGAGCAGAGCTTTATGGCACTGCTGCTGGTCATAAGTGGTTCCATACATGACTTCCTCACCATTCCTTTGATGGGGTTGGTAAAAGGAGAAGTGCTGGCAGATGGTGCAATAAATGCTGGTGTTATATGCATTGTAAACCACTTCACAGGGAGAGGTGAACACTTCCCAGGGATTGGTGTGGCAAGGCCGAGAGACAGACTGTTTGAAGTTATGACCAACTGCATCTCTTCCTTTATTTTCAGAGGTGACTTTACATAGTGGATGACACAGACAACCCCAGACAACCCCATCCAAAGCTTATTTGAGAGTTTTTGCCTGCCTTCTACCCCGCTGCCTCCTGCCTCAGCCCCATGCCTGTCCTCTGACACTCAGAGAAGGACTGACAGGGGCAGGTTGGTGGCTGCTCCCACCCAATCTCCCATTCTGTAGTGCTACTGCTTCTCTGTCTTACTCAGCATATTGTATTTGCACCACTGCCCTGACCAAAATCCCTGCTCTGTCAGCTCCCAGCAGCAGAGGTGGTATGGGAAGGAAGTTGGATCAGCCCCACTCTTGGGGGGTTGTGCAAGGCAGTCTATTCTCGTAGAGCAAATGTGCATCTCATGGGGTGATGGAGAAGGGACTGTGCCTTGGTCCCTGTAATTATACCCATCTGTTACTTCCCTGTCTCTGCCGCCGCCGCTGAAACACACAAAGAATCACAAGCGTGATTTAAGCCCCTGGAGAAGACAATGGCTACATTTGAACAAGCCAAGTTGGCCTCCAGAGCCCCACTTTTAGTGCCCAGTGCTGCATGCTGGGCTGGGGAGGGCTGCTCTGGTCCAAGCCATCAGCTTTCCTGCCTGGTCATTATTAACTCACCACCTTTTTGTGGCTTCTGCTGCTGTTGTCAGACTGGTGCAGGAAGGACAATGTTAGAGCACTTCCTCCTTTCCCTATCACAGTGACTGGTTTGGGAGTTCAGTGCTTTCCACATTAGTGGGAGTGATGAACTGGTTTGCACTGCAGTTGCTCTTGTTTTCTGTGCCCTCTTGTCATTGCTGTTGACTCATCAGGCTGAAGTGTCTGAGCTTAATTGAAGCAGTAACAATGCAATCAACATTTCTCTCTATTTTTATCTGCATCTCCCCCTCCCCTCTGGTTTTTCTGCTGCTTGACATGCTATTTCTGGGGCTGAGAGCTTGGCAGCCTTGCCAAGGGTTGCACTGGAAGGGAATGGAGCCACAAAGAGTAAACCCACCAAAAGTAACAGAGTTTTTTTCTTTTTCTGAGTGTTGCTGGACTCCCTGCATTGCATTCATCCTTTCTGTGCCTTGTCAGCTCCCCCTGTCATCCTTTCTGCAGCTGAAGAAGGCCTGGGCAAAGGGAAGTAATTCTATAGCAGGGCTGCATTGATACACCTAATTAGCATAAAATTAGCATAACCCTCTTTGTTTAACAGAGTACTCGGCTCTCCTCCTTTATCCAAGTGATGTGACCAGAGGCAGGGCGGAGTGACTGGTCTTGGTGCAATCTTTATAAGAGACTGGGGGTGAAGATGCTGCCAGCTTGGTCTTTGAACACCAAAGTATTCTCCCCTGCCTTGAGGAAGAGAGCAGAGTGTTCCTGCCTGCCATAGCATATAGCAATGAGATCGTTTTCCTGGGGAACGGGAGCTGGAAGTTCTCCAGTCTCTGTGAACTTAGACAAAAAGTAGTGATGGGAGGCAGGAGTCAGAAAATGTGGACATTTTGTAATGAATCAAGTAGCATCTTTTGAATGCAGTTTCTGTGGACAGAGTAGCAAAAAACACATGCAAAAAAGCTTAAAGGTTTTGCATTTAAAAGGATGCCAGCTGGCTTTAAAATGTTTCTTCTTCTGAAATCAGTTGAGGTTACTATTGATGATGGTAAAACCTAAAGTGCCAAGAGGAAAAAGTATGAGGCAAACCAGTGTTTTTATTTTTTCCCCTATCAAATGTCTTGGTGCACTGAGCAGCACATTTGTGTCATTGGTGTCCAAGCGTTTTCCATCCCCCTAAATGCATATTTAGCTCTTCTGTGAAGTGATGGCAGGCAGAGAATCATCTGAAAGTATGAAAACATCAACAGAAAACAAAAAACAGAAGTGAGAGCAGGCATCTGAGTAGATAAATTTATTGAAAATATTGTAGCTTATGTCTGTGACATGCCTGGATTTCAGGCTGACAGAGTCCTTTGCCATGAGACGTGCCTCTCCTTTGTGTGAACCATAGCGCCCTGCATCCTCTTTCTGCACCTCTTAGCATTGTTATTGGACTGCTCATCTCTATTTTGTAATCCTATTCACTTCTTTCAATACAGAATTAACACGCTCTTCTCCTCCTCCATACCACCCTGCAGTACAAAGACTGCTGCTTTGTATCAAACCCAGAGTTGTTTTTTAAGGCAGTAAATATATATCTAGACCTCTCACCACTGATGCTGTAATCTCTGCTGGCATCCTCAATAATTTTATGTCCTTGTGTTAGACTTTGCCTCCCAAATATATATACAAAGCCCAAATCATGTTATCTAGAGAACAAATGCTTTCAAATGTGTTCAAAGGGTGTGCAAGAACCAGCCACTGAAGCAAAGGAAGGCAAGAGGCAGCTGACTTGGTTAAATACTTGTTAATACCTCTTGCTGTTGGCAGTGCCTGAAGTTGTGATCAGCTCCGTCTGTGTGTCTCTCTATGCCTTCTGCCTATGCATGTGCCTTTTCGGGCCCATTTTTGGATGATCCGTGTGTAGCTGCATGCCTGCTGGCACGTCTCCCACTCGTGCGCTGTGCTCCGGCGCGTGTGTGCCTGCCTGCTCCACGCAGGCTCTGCTCCGGTGTGTCCCAGCATGTCCGCCTGCACGGGCTCTGTCTGAAACGTGCCACTATCCGCCTCCCGGTGCTCCTGAGTGCAGTATGTGCGTGTCCCTGGCTGCCTGTGCACATCTCCCCCCAGATACGCCTCGGCGGATTTGTATGCCTGGACGTGGAACGGGAGGCGGGATGCTTTGTGTGTGGCAGGTTTGGCAGCATTTTAAGATGACTGTGCTCTTGTTGAGATGAAGGCTCCATCCCTTCCCTCTGTCAGCCTAACCAACACTTGCACCGGGGAGGAAAAGCTGTTGCCTTCGTGGCTTCAGTGAAGTGAAATAAAATGCCGCTTCAAGTCGGCAGGAGTGGGGATCACTTTGCAGATGTCAGCTCCTTAAAAATGGCCTCACTTAAAATATATATGGAGTGAAGTAAATGGATTTTTCTCTTAAAGGAGGGGCTTGTACCCTTGCATGGTGTTGGATTTCCTCCCCCCGCCAAAATCCAGGCAGAATGCTGTGCTCTGAAGGGAAGGTCTTTAAAAACAAAACAAAAGGCAGCTGTCAATTTAATCCAAGCTCCCTGATAAAATTCCAGCAGAGTTCCTTTTCTCAGAGATGAAATAAGAACCCTGGCAGGCCCTCTTGACTGGCCACATAAATCATTTGTGGTAATTGCTCTGAGAAAGACGAGTGCCTCTTAGGTGCAGGGAGGGGGGAAGGCACCCGCAGCCACTGCACAGCACCCCAAGTACCCCAGCTTGTGGGGACCCCTGCCCCGGGCCTGGGGGCCGGCTACCTGCAGCGGGGGTGGGTGCCGCAAACCCGAGGGGACAATGTGCTGCAGGGGATGAATAACAGGGTTTCCTGTTGCCTTCCCTTTGTTGTTGGTCCTGCTTTTAATTGCCCTAGAGGGATTAGAAGTCAGACGGTGGGGGAGGATTTGGGGAAGGAGGGGCTGAGAAGGAGAGGGGGAGGGAAAGATGAAGGCGCAGGGAAGGTGGAGAGAATGAGATGGAGGTGAGAGGAAGAAGGAAGAGATTGATTTAAGTGACTAGCATTTAGTGCAGTGGGGCACAATTTCAATTAGCTAATATCTCCTTGGGTTGGTGCATGACTCTGCATGCTCCTTGTTGCTCCAATTAGGAGAAGAATGGCAATAAAAAGCAGAGTGCCAGGCTCTGGTGTCAGCTTTTTTGGCTGCAGCAGTGCAGGGGGACAGCTGCTCCAGGAAGGCGCAAAGCTGTGATTGCACTTTCCCTGGGAACTCGTAAAGATGGGGATAATAAAATAACAGGGATCTGAAGCAACGCTACAGGAGTGACCACCAGGCACAGACTCCACGAAGAGGGCATTGCTCAATTCAATCCTGCACTTTCAGGGTAGAAGCAGCAGGGTGTAGTTGTTATCATATTTAGCATAAATCTGCAACTGCTGCTCCAAAATGAGCTTTTCTTAAGCGTTTGTCAAACCCCGGTGGCCTGAGTAGTTTTGGTGGCGTAGCTGCGACTAAGAATAAAAATGCAAATTATGTATAAAATAGAGACAGTGCATATGAACAAGGGAGCTAAAGGTGATGGGCATGAGCACCAGAGTGGGAGCCTGGAGATCTGGCTTGTATTCCTGTTCTGCCACTGTGCCATGCTGGACCAGACTCCTCTCCCCTGAGCCCACCACCCCTTGGAACCTACCTGGAGCAGCCTCTGGGTTATGGGAGGGATATGTGAGCTGGGCAGCAGAGTTGCAAGGTGGCACAAGAGCCACTGCTGTGGGAGCAGCATGCTGGCTCTCAGCATCTCCTAAGTGTGCTGCTGGTTCTCTGTGTGAGCCCTGCCTGCTGCCTTGCAGGTGCATATTGCTGTTCAGCAATTTAGCTCTGAAATACAACCTGCACCAATCGGTTCTGTGGCACCCACTTATTCTGCTGATCTCTACAGGGGACCCCACTGCCATTCCTAGTGTAGCACCAGAGCTGACATGGCCTCTTTCCCTTGCCGCAAACAAGCTGCTCTGCCAGCATGTCAGACATCTCATTCCCTTCTTTTTTTGTGGGCATGGAGCCCAGCTGCTGAGCACATGCTGCAGTCTCCCTCTGAGCAGGGCCCTAAGAGAAAGACTGAGGAACAAAGGAGTGCAGCCAGCATGGCTGACTGGCAGCTGGAGTCAGTCTCCCAGACAAGTTGCTTGTACTGTTTCCAGCAGAGTCTCTGGGCTGAGAAGAGGGGACAAATGTGGGCTCCCTGTGCACTCTCCTGCTGCTCACTCCCAGGTTCCACAAGTGCCGAGCTCTGGGCATGGCCCTCAGAGTCAGTAGCATCCTCCCCTTTTTGAGTTACCACTTCAGGCACTCCTCTCTGTCTTTAAAAACACACAGGCACTTGCAACAGAGAGAAAAAAATAGTTTATGGGCTTGTCTGTGAGTGGGAATGAGTTAAGGTGTGTGGGAGAACACCTGCAAAGGGATGGCACGTGACCTTACACATGGGTGTGCCCCACACATGTACGTACCTGACACAGTCTGTATTAAACCAGACTGTGGCGAGTCCCTCAGTCACCCTCCCTCCTTCTGATGGCCCTGGCCTGGAAACATGTGTGAGTTAACATGCAGCAGTGGAGGAAGTTGCTGTGCCTGGCTGTCATCCATCCCTGATCCCAAAGTAGCTGCCCTTGGAGTGAGAGCCACTTAATCATCTTTGAAACAGCTCCTGAACAGCCATAGCTCACAGCCCAGCACATTAAGGTGAACTGGCACAGACTGCAGTTTGCCTTAATGGACTGCAGCCGTGCAGGAGAGGCTTTTCCAGCAGTGAAGCTCTCCCTACCACACAGGTAGCCCACTGTGGAAGTGCAGTGGGATGGACACAGCCCCAGCCCCGTCTGTCAGTGCTGGAGAGCTAACTGACTGATGGAAGGTGAGTGAGCTTGCATGCTGCAGGAGCATGCAGGGATTTTAGCCTGCTTCCCACACAGCTGGGCCAAGCTCAGAGAGCCCTCCTGGCCCAGTCCCCCTCTGTCATCACAGTAGATGTGCCAACAGCACCAGTTACTGATGGGGTTATCCTCCTAATTATCAGAAAGGAAGCAGCTGATTTCCCTTTCAGGAAAACTGGGACACAAAGAAGTAAAGAGCTAAGAGTGAAGTAGTTTGGGATAAAGACCTCTGGGTCAGCAGTGGCATCCTACTATTTCTCTAGTACACACTTCTTGCTTTCTTAAAGCCTCTGGTTCATTCTAATTAGTTCTGCATGAGCAGTATGTACTGTCTTGCAGGTAAAACATTCAGTTTCCTGTTCCATTTATTCTCCCAGTTGCTTACATTTTTCCTTTTCTGTTCTTACCACTTCTGTAAAACATATTAAACTACGTTTCCTGCTGCTTAAAAATGAACCAGAATTATAAACCACCTTGCCTTTGAGGTGAAGCTGTTAGAAATCATAAAATGGTGTTAAAATATCTGCACCCACATTCTATTTCACGGTGGGTCACAGTTCTAAGGAAGCTGCTGACTGGGTGGAAAAACTGGCAGTTCCCCTGTGGTGTGATAGGGAAGGGCTGATTTCCTGCACTGAAGCCCTTATGACAGAGGAGATGAAGCCCTTGTGTCACTTAGTGAGGACTGTCACCTCAACAGCCACCGTCCCACCCGTTGATCGGCTCGTTGATCCTGCGGGCTGGGATGGGAGAGGGAGGTGAGCTGTCCCTGCTCCCTGCTGCGGTCTCTGGATGGCCTCACTGAGAGTCACGTTTAGTCACTGGCATCTCTCACCAGATCTGACTGATGGCGAGGGAGTGGTTCCAATTTCACTGGGGGAGAGAGAGGGTGAGTGACTATGGGAATTCCCAGTCAGAGGGAAAAGGAGGATGGCCTGGAGAGAGGGCCTGTCTCTCTCTCCTAGCAGTTCCAGAAAGCCATCCCTGGGCCAGCTGCCAGGTGTTTCATTTGTTATACTGCTGAATGCAGTGATGCTGCTTTATAGGATGGCTGTGCAGAAAATTGGGCTAGATTTCCCCATGAGACCCAGGCTGCTGAAGCTGGTGTGTTCCAGGTGCCTCCCAGAGAGCTAAACGAGTACTCCTTTGTGAATAAAGCTCTGGGAAACCTTCGCTGAAAGTGTAGAAGTGTCAGCATCTCTTTTACAGTTAAATGTGTGGTCATTACTGTTAACTGATTGATTGTGACCCCTTGAAGCGCTGCTGAGTCATGGTAAAGTTGTTTCATTTTTTGCTGGATTTAAAAAAAATCTTCTTTGTATCTTCCTGTAGAGTTTACCAGGGCTCTAGTTTGCACAAGGTTCTGCTGGAGCTGGCTTGAGGAACACATTGCTGCTTAGCCAGCTAAAACATCTACCTCACTGCCCTTTTGTCACGTGGAACATTCAGAGCTGCTCTCTAAACCTGAGCCATACAGGCTCATGAGGGCTGGTAGGATCCCAGGGGTACTTGGACACCTTGTGTTGGTATTAAAAGCAGCTGTCAACATACAAGTCAGGGTAGTGATATAAAGGTAAGCAAGTGTATGCTCCCAGGCTGCAGATGGAAGCTTCCCACATAGAATAGGATAGGATTTTTTACAGTTAAAGCTGTCTCCTTTTGGATCTACAAGCTGTGCAGGTGGGTCCCTGTTGCAGTGGGAGCTCTCCCTTATTTTTCCTGGGCAGCACAGAAGGTGGAACTGAGGGAAAACATTACTACAGGCAACCTCTTATGTGCTTGGGGTCAGAGAGAAACATTGTACTGGCATTAACACAAACCCCAGTTCTGTTTTTAACCTCTACTGCGTGAAATGCATAATCCAGGGTTATCTTTTACTTAAGTGTAAGCAATCACTAAGCTAAGTTTCCAGCTGTGAATACAGCTTACCCTGTGACTGCAGCACTTGGATGCTGACAGATGTGTTACCAGCTGACATTTGGAAAGCCAGATTGATTGGCTCAAATAGAAATTCAGAGATTTATTTGAGGGTTGTATAGGATCTTCAGAGCATCTCCTCCATTCAGGCTGTCAGTTCTGCCTTATAAGCACATCTGAAGCGTGGCTGTACAGGTTCTGCTTAGATGCAACATGGCAGAATTACAGTTTGTTCTAATTTTTTTACAGATATAGTAAAATAAAGTCTAAGGTTTATTTCAGTTCATTGCATAAGGTTATCTGTAAGCTACGGATCTGGAAACTGCTTGGTTAGTTCAGGGTGATATGCTGGCATATCTAGTCCATCCTCTGAGGCTGTGCAAGGTATTAAAGCAGAGAGCCTCAGAATCTAAATGGTATTTTAACATGATATATTTCATTCTGTTTTCACTGTAATGTCTTTTTAATGATAGTACAGGAATCTCTGCAAGGTGTACTTTCCACCTGTATCTCCATACTCATACATTTGTACTCAGGAGGTACATCCACTTTGTTCTTCCTAACTTGGATCAAGCAGATTTTATTTGAGCACATCTCTGGCTGTGTTATGCCTTATACCTGAATAATCACGAATTCAATTCCCAATTAGCTCACCTTTGCAACTAAAATCCTGTTGATTTCAACAGTATAGCCTTGTTTGAAATAGGCAGTGAAACTGCTCTCCCAGTGCATCCCAGGGGAACCTTGTAATCTTATTAGATGCACCTGCTGCCATTTCATTTTAACCTCTGAGTTTTTCCCTGAAGCATAATGAATTCTATATTCCTCTGCCACAGAAAACCTTCCCAAATGTGCTTTGCCGTCACTTTGAGGGGGCGCATACCTGCCTCTGAGGAGCTGCCAGCAGCACCTCCATCCTCCACTGTCCAGCCTGGAGCAGCTGGGCATCACCTCCACCTTCTGCAGGTGCCAGCAGACCCTCCCAAGTTCCATGGGTGCTCACATGACCATTCCTGGTGTGTGCCCCAGCCCCAGAGAGGTGCTGCAGGTGCTTGTGGGGGAGCTGTGTGGTCCTCTCAGTCTGCAGAAACTTGACTCTAAATCTTTTCATGTGGCTGTTAAATCAGTAATAAAGCAGGATATAAGTGTTTTCGAAGCATCTGGGATATCAGGCCTCTTCACTGCTGGCTTCACAGCTGTTACTTCTAATCAGCTGGGCAGACACCATAGAAATGTCAATTTTAATAAACACTCTTTCATTTCAAGCTAAGTTTAGGTTTTACTGGTGGAGAGAAGGGACTGCTGACCTTGCAATCTCCCATGTCAGAGCTGCTCACAGAGCACATGTTGCTTCCTCCTTTGCTGCCCTCCTGTGTCCTGAAAATGGAGGGGGATGGGGAGGAACATTAAGCACCTGACAGTGACCAGCTTGAGCTCATGGACCTGGCATCCCATCCTGGACAGGGGGTGGAAGCCAATGCCTCAGGAGGAATGTGAGGGCATGAGAGGGTTATGGAGCTTTCCCCAAGAGACCCTCAGAGCTTTCAATGGTGTTCTTCTCAGGGACTTCAAGAACCACTCACTATGTCTCTGTGTTTAATTAGAGGTGTATAATTAGCAGTGGCTCCGTTTGGATCTCACGCTGCTCTGGGCCCAGACTCTGCCAAACTTGGTAAGTACTGTAGAGCAGCCACTTAAAAATCTGGGAATAAATCAATGGCAGAGTCAGCATCTTGGCTTGAATCCCTGCTGGGAGCCTGACATGGTGGGCTGAGACCTGGGTCTTGCCTTCAGGGGTCAGGTTCCTCTTTGCACCTCCCAATCTGTGCCAGGCCACAAGCTCTCAAAGAAAAAGACCTGTCCTCGGTACCACTCTTGCCATAAGGCTTCGACTGCCCACCTCCCTTCCCTCACCCCTTCTCCCTGCCATTGTTGGCAGTGATGTCACTCACCCTCACCATCTCTAGACAGGCCTTGTCCATCCTGCCCCCTCCCCTCTAGAAGCCAAAATCACTTGGGCATCCTGTAACATTTTTATTGCTCTTTGTTGGCCTTGCTATGCCTAGGAAAACTACCAGGTGTTATCCAAGGTTTGGGGAGAGTAGCTTCTTGCAGGTACCAGTTTTTTTATCAAAGCTGTGTGGGTTAAGGGAAGAAAAAGAAGAGGGAAAATACTGATTTGTACATTTTTCAGTCACTGCTGTGGAACTGCAGGCATGGGAATGAATCCATTCCCAGGAAGCCACCGGCAGAATTTGTTAAGGGGTATGAGATGAAGTATTCTCAGCAAGTGGAAGTAAATCACGCTGGGAAAGAGACAGGGAGAGGGGGAAGGCCCCCATGAGCCCTGTTGCAGATGCTGCCTTCTCAGCCCAGCAGCATTCCAGGGCAGATACTGACGTGGTTTGGCTCGCAGGACTCCCACCACCACTTTGAGACCCAGGAAAAGTATTCCCCTCTCACAGTGCTGTCAGAAGCTGTTGCACAAGAGGCTCTGCATGTCCATGTTCCGCTTGTGCATGTGCACCTCAGCACGGGGGGAAAGCAGGCAGGGTTTCATGCTGATCCTGGGGAACTTGGATCCCTTTAAATTCAGGATCTCTGCTCAAACTCATTTTTTCCCCCAGCAATCCCTCTTTGTCAGGACCTCAACATTTTCTGGAAACATGTAGTATGTCTGGCCATTTCTGTCTGTTGAGGAGAATCAACGTGTGGGTTGTAATATGTATTAATTCCCTGGAGGAACATTGAACTGTTTCCTCTGCCCAGGTGGAAAAGGATAAACACAGCCACTGACATGCTGTTTAGTCTGAAAATAGCCCACTGAATGCATAATGAAGAGCCTCCTGAGGTGTTACTCTGCATGTTAAAATGGTGTTCAGCAGCCTGTGCTGTCACACAACATAATTAGACAATAAATGTGCATCTAATCAGCCTCCCAATAGCTGACTGTCACCGTCTGGCCATTAGTATTACCTGTCTGTTCAATGGTAGCCGCATCTTTGGGAAACAAGAACTTTGTCAGTCCCAAAATATGTCTTATGTGCGAGCGAGACAAATGAGGAACTCTATGTCTTGGCTTTGTGCTCAGTGTGCATTTCATGCTGAACAGCCCCTTGGGTTTAGCTGCTGAGGACAAAGGAAAATGAACATTTTTCTTCCATGGGAGGATTTCTGAATGATCAGGGGAAAGAGCACCCCGTGTCCTTTGTAAGCCTAATGAAGGCAGAGCAGCTGAGGGTCCTTCAGTGAATGATGCTGCATCTTCTTGTGCACGCAGTCCCTGCCTGCACTGAAATAAAAATCGCGAACCTTGATCCTTTAAAATGCAAGCCAGGGTTTGAGCAAAATGGCTCAGGTTGGAGTCAATTGACAAGTGGCTTCTGCTGTTTAATTCACACCCTGGTAACAACACTTGCATGAATGATATATAGACAACCACTTTTGTCTCTGAACGTTTGACAGCAATTAGGGCTTCACTCCAGGGCAGAACATCATACTAACACTGGAGTGCTGGAGGAGGAGGTTAGGGTAAAGAAATTAGCCATCTGTCTGGTGGAGACTGTATCCTCCAGGAGGCATTTGGATGTCAAGAACAGGAAAAATGTTTCCATTCTCATTGTCCCACACTTCAGTTGTACACAAAGGCATGAAAGGCACATAGAAGCCCCATTCACTCCCAGTTATGCAGAGGTCTGCCACCAGCCACCCCAACAAACACTGCCTGGCAGTGGTAGCGAGTGGCAGCTGAGAGCTGCTCCCTTCTGTGCTGTTTGCAGAGCAACCTGTCAATTTTGGCTGTCCCATCATGGAGAGCTGGGAGGCAGGGACATAGGTATTCAGCAGGGGAAAGCAAAGCCTGCCTGCAAATGAGGAGGCCAAGTGGTTCTTACAGCCCTTCACTCCAGGCAGGAGGATGCATCCAGTGCAGGCTTGGGCTCCACAGCACATTTCTGTGTCGTGAGCCCTGGATAAAACTCTGCAGCTGTGCAGGAGAGGAGCAGGCAGATCTCATCAGCCCTGGGTGGCTGTTTATCAGCTCACCCAGCGTGGCCATGCTCCACATCGCTTGGAGCAGCACATCCATCACACTGATGCTTGGATCCTTGATTTAAGGAACTCCTCATCGCTGAGGACAGCCCCTGCTAGATTAGGCTGGTTGAGGGTTTAGGGAGCATGTGTTGACATTTGGTCATGTTAGTCACACTCAGCTACACAGCCAGAGAAAGCTGCCAGGTCTCTTGCTGCCTGCTATGAAGGACTGCCTCTATAATTTCTGCTGCACAGGCATGTTACTTTTTTCTTTTGTTTTGTTTTCTTTTCTTTTTTTTTTAAAGAAGCCAATCAGCTAAAGTGTTTTCCTGTCAGGAATCTAGTTCTGAAAAACACAATGTCCTTGCACAAGTCTCCTACCTTATAAAATTATAAAATTCAAATATAGGACAATTTTCCTTGCTTAATTTTTAAATTTGTCTGTGTGTCTATAGAGAAAAGCACTTGTGAGAGAGCAAGGGGCAGCAGAACATGTTTTTTCATTGTCTGTATTTGTCAGCTTCAAAGGGTAACTTGATTCCAAACTACTGTCATGGTACAAAAAAAAAAATACAACTCACCAGTAAAGCTGCTCTGTCAGCCTTCCTAATTGTACCTAATTGAAAGCAAACCAGTGGGAGACTCCAAGTCAGAACTACAATTTAACAGGAAAATGAAAACAAATGCAAAAACCCCCACTGGCTTAACCTGACAGAGTCACCTGACACCCCGTTGGTCAGGGTGTTGGTACCAGTCCAATTAAATGGTGGCTGCAGTCCTCCTGAAGTGATAGATGTGGTTCTGTTGAAGCAGTGATCTTGTAGAAGCACCTGATCTTCCTCTGAAGGTTTAGTGGTGATTATGTAGCTCTTGTCCTCTGGGAATCCAATAGATAAGGCTGCTTGTGGTGTTCCAAGTGTCAGATTATATCCAGGTAGGAATGCTTGGTTCCTCTCCCTGGGTGGAGCATCTCACAGTGGGATGATGTAATTTTATCAGTCATACAGTGATGCTTGATGGCCCATAGCAGAAGATATCCCCTGGAGTTATCAGGGATGAGTCATGGAAGAGATAAAGAACACTGCCCCACCTGGTTTTAACAGTTTATGCAGATGGTGATAAAATATGTTGGGGTTTTTTGGGGTTTTGGGGGGTTTTATTTGTTTGGTTTGGTTTGGTTTGGGGTGTTGGTTTTGTTTGTTTGTTTGTTTTTGTTACATCCTTCATTGTAACCTAAGACACTAATGTGCAAAGAAAGCCACACAATGGCTAAGGTAGGGCTCTGGCCCCCTGGTGTGCCCCAGATGACAGCTGGTATCTCCCTTCCTCCAGATCCTTCACACTAATTCTGTGCATTTATTAAGTGGAAGACTGTAATGAAAGTTAACTCTCTGAAGCTTCCAAATCTCAAGCGAGACTAGCAACAGTGACAGAACTAGGAAACTCCTCTGTTTCCTTCCTGGACATTGTCAAGTCTGCCTTTCAAGGCTTGGGCATCAAGCTGTTACCTTTCCCCAGTCTTATGTCGGACAACTTCCTACTCCTACTCTGCGCTGTAGGCTGTAAGCACTAACTTGTGGTCAGCTTGGCTGAGTTTGGACAAATCTGTTTGGCTTCCTCATAGGAGCACATGGCCAGTGGCAAACCAAGTTTTCTTTATTAACAGTAGGGACAGGCCCTGTGATTAAATATATTTATAATCAGTGGTGCCCATGGGCACCTGCCTGCCCAGCAGATGATACCTCCAGTAGATTTTTCAGGACATCCCAGTAGATGTCCTTCTCAGTTGTCCTTCCTCAGCAAATGCTTTTCCTTTTTCATGGAGTCTCTCTCTGAACTTCCTCAGTTTTTGTTCTTATTCCCCCAGATTTGTGTGGAGTCCCTCCCAAACCATTTGTTCGCTGGGTAGAGGCAGGTGGTCAGACCTGCAGTGCTAATAGGGCACTTTTTGTCTCTCAGCAGACCCATGATCACTCATGAATGGCTTGTCAGGACTCCTTGTTTCATTCGTGGTAGCCTTTAATGAAACAAAATCATTACATTTACATAGTAAACATTACACTAGCCAGGTCAACTTCTAGAACTCATTATTTGTTACTGTGGCTGTTTTAGGGAACAAAGATCCAGAAACCAGCCTGGCACAGAGATCCCACAGGACACTTGTATGAAAGTCATAGATTTAGTATTTCACAGATTTAGTATTTAGTATTTCCGAGCAGTTTGGTAGGGACACTTTCTTCTTACCCAGTTGTTAGGATTTAATTACATATTCCAGGAGCAGTCAGTACCTAAAATAAGTGGAGGACTGATGTGGAATCCTCTGACCTCTTACAGTCCTTTACACCCCTTGGTAGAAAGGAACAGGGCAAGCAAAAGATTAAGTGGACAATAATGACAGTAGGATCCATGGGGAAAAAGTTGGGAACAGAAAGTAAAGTAAAGGAGAAGGAGAGAAATTTTATTACTTGTTTCCTTTTGTAGTATGGATTTGGTTTGGATGTTTCAGCTGCTCTTGCTGCTGCTGCCACGAGTATTTATTATTCATTATTTTAGCAGAGTTAAGGAAAAATAGTTGAAATAAACGCAAGAGTATGACACTGGTTAACAAATGATTTTGAATTCTGTCCCCCAGCATAAAGTTTCAGATTCATATTTCAAAGGCTCTATAGATGGAAGATCCCACTGTGGATGAAAATAAAATCCAACTGGTGGGTATGTGGATCTGTAAATAGATGCTGGTGGGATTTTTTTTCCTAACTAATCTGGCTGCTGAAACTTTCAGTAGCCTGGACCTGACTACAAGCGCAGTTCTGTCTTCTGACATGGGTACTTATTGAGAGGCTTAACACTGTACCCAGTGATTAAGGATGTTTACAAACACGACTTATGAGTGAGATTATTACTTCAGATGAGCCCAGTACTGCCACAGGGCTTTCAGCTGTCCTGCCCCTCCTGGCACCCCAAATTCAGAAACGGCCTCAAATGGGAAACCCCATTTTCTACAGAAAAAGGTGTTAGGTGTTGGTATAGAAGATGTGAAAACACTAAGCGTCAGAAACCTACTTAAGCAGTTTACACAGAGTGTTGAAATGATGTGGGTAGAGATTCTCTGAGAGGCATTTTTGGTGAAAGTGAAGACTTTCTGGTGACAGCAGTAGTTGGGTATTACTGGCTCATTTACCACCTTCACTCTGGTTTCTATCTCTGCGATTGTGTTAGTTTGGCACAGCCTGGTTTTGGTAGCAGGGGAGATGGAGTGGCACCGGGGTGGCTTCTGTGAGAAGTTGCCAGAAGCTTCCACCATGGCCAACAGAGCCAATCTCGTGCGCCCGCACGAGGAGAGGCCTTAAACAGCGCCTGCGCCACAGCGGCCGCCACTGCCCGCGCCACGGCGGCGGGGCCGCCCGGCCGGCAGCGGGAACACGGCCAGAGACTCCCCGACACGGAACCCACACGAGATCAACCTCTCAGTGCTTTGGGATCCTGCAGGAATCTCCGAGTCGGTGCCACTTGTTGGCAGTGGTACCCACGGGCAGCAGTTTTTCTTCTGGTCAGAGAAGAGGAGGCAGTGAGGACACGAGAGGGAAAACAACATGGCGGCACCAAGGTATGTGGGAAAGAGAGGGAGGAGGTGCTCCAAGTGTTGGAGCTGAGATTCCTTTGCAAGCCTAGTGAGGATTATGGTGAAACAAACTGTCCCCCTGTAATGCAGGAAGTCCGTGGGGGATGCACAGATCCACTCACAGTGGATGGGAAAGTGCTCACACCAGAGCAGGTGGATGCCAGAGAAAGCTGTGATCCAGTGGGAGACCTGAATGGAGAGAGAGGGCCTCTGCTTCCAGGGTTAGAAAGAGTGCCCTTGCTTCCACACTACAGCAGCTTATCCTGCACTCGGTGGATGAGTGACCCATGCCACAACACTTTTGGGAGGGCTGTTTGCCTGTGGGAGGGACCCCACAGCATAGCAGAAAAAAGACTCCTTTCCCTGAGTAAACATAAAAAGAACTCGAGTGATGAACCAACCAAAACTCCCACACCCTGTCTCCCTCCTCTGTCAGTGGGAAGGAGGGATGGGCTGGGGGAAAAAACATGTTTTAAGAACTTATTTTGCTTCTCATTATCTTTCTCTTGACTCTGTTAATAATAATTTTCCTTTATACCTTTAAATTCAAACCTGTTTTGCCCCTAGAATGTTTTCCCCCAATCCTTATCTCAACTCATGGAAACACTTTGTTAATTCCTCTTTTTTTTCCCCCTCTCTTCTGTAGCCAAAGAGGGTAAGCGAACAACTCTTGTGAGTGCCCAGCATTTAGCCAGTGTCAAACCACAACAGCAATCTCAAATTGTCGATTTTTTTTGGACTGGTTTGTACAATACAAGTTTCATTTGGGTCAGAGAAAAGATGCTGGTGTGAAGGAGAGGGCCATATGTGTGCCTGCATGTAAAGTCCCTGAAAACAGATGTTTCTGTGGAATAATGGAACATGTTGAGGCTGAGTTCTGGAGCACTTTATGTGCTGCTGCAGACTAATGTGGAAAAGTAGAAGAGAGCAAGGATGGGCCATGCACTAAAACAGGGAGCTGTTGAGAATGGATGGAGAGCAGTTAGGATAAGGAAGCATCATGTAGAAGATTTGAACAGAAGTTACTGTGGCTTTGCTGCCCCAGAAGGTAAAAAATTCATTCTTTCCCCTTCCCTCAGCCAGCTGTCCCTTCTTTTTCTTTGCATCAAAAGTGGACAGAGCAGTAAAACTTCTCACGTGTTATGTCATGAACGGTTACTGCTTCCTGCCACATCTCCTAGATATGAAGTTTGGGATATGCTTCATAAAGTGAGGTAATCATGAACTTCACAAGCAGAGATGTATGTGGGCAGCAATTAAAGCTAAAGCTGTGCAATGTGTACCATGGCCTGGAGGACAGGCAGATCATTTAACAATTAGAAAAATAAGAAAAAGAAAGAAATGCTTCCTTCCAGACGCTGGTACAGTCCATCCCTGCTTTCCCAAATGAATCCTCTTAAGTTTCCACAGAGCGTGTGTGTGGTTGAGGGAAACACTCGTAATTTGTTGTTTTGCAGAAGGGTGGTTCCCTGTGCCTTTGGAAAGAGGCCTTTGCTGAAAACCAAACAACAACAAAAACTTTCCCTCCAGGAAGCCAAAACCTGATGTTTGAAAGTGTACAAGCACATCCATTGTTTTTGGCATGGTCTCTCTGCAAGCATCCAAGAACAAATTTTGCTCTGAAAGCAATGAGACGTGCGTGGAAGAAGCAGTAACACTCTGCACATGTGTCACAACACACTGAAAATATTATCCCCACTGTATAATATGTTCAGGATCTCATAGTGGATTCTGGGCAAGCAAAGGGGTGCTGCATCTTGTATTTCTTTGCTTGTAGTGCTCCAGATAACCACTTAAACTTTGGGGGGAAAATCTTAAGAAATGGGTATTAAGCAAGAAGCAAAACCTATTTTCCAATTCTAAACATAACTAAATGCCATCATAACATTTTGTTACACTGGCAACTCTAGAAATAAATTTAATCAATTTCTACATGATTTTGCCTTAAGTTTCTGCATTCCCAGACTTCTTGAGGGAAAATGTTGTCTCTTCCTTTCATGCTTTTTGGAATCTGGCCATGTATAAGCCAAGTGGTAATGTTGTTACACTGTGGGATTTTATCTGTTGGTTTTTGTCCCAAGATGTGGATTCCTGGAGTCAGATGATTGAATGTCTCACTACAGCGCTTGTATTTTTTTAAGCAAGTTTCTGTACTCCATGAATGTGAAGTTTTACATCTGGAGCAGAACCAGCTGCAGGTGTACTTTCCCTCCTTAACTCTCTGGTGGAGAAAGGCAAGACGAGCTCCTGCTTTTGAAACATGAGAGAGCTGCAGCACTGAGATTTGCAGTACTCCAGAAACCAGGAGCATCCTGTCGTTCTGTGAGTTTCTTGCAGAAGCAGTGATTGCCAAGGGAGCTGCATCTTCCAGTGGTGTTTACAGCTAGATGTTGATTGTATGGCACAAGTCATTAGAAGCCTGACCACTTTCTTATCCCCTTCAGTACTGTGAGTAGGCATTTCACTCCCATGTTGTGGAAGCTTGCAGATCACTTTCTTACCTATCTCTCACCTTCCCATTGGGACATGTTTGCCAAGCCTCAGCAGCAGTTGGGAGCTGAGTGAAACTCAGAGGCATGTGATGTCTGAGTAGGCACCTTTGGTTAAAGTTAAGCTCCCAGATCTCCTCCCTCAGTGCCAAGTGGCAGCTTCAGGGAGTGCATCCAGGGAGGATGGTCAAGTAGCACCTTGCTGCACATGCAGGGATGTGGTTTCACTGCCAGAGCAGCCTGTGCCCACTGGCACGTCACCCCTCCTTGGGCCGGGACCCAGCAGGCTTGTGGCATGTTGGTGGCTCTGACAGAAACTAGCTTGGAAAGCTTCTGATGGAGCTCATGAGGAGGAGGCTTGTAGGGAAGACAACATTCCCCTTTTGTGAAATGGCAAGGCAGTTTTACTCAGAGAGCCTCTGAGGAGGCTCCTCTCCCAGCAGCCATGTGAATGAAAGACCACTGGTAAAGGCTGCTGGAGAAAAACACCCACCACATTTTGCCTTTGTACTGCCTTTGACTTTCTTCTTTCAGATGTGAAAGAAAGCTGGCAGAGGATGCCTTCCCTTCCTGCAAATGAGATTTCAATACCCAAAGAAGTTGACAGTGTCCCTCTCTATCTTATACTCTGACACAGTGGAAGGCTTCAATTTAACCCTGGTAGTTATGCCATAATTGTCTGAACTGAGCCAGGGGGAAGCTGTGGAAAAGTGACACATGTATCCCCCTTTTTTTTTTTTTAAATGTCACTCATCCAGTTGGCTTTTAACAGGAGCACTCTCCAGGCCGTCTCTAGAAGGACCTGTCTGCTAACGGGCATATATCACAAACTTCTTGATCACCTCCTCTTCCCAGGCTTTTTATTGTTTGTTAAGGAGCATTGATGTGCTGCAAGATTCTCTCGTTACAGTAATTCCAGTGTGTTGGACTAAAAAGTCCTCATGGGAGCTGAGAGACGGGCTAGCTGATCTTCTCCATCACTGCCTTCTGTGATTCTGTCATTTGTACCTGACACTTCTCTAAACAGCGCCCTTAGAGAGCACTGCTGGCAATACAGGTCTAAAATGCTGGGATTATCCAAGGAGAGCCTTTCTAGCTCAAAGCAAATTGCATAACAGAAAGTGTAGACAGGTGTAGACAGCTTAACCAAAGCAGTGGTTTTGCAGTGAAAGCATCTGGTGCATACTCAGGGGACTGTGGCTTGACTCCCATTGTCTGCCACTCAGGTTGTGACTAGGCATGGCAACTTCTTGGGAGCATGATGTATTACTCTCCAGAGCTGTCACCATGCTGAAGAGCCACCCCAGGAGAGCAGGCTGCTGAGCAGCCTTGTACCCCGGCACATGCTCTGAAAGCTGGACCAGAGCCTTGGTGCAGAAGGGCTCCACACCTTCCTCAGTTCTTCCACTCGTGGGAAATCTCTGGGGTTGCCCCCTGCTTGGGGCATCTCCTGTTCACTAAACTTCGCTTCCAGTGGGCACAGCAGTGAGTGAGTGCTGGTGGTGTAGCACAGCCTGAGAGACACCACCACAGCCATCAGCACTGCCAAAACCAGCCCAGAGCAGCAACCATGGCCAGCCTTGGCCCTCATCTCCACATCCTCCCTTAAATCGTCCGACAGCCACCGAGCCTTGCTCTGGCGTGGCAGAGGTGCCCGTAAGGAGGGGCCAGGTGTGTGCCTGGTAGTGTGCAGCATTCAAGTGACACCTGACAAAGGGGAAGCACTTTGCTGAAGGGGGAACACACAGCTGTCAGCTCCCCAAAACCATGGTGGATTCATGGGGCTCTGCTGTTCCATTCAACCCTGGCAGAAATAAGGAGATGCTTGTCTCTGCATCCACAGAAGCTGGCACTGCCCAGGCCACAGCACATCCCTCAGTTGTAGCCAAGAATCTGCTGTCCTCCTCCTGCCTGCTCCTTAACCTATGTTTTAAGTGGCATTGCTCAAAGGAAGTGGGAATCACATAGGATAGAGAAATTTATTTTCTTTCTTTGGTCTTCGGGAAGGGGTTTTTGTCAGTTGATTTGTTTAGGTGCATGCAGACAAGAAATACAATTCTGGGCTTTAATTTGGAGAAAATGTTTTATCTGAGAATGTAACTAAAGCACGCTGGCACTGTAGCTTCCTGGATCTTGTTACCTTGCTGCAGTTGGGGCAGTTTGTTGGAATCAGAGGAACTGTCACTGTTCTGTAGGAGTGGAGATGCTAAGGCATCAGGCCTTAGTGATTTGTCCAAAATCTGCATTGTGAATATATCAGGTTGCCAAACACCAGACTTACATCTTCTCCTATGTAAGGTTAACAAAAACATATCCTGCACACTTCCTAAAGCTGCATATACCCACCTTCCCCCTTTCCACCAGTTCATGACCTGTCTGGAAGCAAAGAAATTTATCTGTTCTTGGGAGACCAGTCAGCTGTAGGCAAGGTGGCACCCCAGCCTGAAAGAAAACAGGTTGATCTAAATAAGATTCTGAAATAAGTTCCTTTTTTTTTTCCTGTATCAACATGCAGGACCCTAAGGCCACATTACTTCCTTGCATTGCTATTGACAGAATGCTCTGGATCCTGAGGAGCTCTTCAAAGAGGGACAATTTGTTTGCATTCACTTCTTTTTGATCTTGCTTCATAAACACACAGAGCTGTCCTGTCACTGAGCAAAGAGAGGTGTGCTCTGGCTGACTGGAATTACTTGGACGGTACAGAGCATTCTCAAAGCTGAGATGAAATGCAAACAGTCAGCTAGCCATCACTTGAGAAAAAATGATAAGATAGAGTAAGAAAGCACTTATTAACAGAAAACAGGAGCTGGTTTTGCATTCTGCCTTTTCATTATCTCAGTAGGGAAAGGTTCTGTGTCATATTCACGCCTTAACTGTGGTGAAGTGAAGGGGCCTGATCCTTCTCCAAGACTGAGGCAGTAGGGGAGGTTGTGGCCTGTAGGAGAAGGGAATACAGGTGACCTTGTCCCTGAAAAGTAACAGCAGTGTTAATTACCCAATACAGCCTCACCCCTGATGAGCCACAACTGTATCCAATAAAGGTAAGTGTGATAAAAGGGAGTGGGTGAGCTGCTGAGGGGGAGTTATGATGAATGGGGAGGATGGTGATGGGAGAGGATGAAGAAGAACGATCCTGGGGAGAGAGAATCACTGCTGTGAGGTCAGTGTGGGTCTGCAGTCAGAGCCTGTTGTTGGAACCTGCAGTCATTACCTGCAAGGTAAAAGCTGTAGTCAGAGTCTGCAAACTGATACCTGCAGTCAGAAATAACCAGCAGTCAGAGGCTGCAGGGGAAACCTTCAGTAGGAGCTGCTGCAGCCAGAGTCAGTGACTGGTTGGAGTCAGGATGGCTGAGCTGTAAAGAGGAATAAACCAGGGCCCTTTTCATGCTGTGATAAACAAGAAGTCTGTGTCTCTGTCCTCTAATGAGAGGGCTGCAGCAACAGTGGCCGAGGTGCCCCATGCTTCCCCAGTGCTGGAGCGGTTGCTCAGGAGCCATGAGAGCATTGGGCAGAATGCCATTTAAAAACATTAGGGACAAGAATTTGACAGGATTCTCTGTCTGTTCACTTGCCCTGGAATTGGTACCACAACCCATGTCTAGAAATTCTTTATGGAAAAGAAAGCCTATTGTAGATGTGTGTTCTCTTTTATGATTTCTCTCTCTTGAAATGGATCTGACAACTCTTAAAATTTCTGAAAGCTTCAGAGGAGGAGGAGGAGGAGATCTTTGTGTGCTTGTTCAGCACTAGTCCCCAGTTCTCTCTCCTCAGACTTCTCCCCCTCCTGTCTACTCACGAGCATGGGATTGGGAACAGGATGTACCAATTCAGCCTTATCCCAGTAAGAGAAGAGCCTCCTCTGTTGCTATTTTGGGTTCCATGGGTGCACCCTGCCTGCCGTGAACCCAGCACAGTGAAGTGTTTTATTCAGCCTCCTCGCTCATTTGAAAGCAGGCTCTTGAGCACTCTGACCACCAGTGAAGCCCCACTTTTACAGCTGGGCCCGAATTTCCGAGTGTGCAGTGATATCTTTAGCTCTGACTCCAGAGATTTCCTGTGGAGCTGTGAGATGCAATCCTGCAAGCACACTGAAGCTAAATATACTTTCCTGGGCTGACATGCAGCCAGACAAACAGGGGCAGTGTCAACACCAGCCTTTTCCAGTGCTGAACAGGTCAAGTCATTCTGGAGGAGGTGAGGCCTAGTTCAATTAATTAGGCAATTAATTTTGTTTTGGTATTTAACTAATCTTTGGACCTCTCTGTGCTAATCTGGGTTGTACATCCCCAGAAAATGCTGTGCGGTCGTGGCAGAGGAAGGTTTTCACCCCCCAGGCAGACTTTGGCTGCAGAAAAATGTTGTAGGTTTTCATTTGTACAAGGCCACAGCCTTTAAGAAAGATGAGAAAGTAAGTTTTGAAGCAGTCCAAGTGCTTATTTGTGAGGGATAATAACAGTAAAAACCTGGCAATGAGAGACACAACACTGGCTTGCTTCACACATGGTTACCAAAACTGCCAAATTGGTGCCGCACAATTTAGATCATAAGGAAATATTTTGAGGGAATGAAACAAAGCTAATTAGTCTTTTAGGCTGTGCACCTTGATTTTGCCATTATGAATCTTCAGTCATTTTCTCCTGCAAACAGCTGTGTCCATGCCCAACACCTGCTGAAGATGCAGCAGCTTTCCTCCTCTACATATGCATTTGGCTTTTGATCTGTGTGAGTGTGGAGCTGTTTGGTTTTCCAAAGGAAGGGTGCTTCCAGCTGACAACTATGGCTGTCACTGCACTTCCAGTCACCATGGGGAGCTACAGGACAGAGGTTCACAGTCTGCTGTGAGGAGGAACAGCAGGAAGACAGGGCCACTCCACGAGCTTCCTGTACCACTTCCCCCAGCAGCTTTTGAAGGCTTGTAGCTGTGCCTTGGCTTGCATCGTTGCTGATTTTAGTGGCTAGCCAAAGGAGTTGGAGTTTGCTGCAGGATTGTTTCTAAAATGTGAGGGAGAGGAAGAATGGGGTTTGTTTATGCTTGGGGTTTTTTCCTGAGCATTGTCACCATGCCTTTTTCAGTCAATGGTGTGTTTATGTCTCTGAAGAGAAAAATGTCTCATTGTAAGCAGTGAAAACACGCACTACTACCTCAGCTCAGAGCAACAGATTAATTTGGAAGGAAGCCAGCAAAGAAAACATGCCACTTACAGTTAAATAAAAATAATACTTCTGGTTGATGAGTATAGGGCAACAATGCACATTGCTAATGTGTTGTGCTTGTTAAGGAGCTGATGTTTTTGCAGTGACAAACTGAACACTGAAGTCTGATGACTCTTACAATTTGGAGATGTCTGACAAAGTTAGACATGTGTCACCCTGCTAAGAATCCCAATCCTTTTTATAGAGCTGCACTGCCTTACGGCGGTGCACAGGTATTCCAGCTGCAGGACAAGGGAGTGCGAGCACTGCGCTTGAGTTGCCAGAGATGTCCGTGACGTGTAAAAGCAGCACAGCACTGGAGAGTCCCAACACTTCTGCCAGTGGTGTGACCTCCCTGCCTAACTGCTGGGTTTGTCACAGAGGAAATGCCCCAGAGCACACCCTGAGCATTGGCCATCTCTGGCAGTCCCTAGGGTGTCTCAGAGAAGAGGCCTGGCAATTTTGGGAAGACCTGGAGCGAGCCCACTGAGTCAGCACAGTAACTCAGTGGATATAAACTTGGCATTTTTCTAAAAGCAAAACTTCCACTGCATTTCATTCACAGCAAATGGGTAAAGACTTTCTGTCTTTGTGCCTATCTGTGGTAGCAGGTCCTTAGGAGCATCTTCAGCTGTTTGTTTCCCAGAACTTGTTGGTAGCTTTTGGTGAAGCCCAGAAAGATGCCAGCACCGGGATGGATGGTGATTCTGATGGATACCAGAGCTGCCAGTCTCTGTGCCAGAGATAGCTCAGTCTTACATGTGTTTTTATACATTAGATCTAGAAAATCAGGTGTGGGTAATTAGGTTTAAATCCAGGGAAAATTCAACAAAATATTTGCACCCAAAGAATACAGCTGAACATTTGTAGGGGCTACTGTGGAGATGCCTGAGTGCTTAGATTTTTGGACACTAAGAAGAAGATTAGAATCTTCAGACACTCACAAAAATTGTGACACTCCTAGTAGTGATGACTGCATCTTTTATTTGAAACATTATGAACTCAGCTTACCAGCTAGAATATGGCACAGGAATCTGACCTCACATCGTGTTAAGGAGAATATTTGGTTACCAAGTTTGCTAATGAACAGTGCTGCTGAAAAGTGACCCAGACCTGTTAAACCTGTCTGAAGTAAGAATTGTGATTTGTTTAGGTGTATCCTATTAGGTACCCAGTCTATTGCAGTGTTGTAGGTAGTTTTGGAGGAAAAGAATTTTCAGATGCTAATGACAGAGTTGCAGCTACAACCTAAGGAGGCGGAGCTAAACCAAAGAAGGATTCATTAGAGAACAAAAGAAACACTGGAGACTTTGAACCTCGGAGTCTCCCACACATCAGCTAGGTGTACTGCTAATATGCTACAGACATATGTTACATGAACACATAAGGTGTCTGCAAAGGGCTGAATGCGTCTGTTTGATATTTTGCAGTGAATTATATTTAAGCAGGTGGGAAGCTGCAAAATCCCCAGTCCCTCCATATATCAGAAATAAGGTGTTAAGTGGTCCAAAGCTATCTTCTGCAGTTTTGGTAGACTCACAGCTGACAGCCACGCCATGCGTTGGCAAATTGGAGCCCTGCTCTATCCTTGTGAAGTACAGTCCGTGGTTTCACAGTGCCACTGTTGCCTTTGCTGTGTGAAGGGTTTGAGATATCAGCTCTCTGGGCAAAGTCTTTTGAATACAAAGGATAAAGTAACTGGAAGGAAGGAGACAACCCATATCACTGGGGATTTCAGAGCTTCCCTTTTTCCATGGTTCACCAGGTGAATACTGGTGGGGTGCTCAGAGAGGGACTTGTGTTTGGGACAGGGCACACACAGAGCTCCAGCCAGCCCCTGTTTCCCCAAATACCAACTGATTCAGCCTGGGGAGCAGGGGGTGTGCATAGCACTGATTACCAAGAAGACTGTGCAGTCAGACTCAAAACAGTTAGGCCCCAAAATCAGGATTTAGTCACAGGGAAGTGATTGCTGTGCCAGTAACCCAGGGTGTAGCAGAAGGAAGCCCAAGCAAAGGTACTTACACCAGAAAGTTGTACTATGGGAGTTTGCCCAACAACCCGCTTTGTGCTTCACTGCAGAAAATAAAGCAACATCAGTGTCCAGGACAGACCTCTCGTGATCAGGATTGGGAGTTCCTGACTTAACTGCAGCTTTTCTTATTCTTTCTGAGGAGAGCACAGCTTGTAGAAGTCACTAGCAAAAGCCACATCTTATCCACAACAGTCAGACTGGACCCTTAGAATGGGGCCAAGGAGATCTCAAGGGAAGCAAGAAAGGGAATGGGATTCTTGCAGCTGCAGAAAGATCAGGGTCAGAATGCAAGTGCATTACAGACTCATCCATAGAGATGCAACCAAAATACGCCATCAGCACCAAGTTCTTCAGGATTAGATTTATTTAGCTCTCTGTATAGTTGTCCTCGTGCTGTTACTTTTTTTTTTTTTGCTATTGCACATTGGTTTCTCATTGAGCATTTGAATAGAAAAGGTATCGAAGCTGCTTTGGAAGATCTTTGTAGGTTGTTCCCTTTTTCACTACAGACTATGAAAAAAATGTAGTAAGGAAATATGAATGCTCAGCTAGAGGAGGTCACCAACAATCTATGCACCTGCCAATGTCATTAGCTCCTTTGGATTTTGCACTGTAGGGGCCTAAAGGAAATGTTCCCTAAAAATAGCCATCTAACTTACGAAAATGAGTCAGCCAAACCTTCCTTCAGCTGAGCCGCAGCTGCCTGAGCATTCTGAGCATTGGTAAGAGAAAGCTGCATTATGGATGCTTTTTCCTTTTCTCAGGAGACTCAACTTTACAAAGGATAAAGAATGATGGATGGGAGATCTGCCCTGTTTTCAGTTAAATAACTTCTAATATCACCTAAGAGGGAGCAGAGAGATTGTGTCATTCCTTCAGCATTTTAGATTTTTGCAGAGCACAGCCTTAGTTTGGTGACTGGGATTTGAGTCACCAGTGCTCTGTCACTTACTGGTTTCGGTTTTTTTTTTTCAGATATGCATACAGCTTTGCATTGGGACCCTGAGACATGGTCAAATTCACAGTGATGGCAGGGTGTATTAATGAAGGGCATCATTCTTTGCAAACAGTGGTGTTTTTAATTAATAACTCCAGCAGGACTTTTCTGAGATTTGCATTTTTCTATTCCATGTCCTTTTTAAGTTAGTGAGATAATGAAATTACAAGGATGAAAGTGGGGGCAGGGGGAATGCAACTCAAAGTCTGGAAAATAATTGCTGCATTTTTTCCTAAAGAAAGACTGTAGTCTTCATTCCCGTAAGTGATAGCTCAAACAAGGCACTAGAGTTGAGTGGCAACTGCACCAATTAGCAATGCTGCTGTTGGTTTGTGAATTGCATGTGAAATGTAGAATTTGTCCAGAAGTGCTAATGCAAATTGCTCAACAAAAATGTGCCTTCTGTGTCAAGTCTCTTCACTTGTTCTGACACACTGATGTCTCCCCAGATTTCTCTGATCGGCAGATCCCTCTCTCAGTTGACAGCTACCAGAGCTCATAAAGTAATGAAAATATTTCTTATTGCCATTAGCTGTGTCTCTTCAAGGAGGACTCCAAGGCAGCACCAGCTACTTGCTATACAACCTAATTCTGACTTTTATTTATAGGGTATTGGACTTCACGTTTTCAGACTTAAATGCTAAAAGCCCAGTGAATGCCTAAGATTTTACCTGCACAGAAGTTTAAAGACCTGGTTATCTGCCACGACAGTAATTTGGTCACTTTGCATGTGTTCAGCATCCCCTGTTGTTGTACATGGTGATAACCTTTGTACTGCACTGGAGGGGGCTGAGTTACAATTGCCATGGGAACCGTAACTTAACATTTCCTGGCTTTTTCAGCACACCATAGCTCATCTTTATATTATGTTCTTTAAGAGAAGAAGTAGTGAAGCAAGGGCACAGTGACATAATGGTGTTTTCACACCTACAGAATATAAAATAGTGTATTTAGCTGTATGCAGATTGAAGTTAGATTTGTTACACTATTTATTGTACCTCTGAGCCAGTTTAGGAGTCTCATTGTTCTGGGTTCTCTGCAGATGAAGGATGTAAATATGTTTCCTTCCCCACAAATACTTCTAACCTAAGAGTAAGATAAGAGATAATGTAGGGAGACAAACACACCAGGGAGGACAAGGAAACAGACTTCTGGACATCATGAAGCCAGAAACTTCTACCAATGTAACTATACTAGGGGCACAGTTCAGGGTCAGATTTGTGTGATTTGGAGACTCTCCTCCAAAGAATGAGATCCAGCAGGGAGGAAAGCGTGAAGGCACTTCTAGCTAAAATGTAACATGTGGAAAAGAGTGGGTTGTGATGGGGTGACAGAAAGTCTCAGCAGTGAAAGAGAGATGATGTGTGAGGTGGCATATGCTGCAGCTGAATTTGAGAGCAAGGGAGGGTGTGGGAATCCAGAGTAAAGGGAATCCAAGAGAGGGCGGCAAGGAGAGAGATGGCACAGGCAGGATGACAGGCAAAAAAAATGAGCAGGACAGCAGAGCTTGGGCAGTCTACAAGCAGGGTAAGATTGCAAGTGTCAGGGTGTGAGGCAGGGAGAGCCAGGCTGTGGGACTGCACAGAGCATGGGGGCACAGATAACAACCAGGCCATGGACTGAGTGACAGCCAGGCCACGGTGTTGCCCATAGGGACTGAAGGAACAGGAAGGAGAGCAGGCCTGGGGAGTAAGATGAGAGCCTACTTTGAGCTTGAGCTGACAGATATCCACAAGATAATCCCAGAGGCAGGGCATGAATTTAGTTGGAACAGACGGGAAGTGGCCAGGGACAGAGGCAGGTTGGTGAGTCACTGGTGCAGAGAAGGTTCCTGAACGTGTACAGAGGGAGAAGTCACTCTGAGACACGAGGGAGAAGGAAAGGAGACAAGGGAGGAGGACACAGGCACAGAACAGCAGCAGGTGGGAGAGTGAGCAGTGACAAACTAGTCTGAGTAACCCTGAGCAAGCAAAGGAAGGTGTTGGAGTCAAGTAGGAGCACTGGGAAAGGAGGACCAGATTTCCAGAAGGAGCTGACAGGCTATGACAGAGAGCCTGGTGTAGTGCAGAGCTGCAGCCAGACAAAGAAAATTGGAAACTCTGTGATTCTGGTTCTGTGGCAGGAGAGATGTGAAAGCCTGTTTGAAAAAAAATCTGTTGGAGATGGAGCCTAAATTCAGTCTAAATCATATAAATCAGCAGCAGCAGACTCAATAATCTTAGAGCTGACAGTGAGAAGAGATAGTGAGAGCTGCAGAGTCACTAGGAGTCAAGGGTTGTTTGGATTTTTTTATTTTAAAGCATTAAGATAGAGCATGCTTGTGCTGCAATGGGAAAGAGCGAGAGGAGAGTGAGATATAAAAAAGGAGAAGGCAGATGGGGGCAAGAGAGATGAGAAGAGAGGACCCAGTGAGGTTGCCAGGACAAGAATAAGGGCTGGGGACCACTGATGAGGCCACCTCCTCTGTGGCCAGGAGCAGAGAGCAGGGAAGGATGGGAAGTGGGGGTAGGGGGAGTTCGTATCTTGCTTTAAGTCTCTTATGGGAGAGATCAACACAATCCCGTGCAAAGACCTGTCTCCAGTGAAGGCAGGGCTTCAGAAGTGAGTCCAAGGCTGCAAAAAGGCAGCTGGGGTTGTGCTGGGAGGACTAGTTAAGCTGGCAAAGATAAGTAGGCATTAGGAAGATGGCAGGAAAGAAGGAGGTGAAAAAAGCATTCATGTTGTGGAGGGAAAGAAAAAAAAGCAAGAGGAAATTTAAAGCTTAAGAGGTATCAAGGCCATCTAGAAAGCCTCAGACAGCATTAATAAGGGCTTGATCAGCAGAGCAAGCTATGCCTTAGAGACCTGGAAGTCTAGGGATAAAGTCAGTTCTTCTAAAACCTGAGCCGAGGTAGGCCTTGCAAAGGAAATTAATTCAATTGTGAGGTTTTCCTTAGTTGTATAAATACAGAGAGCCATACAGTATCGGACATGTCGAGGTTCAAGACCTAAAGGACAAGCTAGGCACAGCCCAAATCAGAATGACTTAGCTCAGTTTTGAATGGGACTAAGATGACTGTGTCAAAGTAAAGGCTAGGTGGCTAATGGAAACACAAAGAGCACATCTAAGAGGGAAGAAAAATCAAAAGAGTTTCAAGTGCTAGAACTAGGTGGTCTGGGCTGCTTGGATTCAAGGATGTTAAAAGAACTAGCTAATGAAACCCTACACCTGGTTGTGCCATCCCAACCAGCTTGGTTTCTCAGCAGTTAGCTCTGGGAAACCACAGCCAAGATCCTGTTGCTTTGCCAGGCAGCTGGACCACTTCCCTTGGGCCTGCCGGCTACCTTATGGAAATACGTGGCTCTTGGTGTGAGATGGAAGTCTCCATCCAGAGAGGCTGCACAGACAAGCACATGCAGAACAAGGCAAGGGAGTTATTCCAGCTCTTTGAAGTCCCTGTCAGGCAGAGGAAAAGCATGGAATTTATGCGTGAATAGGTACAGATGAACATTCTTCATAAGCACCAATGCTTTTATCGGTCCCACTCACAATCTGCTGAAGCCCACCAGGGATCTGAGTTACTGTGGATCCAAGGTACACTCTCTCTCTGTGTCCTGTAAGGGCACAGAGCAGAAGGTAGTCCTCACTTCACCTGATCCTGCTGGTGTGTGATCTCCCTCTCCTGAGGGCATGGTATGAGTGAGGGAGAAGAGAACAGTGTGACAGAAGCAGCTGAGAGCTGCAGAGCGCTCCCAAGCTGTGCCAGGAAACACCCAGGAAGACAGTGCAGCTTTACTGCCAGCACCAGGGACAGGGCAGGCACACTCCCTGACCCCTCCCCGCATTCCTCCCAGGCCAGAGACCAGTCACAGGGTCCGGGACAGTGCAGGAGAAGTCCCTGGAGCCATGCAGGAAGAGGGATACTTTGCCATACACTTTTCTGTGGATATTTTTTTTTGCCTTGGCAGAAGCAACACCATGGGGGTGATTGCAGCATCTTCCCAATTTCTGAGGTAAGGTGCCTTCTGCACATGGGAAGGAGAGCATATGGCCCACTGTGTTTATTTCTCAGCCAGGATTCTTTCAGGCTTGGCAAATTACACACTGCTTGCTGAGGAGCAACACAAGTGCCAAGTTGGAATTTCTAAAAATGAAAGATTTAATTTATCACAGCACACAGAAAAGGATCTGAAAAACACCTTTAAGTGTGAAAAAATACCTTTTGTTTATCCTCAAACAAAACAACGAAGAGGAAATTCAACACAATTCCAGCTAGAGTAAAAGAAAAATATCTCTGCAGTCATCCACAGGAGACTTCAGGCAGCTTCTGCTAGGCCTGAGCTAGAGCCAAGCTCTTCAAAATACCTCAACCACCAGTGAGCTCCATGGGGTCCAAGGTGATAATGTGGTGCAGGCTCGGGCCATTAGAAGGAAAGGGGCTGCCTGGTAATGGGGAGTGTTAACTTCTAGAGAGCTCCATTAGAGCATCTTTTTCTTACACTTTTGCTTTTTCCAAGCCCCATATTTTTCCCTGTGTGTGCTTAGAAGCTTTTCTTTCTCTTACAGCATTTATTTTTATTGTGTCATTTTCCCTCTGTTCCCCCTTTTCATTGGCCCTGTGTGAGTGTTTGTTTAAACCATTTGCCTGCTTTCATCTTCCATTTTTCTCCTCTCCCTCTTTCCAGGGGCTCTCTAGCTGCGATTATCCTTACACTTCACATTAGCTTTCCTCCCTCCTGCTCCAGGATGGGCTTGAAGAGGGCATTGATTAAAGCTAAAACCTGCAGCAGGAGAATTTCTATCAGGTACCACCTTCAGGGTCCAGTGGCTTCCATGAGCTCAGCTCTCATGGACTTTGTTTTTCTCCAGGACCTGTTTCCAAAGTCCCAAGAAATCTACCAAGAGAGAGCCAAGCTGGCACTGAAATGGCAAGTCACAGTTCCTCTTGAGGGGCTGGTTTGTATCCTTAGAAGCCCTCAGCTGTGGGAGAAGGCAGCAGGGATGTGGCATGGAAAAGCTTTGGCGTGGGCCTGGGTTTCAGCTCCCTGCTCCTGCCTTTTGCTCCCTGCAGGTTCCCTCTTGCTTTCTGAGTGGTAGGGCACACTATGGAATGCCATGATGGCACAGCTTTGTGCAGCAGTCTTTGAGGGGAGTAATTACAGCCTTCACAATATGCCTGAAATATAAGGCTGGGCACTTTAGCGTTTCTTCAAACCCTCGCCCTCCTTCCCTCCCTGCCACCAGCCTTGCCTGGGGGCCAATGTTTATTTCTCCCTTTTATTTTTTTTTTTTTTTAAGATACAGATGTAAAGAGAGTATGTTGGTTTGAATTTGGGCTGATCCACTTTTTTTTTCCTCCTAAAAATAATAAGACCAATTAAAATTGCAATTACAAGGAGAATAGTTATTTGAGATAAATGAATACTTCTCAGTGTACAAACCCGACCATTATATCGTTACACTCCATACCATGGCCTTATGGTATGCTGGTGAAACTGGGGATAAACAAAACTGAAAGCAGGAGTGATTTCCCCTGCTAAGGTTTCTTTCTTGAGGGAAGGGAGAAATCACCAGAGCTATTATTTGTAAAAGAGGAAATGAACCTGTTTATTAGGCTGGTTGAAGTTCAGTGGCAGTCCGTTGAAATGCTATATTCCTGAATCCCATCATTCCTGAATTCCATTGGTTGTGTTCAGGGTTTGTGGAGTTAAACCCCTGGGCTGGAACAGAAGTGGGTGTGTGGGGAGGTGCCAGCAAAGCCCCTTCTCCTCACAGGCTTTGAGAAGAGCTTCTGCTGGCCTTTAGCTCTTAAACAGTATTAGAAAAACAGTTGCCCCTTTTAGAGCCCTTTGTTACCTACTTCATCACCAGAAATGAAGACATCGGAAAATTCCTAGCAGAAAACAAAAATACACCAAAGTCTGACAGATCCTGTTTGTTCTGTGGGCAGAATAAACTGTATGGAAAACACAGGGAGGAGAGATGCAGGCGAAGAGAGGTGAAAGGAAAACAAATTGGCTGCATGCAGAGGTCTGGTGTCAAACATCAGAGGGATCTTGTTTGCTCAGATACTGTATGAAAGACCATGGCAACCGGGGGCCTGGGGGGAGAGGAGAGGTTTGCAGCCCCTCCCTGAGGCTGGATGGCAGAGGAAATAGGTGAAGCAATCTGCTCTGCTGAGCCTGCTGCTGGAGTTGGAGTTGTGAACCAGCGTATTCCATCCCTTCGTCCTATACTCGGTTTTTTCTGAGGCAAAAAACACCCCCAGTGGTCTGAAATGAATGGATTTGTAATTCCCTTACTCTGTCAGATGGTACCATTCTGAGAAAGGTGGCTTTGCTGTGGGCAGTCTGATTTAGAGAGAGGATTAAGATCCTTGCGAGACACAATAAGTCACAACATTACAAGGAATTCAGTAGAAATATTTCTGAGGGAGTACAGGAATGTGCTTTCAGGCTGCTCTGAAAACACTGGCTAGAGATGATGTTTTCCTGTGACCTAGTGTATGGAAATGGAGTAATATATTTGATCCCAGTAGCAGGTTGGAGATCCCCCTTCTTAACACACACACACACACACAGAGACATGCAGGCAGTGCCTGTGTCCCCAGCAGCAGCTCAGGGCTGTGCAGAGGTGAGGGCAGACAGTGCTGTTCTACCTTGTGCATCACACCCATTCCACTGCACTGGTGTTGTGCTTATCCAGAAAGGCATTCATCCTTGAAGGCATCAGATTGTGGAGATCTGACATTTCTGATGGGTAATGGAATCAGAGGGTAAAAATGTGATTCTTCTTTCTGATTTGAATCTGTCTTCAGCTTCCAGTCCTTGTATCTGGTTTTGCCTTCTTTGCTGGATAAAAGAGCTCTTTATGGAATTTCTTCCCTCATTAAGGTATTTTTATCCACGATGGTCAGAGCATCTCTCCATTCTTTTTGTGGTAAGCTAAATGGATTGAGCTCTTTAAGTCACTCGCTGGCAGGCATTTTCTGCCACAAATCTTTTTTGGTCTACTTTTTCTGCTCTGACTCTAAAATGTAGATGTCTGATTGTATACATTTTTCTAGTGTCATTCTTCCGATGCAGTGTGCAGGATAAGCTACCTCCTGGCTTCTATTTGCTTTTTATATTCAATATCCATTTGCTCACATGACACAGAACAGCACAGGAAATTGTCTGTTTGTCCATTTTACACATTCACACCCTGCTTTCCAGTCTACGTTTCTATCGGCTTTTTGGGCAACGCTTTGCTCCCAGATGTGGAATACCCATCCTCTGTTGTAGTTGCCTGGAACATTCCCCTTTTCCCTGAGGTGCCACTTTGGCCCCCTGGCTTCAGCAGGAGCAGAGCTGGGTCCTCCACATAAATCAGTCTGGGCACAGAGGGATAATGGGCAGGCTTGGGTGTCCCTGCCTGGTTCTTGGGGCTTCAGCTGGTGCTTGTTCTGCTTGTTTTGAAAGGAAATTGTGTGATTGCTTTTAGCTGCAGTTGGGGGATTGAATGACATGCAGAAGGAATAAATTACTGCATGATAAGGAAGAGGCACGTAAGATTTGAGACAAAGAGGAAAATCTCATTTCCACTCCCCTTTGTTATCCTTTTACTGTGCATAACTGTACATATCACACATGTTACTCCAAGCTCCTGTGGAGTATTCCATCACTCCAGTAGAGCCCTGGAAATACACTGGGAGGACACAGGATTTCTCTTCCTGTTGCTTAACTAAGGATTGGACTATCCCACAGGGGACAACTCCCGTGGAGGCATTAGGTAAGCAGTCAGATCCCTGCACAGGTTCATCTTACCTGGTGCCCTGCAGCTTTACAAACCTGTCCAGGTGTGTTATGCTGACCATTTGGAAACAGTGGCTGCTTTTTGGCTCCTTCAATACCTGTTTTTGCTCCCAGGGGCCAAGCTCTTAATTCTGTCCTGGGCTGCCTTAAAAGTGGACAGCTGAGGCTGCAGGGGCAGGAGGGCTCCAGGGAGGCTGAGACAGGACCAGCCTGTGTTTGAACTCGCTCTGTGTCACAGCTGAGGGGCCTTGGCACCATCCTCCCTTTATGTAACCAGCTCTTGGCTTCACCTGTCCCTCGGTGAAGACCCTGCAGTGGAGCTGCAGCACCACTGTTCCCAACTGGAACGCCTGTGAGTCTGCTCGAGCCACTGTTAGCAGGAGAGAGCTGTTTGCAGCCTGAGAGCAGCACACAGTGGCTTTGGGTGGTGTTAAAAAGAGCCAGAACAAAAAATGAGAAATCACATTGTACCATTTTCCCAGATATCACAACCTGAGAATACAATCTGTGTTTTCCCTTCCAGGGCACCTTGTCACTCTCTTCAGGGACTACCTGCCTGCAGGGCACCCCCGTACACAGGTGCCCACATGAGCACAGGGCCCTGGGGGAAAGAGCTGGGCAGTCCCCTTGCTGCTGCACATCCCTGGGAGTTACAGGGTGAGCCAAGCTGGGAGCATGGGCCACTGGGGAGGCCAGCACAGGTGATATGCAGCTACAGGCTGGGTGCTGATGGCGGTGTCTGGAGAGTGAAGCAAGAGGCAGCAGTGCCAGTTGGTGGAGAAAGGAAAATGCAGAGGCTGGGCAGAGGGTGTAGGAAGGAGAAAGAGATAGCAGGGAATGAGGAGGAGGAGCAGGATGTCTAGGGGCAGGAAGGCTCAGGGTGCAGTAGGAGGATGAGGGAGCAGTCAGGCAGAGCAGGAGCAAAGAGGGTTGTCACTGAAGCTTGGATTCGTTTGGTTTTTAGGCTCTGTAAGTGTGGAAGTGCTGCACTTAGCCTGAGTTGCTTGACTTTGTGTTCTGCTCCTGTGGTGAGACTGCATCTGGGTGTGGAACTACCATGGCTTGTAAGAGGCAGCCCTGTAGAGTCCAGTGTTGCTTCCTCCATCCCCATATCCCTGCCACATACCCATTGCCAGGTGTCATCTCCACACACTCCCCTCAGAGGATAACAGCAGCAGTGCCAGGCTGCAGAGCTAAAGCTCTGGGGAAAGAGCTCTGCTCCCAGGTGCTAGGGAGCATTTTCCTGCCTGCAGAGACCTTTTGCCTGGGCTGTGCTCTTATTTTCAGAACACAGGGCTGCTCCTAGTAATCCCAGAAGGGCCTTTCATCATCAGTTGGGAAGAGCTTTTCCTAAGAAAAAAAAGGAAAGGAGAAGAAATGTTCTGGGTAGGAGAGCAGTCTAGATGAAGGTCTGGCTTTAACAGAAACAGGAAGTTTTCATGGTGTACCTCAAAATGACTAAACACACAACACTGGAAGTGGCAGCTGTGTGCTAATCTTCCTATTTCCTTCAGCTGCTGCACAGTGCACCAGGCTCACGTCAGCTGGTGGGGCTCCTTTCTAAACTTTCTTCCTTTTAAACTCCAGAATTAGTTTATAACGTAATCCATCAGAGAATCAAGTGCTTTCTGCTTGGGGTGAGCGTGTCCCTCAGCTATACCCATGTGTGCATTAAGAGCCAGGACAGGAGTTCTGTAGGAAGATTTTTTTTTGACAGCAATTCAATGAGGACTTGGGCTGCAGCCCCAAAGGCAGCTGTGCACTGAAGCTCGCAGAGGAAGCTGCACAGGATGTCACTTCACAGCGTGCCCTTTGGCTCCTGGGGTTTTTCCCCTCCTTTTTCTTTGCCTTGTAGTGGCTGCAGCAAAGGCTCCATTCTTCGGCAGCGTGGCCCTGCTTTTGTCTATAAATGGAAGCAGTTGGCCCATATCCCAGTATAACACAGGATAGTCCTGTGCATCAGTTATGCAATTGGTAGCTTGATGACTTCATCAGAAGCCGGGGGAGGGCCAGGGGGTGGTAGGAAAAAGCCTTTGCCATCAGCTCTGCTGGAGACAGGCAATAAATGTGTGTCCCCCCCAAAGCAAAGAAAGCAGGAGCTCAGTGACGGGGGTGGGTGAAGGGTTCATTGCAGGAGCAGCTGAGGGATCCTTAGGGATTCCCTCACCCCAGCTTGGGGGAGACCCAGCCGCTGCTGCAGCCCTGGCCCTTAGGATGCTGCAGGGACTGCGCTTGACCAGGTTGCAAAGTGCAAAGTGCAGTGGGTGATGGGACTGGGGGAGAAGTGGAAAGAGGAACAGGGAGAGAACTTTCAAACCAAGATAGATGTTAAAAGGGGAAAGAACCCAAATATCAAGAGCGCTGCCTTTCAGCAGAGAACCGTTCAGGGAGTATCTGTGCAAAGTAGAGATGTGGACAAATTGTATTTTGTTTTTTCCTCAAGAGGGTACTTGAAAACCTGACCCTCATCAGCAGAAAGGCTGATCCTCAGTTCCCAAGCTACACTCCAGCGTTCAACTTAACCCCTTCCCTGACTGGGTTGGGGTGGGTGCTGCAAGGTCACCTTTCTGTATGCCCAGATCACACAGTGACTGACAAAACTGAAATGCCCAGTGAGGCAGGTGAATCTGAACCTCACCGCGCCAGGTTTGGCACAAAGGATGCTAAAGTGATACAGGTCCTTTCCATCAACTCGGTGGTTTTGAGTAAGTACCTGTCGTCTCTATTCATCAGTTAAGAAGGTTCTACGGGCTCTTAACACCCGACATAGGGCCCGGGCACGCAGTCGGTGGTTTTCAAATACGGCATCAAGGGCGGCGTGGTGCCGGGCCGGGCCCCTAGGGAAGCGCTGGCGGTGTCGTGAGTCCCGTTTGTCCTGGCCTTGGGACAGGCTCGGCTGGGCGGGAGCGGCTCGGAAGAGCGCAGCCGCCTCCCGGGAATGCTCCCCGGGAATGGGCCGGCCCCGCTAGGGCAGGGCCGCGGGTGAGCAGCGCCACCTGCCGGCAGCGCCGCCGCCGGGAGGCCTCCGCTGATCCCGACACGGATCCCGTCCCTCCGCCGGGACGCGGGTTGGGATTTCCCTGCCGACCTTTCTTCGGTGCTTTTCCCAGCACTAAAGGCAGCAAATTGGATTTAGAACATGAAGAGAGAGTGAGGTGTGTGCAGGGAAGGCGCTTGCCCTGATTCCTTCCAGCCACACACAGTGGTCCAGTGCTGCAGGATGTAAATCTTGAATAAATACATAATGGAGTTAAATCCTGAGGTTTTGGAGAAGAATTAGTGCTGCCAATTCCCATTATTTGTTGTGTGCACCTAACACCTTGGCTCCTCAATCCAGGGGGCTACATTAAATTGCTGTTATGAAGAGAGGGAAGCGGAAAGGAAGAGAAAATATACTTGTCTCCTTGAGAAGGAAGAAAAATTTAGAAAAACATGACTCTGAAGCATGAAAAAAACTTAGCTCACAACTTCATTATTTCACTATTAATTAAAGTGCTCCTGCTTTACCTGAGGGGCTTTGAATTCCGGGAGAAAAGAGGAACCTATTCCTTGTGGGGAGCAGTCCATGGCTTGGTCACAAGCCATGAACATCTTTCCAAGGACTCACTTTCACCAAGCTCCAGGCTTCACCCTCAGACTCTACGCCTCCTCAGCTGGGTGAGCTGTGATTTCCCTCGCCTGTGGAGCACCCAGTGACAAGGCATTCCCTCTCTCTTTGCACAGGAGCACCAGGTGGGATTGTCGCGGCCCACGGGGCCCATGCAGCCTTCTGTCCCGGCAGGCTCCAGCGGCATTGTCACAGGCACCAGCTCCGGGGGACCCTTCCTTGGCAGCCAGCCCCAGGCAGCCATCATGAAGCAGATGCTGATGGAGCAGAGAGCGCAGCTCCATGTGATGGAGCAGCAGAAGCAGCAGTTTCTCCGAGAGCAGAGGCAGCAGCAGCAGATCTTAGCGGAGCAGGTACAGTATCCGTGTGTCTCCAACACATGCTGGGATGAGCGGGAGCGCTACAGACAGTTCAGCATCAGCCCTTCCTTCTACATTTGGGAATTCTCTCTCTGTGGGTCCTACCAGGGTATTTCTGCAATGGTTGTCAAAGAAGAGGCAACTGTATCAGTCCTACCATTAGCTCAGCAAATATTACCCGTATTTCCAATGGTGGGCTTGATAGTCATGTTGGATTTTAGGCACTGGAAAAGTTAGCTCTTAACCTGGCATCTAATGGTGCATTTACTCCAGCGGAAGCAGGCTCAGCTGCAGTTACAGTCACAGGTCCTCTCCCCTAGCTCTGATTGTGGTCTTGCATTGGCAAAATCTGTGCACAGCTGCACAGGGATCTGGGACAAAGAATGGACATGGGTTAAAAGAAGACTTAGCAAAGAAAAATGTTACTGTTTACCCAGATCAATTCCTTAATCTGGTTTATTGAGTGCCAGTAGAAGCAATTAGGTCATACAAGGGAGAGACAGCAGCAAGGAGAGAACCAGAGACTGAAGTGGGAGAACAGTAAAATCACCTCTGGCAGTGGCAGTGTGGAAGAGCTGCATTGGAGCTATCACCCTGCTTCCTGAGCTCCTGGGCTTTGCAATAGGGCTGTTAAAGGATGCAGTCTGAATGGTGGTGGGTGCTTAATTCAGCTGTAGTTTTAAAGCAGCCTGAGAGAAAGCCAGTGGAAAGTCACACTGTTGAGTTCCTACAAGATCATACCCAAGTTTAAAGTTACAGCCCCTTGATGTTACTTAGATAATGCTCTGGTAGGTCAGCAGCTGCTTTAAGCTTTGCTTCTCCTTTCTTGCTAAGGAAAAACAGCTTAAGACCATATGCCTAAATTTGTGTTAGAACACACTCATGCCATGTAACCACAGAAATACAGATTGTCTCCCCGCCTTTCTCTTGTTGCTTCTGAGAAACAGAAAAATTCACTCTCGGTGAATAAGAAGGATGCTCCTAGAAATATTTAGGATAAAGATGCCTGAACTGATTCAAGCCTTGTAGCAGTGTGTCTTTTGGGAGTGGAGCTTCTGCCCAGACCCCAGTCAGCCTCTCCTGTAGAAAGACTGCTTGGGAGAACTTCAAGCAAAGCAATCAAGCTCACACAACCACACACGCCACAGGCTAGCTCAGCAAGGAGAGGCAGGAAGGCCTTGCACTAGATCAGTTCCAGCAGAGTTTATTCCAGGTGCCAAAGGGGGATCCAGGCAAGAGGGCCAGACCATGTGGTCTGCCGGGTTAAGCAGGGTCTGAGGGCACAGGGGCAGTACCGAGGGCAGGGCAGGGGGTCAGGGACCCATAGGGGAGATGGAACTGGACAGCCAGGATATCACAGCCAACAGGGAAGTGGGGGAGGGGAAACCCAGGACCACCAAGGGTAGGGGGAGAGGAGAGACTGGGATAGAGCACACTGTACAAGGCACTATGGGAGAGTCTTCTCCTTCAGCCAGGACAGGGACGCTATGGTCCATCTTTCCAGGGTAGAACTCTGGGAAATTCTATGAGGGTGTGGAGGGATACCACAAAGCCTGAACAGCTGCATGAGAGTGAGGAGGCAGTAATGAATCCCATGGATTGGGCCAATTCACATGCATAAAGCCAAGAGCCAGTCAGTGACTTGGATGCTGAAGGCAAGCCTAAAAGTGTTAAAAAGCCACCAAGCTGAGATTGTCAAGTGTGCTGACACACTTTTCAGAGATGAAAAGTGGTAGTGTCACAGTCAGGCTCCTAGCTTTGGGGTAGTTTGTGCCTAACAAGAGTCCCTATTTCTTTTTAATAGTGTGTAACACATACTTATGAATGCAGGGATTAGTACTTCCTTCTTTGCTATCTCTGCCATTCTCATACCTTTGTTACACATCATTGGTTTTGGACACAGTGTTTGTGCAGCTGCAGATGATGCTGCAAGACATGCCCTTTCAGTAAGTGCTTAGTTTAGAACACCTTAGGATCTGAAAGCTGTATTTTTATAATCAGCCCTTGATTCTGTTTTAAAATATTCACAAGTATTCATAGAAAACAACCACAGAGCAGCAATGCGGTCTGGATCAAGGGAGCATTTTGCAGTCACCACTCCCCAAATATTCACTGAAGCACAAAAGGAAATGTGCCTTAGTAATCCATTTCTGTTTTGGCTCAAGAGTGTTCCAAGGCTTCAGTGCTTGGTTCAGGATGCAGTAATCCTTGCAGCTGAGTGTTATAAGTGCAGACATGGAGCAAAGTCTTGCACCAGGAACACAAACCTCTGGACCTTGGCAGGACTAAGGGAAGGAAAGTGTGTGTGTGGCTACAGTTGCCCTTAGACCTAGGTGAGCAAAGTTACTTCACAAACCTCCCTCTCCTTTCTGCCTGGAGACGGTTGGGCTGTAGAGGTCAGGAGGAAATGGCTGTAAGGAAGGAGCGATGATGTTGGCCTCAGTGCACGTTCCTTTTTGAGCTAAAGAGAGTCTGAGTGTTGAGTACTCTGAGGAGGACCCTCCAGACAACTCTGCCTGTCTCTCCAGAGCACTTCACCAGATAAGAAGCACTACAAGTTCTGCAGTTTTGCCACCAGCCCATTCATTAATTAATCACCTCTTTATTTTCTGCTTTCTCTCCGTCCTTCATTTTCAGCAGATGCAGCAGCAGTCACATTTGCCTCGGCAGCATCTGCATCAACAGCGAAGCCCATATCCAGTGCAACAGGTCAATCAATTCCAAGGTAAAAGTCAAATTGTTTTTCCTGTTTTGGAGTCAAAGCCCTTAAGGTAGCAAATGTGTGAAAGCTTGTGCAGTTTGTGACTCCTAGGGTTTAAGCAGTGTGCCAGAAGAGGAATACAGGCTGTTGCACACACCACATATTTTACCAAAGGGGAATGCCCAAGTTAGCATATTCAGTTGAATTTATATTTTCCTTTCTGCTCCCTTCAGTGAAAACTGCTTGCTTTTTCTTTTTCTTTTTTTTTTTTCCTTTTTTTTTTTTTTGACATTGGTTTTTCCTCTTTGATATCCAGACGTCATGGATTCATGCATGGATTTATCCTGTTGGCCTCTACTCTTTTCCTGCCAGCATTTCTGACTGTTTCTTGGTTTTCCCCCTCCTTCATTCTTCACTTTATCTAATTCGGTGAGCAGAGAATTTCAGAGAGGTCATGCTTATCTGGAGAAGGGACTGATAAATGTCAGGTGTGGGAAACACCAATATCTGACATATAAATAGAGATTTTTTTAATGATCTCAAAAAAAGCACAAGTATTATTTTGATGTGCTCCCAAGTAACTGAAGAACGTAAGTGCACTCATTTTGGCTTAGGAAAATAATTTAATTCTGAGCTTTTTAGGTGCAAAGCATCAGCTGGATGTCTTCACTAACCATGATTTCTATATAGACATGAAATGAACACACACTTGTGCTGTATATTCATGATAATATTGTGTAGATGCAACAGAAAACAAGAGAGGCAATTCTGGACATTTCACACTGCCATTCTGGTTCCCAGGATGTGAACAGGCAGCCACATCTTCTACTGGCACATATCAGGGTGGCTTCTTCTAATCACCTCCTCATTTTTATCTTTGGCACCATAAGTTCTGTATGAAATTACTTTTTTCCCCCAGTAATTATTTCCAAAATCAACAAGTGTGTGTGCACAGGCATCCACTGAGATGCACACATACAATCTCTCTGCATTCATGCTTCTTTGAAACACTGTCTTTGTGTGTATTATTTAAAAGAGACAGAGAAGGGAGTTTAGGCTAATCTGACAGAGCAAGGAATTCATTTTCATAAATGAACTAATTTAAATAGTTCACCATTTTTTCCTTTTTACTCACATAAGTGTAATCCAGTGCAGTAGGTTATGTGTAAATGAGACCAGAAGGTGGCCTAAACCTTGAAATCTGTTGAATCTCTCTTTTAACTACTCCTCTGATCTCCTGTCACTTATGCCAAGTACAGTAGTTAACAAAAGTAGTATGTGAACCACTTGCTGTTAGTGACTCCTCTGGAGCTTTTCAACTGCCATTTTCAATTAAAAAATAGCTAAAGATGCATTAAGATTTTAACATTATCTGTATCTTAAGCACTTGCTGGAGTAAAAAGACTCTTTCTAATCATGGAAGGAGCTGATCTAAGTTAAGAAAAATCAAGGGAACCCCAGTGCCAATCATTAAGAAAGCAGTTTGATAGCATGAATAAAGTAAAAGCTGCCACTACATGTGGCCTATTCCAGTGAGATCCAGATGGTCTCACTTTATGCTACAAAATGTTCCATTTAGCTGTGTGCTAGAGCTAAAAGCACCCACCAGAAGCTTGTGGTGCTGCAGAAAATGGAGTTGTAGCCAACCTCTGTGTTATGTAGTAGAATGACATGTATAGAAATGTTGCTTCCTTTATCCAGACCCATTTCTCATGGAAAGCAAGCCAGTGTCAATAACAGGGACCAGTGTTCTCCACTGCCCATGGATGTTCAGGGATGTTGTCTGCCACTGAGGGACAACAAATAGGGGCTGATTTAAGAACATTCCAACTCTGTTGTACAGTTCTGAACTCTTAAGCAATGATTTTATATTTACACCTGGCTTGTAATAACATTTGAGCCTGGAGCACTTGTGTGCCTCATACACTTCGAGCTTCACCTGCTGAGTGTTGTATTTAGTCAATGACTCAAATCTGAAGAATTTGACTATTTAGTTAGTGACTCAAATCTGGCTGTTGTATTTGGTAGTGACTCAAATCCACAATGAATCCATGGCATAATCTGAGTTCCAGGTAATTGTCTTTATTTAAAGATAGTAAATATAGAAGCATACTGGCTTCTCAGAAATCAATAGCTCCTCCCTACCCTTGAAAGTAAGACACAAGCATGGTTAAGTTATCTGTCACAGTGTGGAATTTAACAAGGCTAGGGTTTTCTGGTTTCCCATCACTGGCCTAAGGTGAAGTAAAATGTGCTTATAGTATTGATTCACTAATACACTCTCCCTGCTTTAATTGTCCACAAAAACCCCATTTTTCTTCTTTCCATAGAATTAATCAGTAGCAATGCTATAGAAAATCCATTCATTTATGCCTCTTGAGCTATTAAAAAAATTGATTGGCCTTCTGAGACTGACATTTCCATTTTCAAGGCTTACTTTTGAAAGACAATGGAGATATTGAAAAGAGAGCTTCAAATGGTAAACTGAAGTTCAGCTGCGTTGCTACTAATGAAGAAGACTGGTGGAAGTTTTCCCATTTGCTTGCTAGAAGCTGAATTAGGTGTAGCTGAAGAAGATAAGTGCTGCTGAGGATGCTCCTACAGATTCTCTCTTATGCAAAAGTGTGTTAATTAAGACTAACAGGATCATGGGCTTTTTCTTACGTTCCTCCCTTTTTGGTGCAGGTTCACCCCAGGATATAGTGGCTGTGAAAAACCAAGTAGCACTCCAGAGCATGAGAACATCCCGAATGATGGCCCAGAACGCGAACATGATGGCCATGGGCCCCTCCCAGACCCCGAGCACGCTGCCCTCCACTGCGGGCCAGTCGGATATGGGCATGACTCCTTACAGCAATGCCTCTTCCAGCCAGCCTGGAATGTACAGCATGAGCACAGGGATGAGCCAAATGTTGCAGCACCCAAACCAAAGTGGCATGAACATGGCACACAGCGCAGGCCAGGGAACAAGGCAGCCTGCCTCTGGACAAGCGGTGGGATTGGTTGGCAGTTTTGGTCAGAACATGCTGGTAAACTCTGCTCTTCCCCAGCATCAGCAGCAGATGAAAGGACCTGTGGGCCAGGTCCTGCCAAGGCCACAAGCACCACGACTTCAAAACCTGATGGGGACTGTCCCTCAAGGAACACAAAACTGGCAGCAGCGAGGCTTGCAAGGCATACCGGGAAGGACTAGTGGTGAAATGGGGCCCTTCAACAACGGCACCACGTACGCAATGCCGTCTGGGCAGCCACGGCTCTCCAAGCAGCACTTCCCACAGGGGCTCAATCAGACAGTTGTGGACACAAGTGGGACAGTGAGAGCCCTGAACCCGGCACTGGGGAGACAGTTACTGCAACCACTGCCTGGGCAGCAGGCAGCCAGCCAGGCCAGGCCGATGGTGATGCCAGCAATAAGCCAAGGGGTCCCTGCCATGTCAGGCTTCAGCCAGCCCCCAACGCAGCAAATGCCAGGTGGTACCTTCACTCAGAGCGGCCAAGGTCAGGCCTATGAGAGGAATCCCACTCAGGACATATCTTACAACTACAGCAATGGAGGAGCAGGGGGGTCGTTCTCCAGTTTAGCAGAGGGCACAGACCTTGTGGACTCCATTATTAAGAGCGGACCAGGGGATGAGTGGATTCAAGAACTTGATGAGTTGTTTGGAAACCCCCAGTGAATGGGATTGTATAGTCTGGAGCTTTGGTTATGTTTTGTTATGTTCAAACAAGCAAAGAGGGAGTCAGGTGTTCTCCCCATCCCTGGACTGTTGGGTTTTGTTTATGTTGGTTTGGTTTGGGGTTATTTTGTTTTCTTTTGTTTTCAACTGTGCAAACCGAGCTGATCTGTAGCCAACTTTGGAAGATTCTGGGGACGATGAAAACATCAGCATCCCAAAACTGTCACCAAGCAATCTTTGTTGTGTGGCAGCGCCCACTCTGTGCGTATGTGAGGCAGAATGGGGAAACTGGAAAAGCCAGCTGATGTGTCTGGCTGGGAAAATCCATTCTCTCCCCACTTAAGGCTCCATTACACAGTGGTGTGGGGTGGTCCTGGTATCACCCACCTTATATGACTGTGCACATTGCAGCTTCCAGGGAAGCAGATGGAAGAGCTGGGAGCAAAGCCTACAGATATCCAGGGGCGATTGCACAGGCCCTGGTCAGAAATGGGTTTAAACCCCGGGGCAAGCAGGTCTCAGGCCGATGGGGCTGGCTCTGCATTCCCTCTTCCTAAGGGAATGCACAACACTCACATGGCAAACCTAAACAGTCACAGGGAGGTCACCGTTTTCACTGCAGAGTGATAAACCCCACTACAAGCGTAGAAGAACATAAATTTGGCAGTGTTGTGAGGGCAGATTGATTATGTGACTGCTGCTGGAGACAGCTTAGTGGTGGGTTAACTTCATGAACTGCTTAGTCCCCTTGGGACTTGAAATAGTGCTTCCCAAGTCAGAGCACTTGGCTTGGCCCAGCTGCCTGGGGTGTTCAAGGGCTGAGAGGTACCAAGAGACATTAGCAGAGCTCCTCAGCTTGTCCCTCCCTCTCCTTCTTCCCCAGGATGTTCTCAGTTCATTCCCTTCCCCTCCAGTTCCTTCAGTGTAAACCAAGCTGAGCTGGCTGCACTCTTTTTTTCAGGCAAGCCACAAAGAACCAGGCAGGGGAGGAGAAAACAGGCATGAGAAAACCTACAGTGAGGGTTTGGCACACAGGAAAACTTTCTCCTCCCCTCTTGAACAGTGCAGGTTTGGCAGGTAGTATTACCCCAGGGTGTCTGGGCTCTCATTGTGGTATGTTCGGTTTTAAACAGGTGTCTGGTCTAATCTCTCTGGTTTGCTGGAATAAAATTCACTGCAGTATTTGAAGAACAGGAGTCAGTGAAGGGCTACGGTAAAGAACATTCATGAGTGGGTAAAATAATTGATATTACAACCGTGGGATCTGCCTAAATAAGATTTTGGGTAATAGGGATGTATCACTATCTCCACTGTTTGGACCAGTGCTGAGCAGCCTTGTCATGAAGCTGTGGTAGATCTCACACCACACTGAAGTCACCAGCCATCCTGAGTGTGTACAGCAGGGTTCTCAAACTGCAGTTGGAGGCTGTTTTCTGGCACCTATTACCTCTTTAGTGTTTTCATCTGAGAGCTGCTTATCAGGTTATATAGTTGTGCATATAAAAAATGTTAACATGACCCACAGTCCAGAGCTTTAGCACCCTCTGGCCTAGCACTGGCCTCTGTGGGCCGTTAGTCATGCTCTGCAGCAGTGTAGTAGTGCCAGTCCCAATTCCCTAGCTCCTGATCATCTCCTTTTGTGCTGCTCTCCCTGGGCCCAGCGATGCCAAGTGCTGAGCCCCTGAATTCCGTGGAGGCTGAGGGCCTTCACACTTGGCAGTTTCACATCCTGCCTTTCCCTGTGGAGCACAGACATGCATCACACTAAAGAGGGAGAGCAAATTAGTCTGGAACCATCTCAGTGCCCCATTGAGGCTCCCTTTGGAGCAATTTCCCTTGCTGGGCTTGCCTAGTGGGGGGAATTACCTGTTCTAAATGCTGCAATGCAGCAGGACAAGCTGCATTTTTAATGTGCTCAAGGTGAGCCATCAATCCAGCCTGCCCTGACTGCTACATTTTTTAAAATGGGTTTAATCACATCTCTTTTAACTGACCCCTTTTTAAAATACAGCACAAGGGCCAGTTCCAGCTCCTGCTGAATTGATGAGCATGGTTAGCATGCCTGCTGCTTCAGTAGGAGCCAGGTTGGGCCCTAATTCAGTGGAAGGGAGCACCAGCCAAAGTTTTTGGTTCATCCTGTGGGTCAGCATCTCTTGGTCAGAATGGAGGGGGTAGGCAAACATTGGGAGAAGCAGCACCCTGAAGGGACCAGGGTGCTGTGGCTCTGTGAGTGTCAGCGTGGAGCATACACCTGTATAGCAGAGCTGTGACAGGGTGAGGAGGCAGCCACCCTGCTGGGCAGGGGACAGTGCTGGGGACAGCACAGCACCTGTGCCTTGGGTGAGAGCAGTAAGGGCTCACCTCTCAACACAGAGGTGGGAAAGGGGAACTTAGAAACACACATCGACCACACAGCAGCCAATGCAAGCTGGTGTGCATCAGGGAGATGCAGGCCTTGATGATAAATTGTGGTGAAGACAAGTCTCTGTTATCTTTATAAAGCTCCCTCCAAATACTCCATACTGGGATCAAGTACTAGAGAATAGATTTTATTAGATTTGGGTTGATTGGGTTTTTTTTTTCTTTCTTACTATGGTGCTGATGTATATGTAATGTTTAAAAAAAAGTCATTTGTAAATATGTTTTTACAATTCTACAGATATCACTGGGTCTACTATCTGTAAAATATATACATATAAATATATATATATAAATATATATATACTGTTTGTTTAAAATAGAGTATTTTTATTTCATTCCTTGACTCATCCTTACTGCAGTGGTATTGCACTTCAGATGACATCTAATTACTAATTTGTACTGTATCCCTGACAGCAACTTGCTCCATTTTATTCAGATTTTTCTAGTTTTCTGGTTTTACTTTGTACATTAAGCATTGCTTATTTCCTTCTAAGACCTGTACAGAGTCTGAAAACGAAGAAAAATACCTGATGTTAACACACCACTTTTAAAGAAAAAGAAACAAAACAAGAACAAACAAACAAACAAAAAACCCAAATAAAAGATGGTTATATGAGTCATATACCTGGTGTATATGGATCATGTCTTGCCCCACTCTTGCGCCTCAACGAGCAATCTTCCACAGAGGGAAGGGAATCTGCATGCAGGCAGGTCTGCATCAGCCCTAGATTTTCTGTATGGCTCCATCACAGCACTTGGGAGTTACAGGTGTTAGACCTCAGCAGTAACAGGCTGGGTGTGGCCCATCCCAGGATATTCTCTTGCTCCAGCAGATTGATCAGCCAGTGAGTCCCTTCATCCCGGGCAGCCCCAGCAGCTCTTTCTGTGCAGCAGAGCCCAGGCTGCTGTAATGAGCTGCTGCATAGGACGTGCTTCACCACCTTCTGCCATGGTGCCCCTTTCTCCAGCAAGGTGGGCTGCCAAAGCTTCCTGTGCTCTGAGGAGAGGACTGTGCTCAGGCAGATGCTACAGGGAAGCTGGTCCTTAATTGGCTCTGTTAGAGGTGGCAGATCCAACCTTTTGCGTTTATTCTGTGCTGGGAGCAAAAATAGGGAGTGGGGAGGTGCTTTCAGGGGAGGAGACAAGATGGAGACAAGGTAGGGGGGAAGATGGGAAATGCATAGCTGGACAGAGAAGTTGGAGAAAATGGGAAAACTGGAGAAGGATAAAGACACGTGCTTAGAGTAAGTCCCTGTCAGCTACTGCTACAACAGTGTGAGAATTGTATTGTCAGAAGCCTTTAGGAACATGCTCAAAGATCTGTTGGACATGTATGGCCTGCCATTCATGGGGAGGGGAGGGGGGGAGAGGAGAGACAGGGTGGGACAGAGAGAAGAAGAGGAGAGGAGAGAAGAAGAAGAGGAGAGACAAGACCAAAGCACTATAACAGGTAAGCTTGGAATAATTTCAAAGGCAAAGAAACACCTATTTGAATCAGTAGCTGACCTTTGGACCTCCTCTGATCTGTATTTCAAGCCTGTTACATAGTTTGGAGCTTTGTCTTGCTTTTGTTTCTGGCAGCAGTGTTGCCTGCCGCCTCTCGGTCTAGGCTCGAAAGACAGGTGTGTGCCAAGAAGGTTTCTTATTACAACTTTGAAATTACGGGGCTTTCAGGCACAGGTATGGGGAAAGAAATGGCAGTTCTTTACTAGAATGTACATCTGTATACCAAGGCAAACCAGCAGCAGCAGCAGCGGGAGCAGAGCAGCAGCAGCAGCAGCCCAGCGCAGCCTTCTCTGGCTGCCAGGCCCTTTCCCCTTGGCTGCAGTTCCGGGCACGGCCGCCAGGGGCGCTGTTGGCTCCCGGCCGGGCAGGGCGGGTGCTGTGATTCCCCCGCGCCTGCAGGGGGCGCTGTGGCGCCGGCTCCGCCCCCTCTCCGCACGCTCCTGGCGGCTGAGGGTGGGAGAGGAGAGGAGAGGAGGGGCCTGGCTTGGCAAACCCACAGGAAGGAGCCGCGCTCAGTGCCCCTCCGGGCCGTGTCATGGCCTACAGCAGGAACCTCGGAGCCGCAGGCTGGAACAGCAGAGGTGGCACACTCAGAGTGGTAAACACAGTGTAGTGACAGCTCCAAAGCCGTAGCAGGAGCCGTGGGGGTCAGGGCAGCCGTGGGATGTCGCGTTAAAGTGTAGCAAAAAGGCCAAAGCAGCGGCAGAAAGCAGCAGGGCTGGGCAGCGGCTGCCAGGCTCCCACAAGCAGCCGGGAGCCGCTCCCCCCGCAGGGTGTCGGGGGCCGGGGTCCCGGGTTTCCCCTGAGGCAGATGGTGAGGGTCCTTCCCAGTGGGATCGGGGTTGGAAAGGTTCAGTGGCCGCTCTTGGGAGCAAAGGCTCACCCACGGGAATGAGAAGCAGTGAAGGACAGAACTCTGCAGTGGCAGCGAATTCCCACTGCAGCAGCAGCAGCCCAACCGTGTCCCCTCCGATGTCGAGAACAGGGCCGGGCCCAGCCCCTGACCCCCCAGCCAAAATCCTGAGGTATCTCTGCACTTCCCAAGAGAAAGCCCCTCAGCTAAGAGATGGTGGCAAACTGCACTCTTCCCCTTCCTACTCCTACCAGCCACATCTTTCAAGTATTGTCATTACCATCTCTTAGGCAACAAATGGGAGGAAAAAAAAAAGGGAAAATCCTAACCTCCAACACTGTGAGTGGCAGAAGGCATCACTGGCAGGTTGGTAGGTGGATTTTTCATATTTCAGCCCATGGAAGGAAGATTAGTGGAAGAATTTCTGATGATTTCTGTGGTTGTTAAATCTGGCCCTGATGTACTTTCTCTCCGAAGGCAGGTGATGGAGAGCCACCCTTTCGGCAGCTGTGTCAGCTCCAGCCTGTTTACCGTGGTGATCCGTCCCTTTCCCCTCAGCAAACATTGTTGGACTCAGGTCTTGCATCTTTGTACTTGTTTCATCTTATGGTTTTCAATGCCATTTCAGCCTTTGCTACCTGTAGGCACTAGGTTCTGTCTTTTTATCATGAGCTAACTTAACAAAATCACAGGATGACTTCAGCTGGAAGGAACCTTAAAGATTACCTCGTTCCAGCCCCACTGCCATGTGTCCATACGTGTCCACCTTTTTAATATGAAAGGTTATTAAGAATGTGATCCACTTCTCAGTTATCTTGTGATCTGGTTATCAACCTCAGTGCACTACAGAGACAATAAGCATGTTCATTATATAGCTTTGACTGAACACCACTATAAATGTGCAGCATTCTTGGCCAAATCCTGTCTTCAGAGGCATGGCGAGGTAAGTTTCTTCCTGCTGGGTCTCTCATGAGTATATTCAGCATTGCCTAAATAATTTAAATTATCAGGAGCTGCCAAAACAGGCATGGCCTTACATCTTTGTTCTGCATTTAAGTTGGTCATTGGTGTTCTTTGAGCTCATAGTGGTAAGCCATGACTTTTCCCTTCTTGTGGCAGAAAACTGTTTTTAAAGTCAGTTTACTTTTCACTGTGACTTTATGATTCCCAGAGCTGTGTTCATTCTCTGGGAATCCGGGAATGTTTGTCTAGTCTTTCTCACACCCCAGCCATCTGTGCCTTGGTGGCAGTGCATCCAATTGTAACACGAGTATCTGTGTCTTATTTTTGTCTGGGCTGGCTCTCCCCTTCACAAGTGTCGTGTTTTGGGCACAGCTTGTCTTCAGGAGGCTTCCTGTGAGGACTGGGATATGCCCACAGGAGGGCCCCACTTCTGCAAGAAGAATGTTTGGGCATGTGTTGGACTGTAAGCACACTCCAAAATATAAAATCCAAAAGCCCTTTGTAGAAACTTAGGGCCAAGTGAAGCTTTAAACATTTTTCTGAAGTAAGTGGTGTTCCCATATATGCTTATACAGCAGTGGGATTGGATATACTTGGAAAATGGGGATCTTGCAGCAGCATGTTGCATGGAAGTGTTTTTACATTTGCACAAGACAGAAGGCATGGCTGGGGGAAATGAAGAGCAATGCAGGGAGATACAGAAGCTTTGGCAAAACTGAAGGACAGTGGGTAAGATGGGCTGATGCTTGCAGTGCCAGTTGCAACTAAATTACTTAGTGAATTAATGGGTTTAGTTTTATGTGATTAGTTTGAGGGGTTGCAATACTGTATGGGGAAAGAGGACATTTAATTGCAAATGTAGATGTAACATGACATTGTCTTACTAACTTTTCCAAGAGTATAGGGAAAGGAGCAAGTGTAAATAGCTCAGGAAAAACGTGCACTTCACATTGCAGTGGGCTGTAAGGAAAGAGCTCTGATGTTTTATTCTCATGTAGCTTGTCATCTTTTTGGGGTTCAGGCAAAACGTCCATGTTAGTTATTTATTAAAAAAAAAAAAGCCTTCAGAGCAATTTATGGACTTTCTCCATTATGCTGAAGTCCAGGTATTCATGCAGAAAGCTGTTGACAATCCCAGCTGCAGCAGCTGCACCCAGGGTTATCAAGCAAATCAGAATTCTCACACTCACATAAAACCCTGTTAACCTGAAAGTGGAATGCAGAAAGTTATGAGCAGTCATGGGCTGTCCATGTTATGTTATAGTGAAACTGCTGGTCCAAAACAGATGAAGTCTATGGAATCAGAAAGGACCGTGGCTGGAACACTGCCTTGGGTGTTTTAGTAATAAACCATTCCCATGCATGACTTTTGCAAGAGACAAGGGATTCCTAATACCCTCTCTAAGGGAAAACTTTCCCTCAATGTTTCTCAATTTTCATGTGGAAGTTAAGAACTGGCTCCAGGACAAGGCTGCCTCATCCTGTGACATGAAGAGCTGTAGGTAAAGCCACAGAAAATCTTGAGCACCAAATTGCAACTCGAGGTGTAGGAGTGTGGGAAAGAAGCCTTAAGGAACTGAGGGAGAGATGTGTGTATGTCTTACATCCACATCTGTTGGGCAGGTACCCTCTGCTGAGCTGGGAGGTCTGCTACTGCTGATCACTCTGACTTGGAGATGGATTTTTGGACCAGAAAGGAAGAGCCTGAGAATCTTATCTAAGATTTAGGTGCCTAAAGACTTGATATAAGTAGCCTTTCTAGGCATGCTATGTCTAGATGAAAATGGTGAAGTATTTTCTCAGTTTCAAGAGAGCATGAAAAGAGTCTTTAGCTTAGCCCTTCTCTGAGGATGCATACTAGGTTTGTAACTAGCAGGCCTTGGAGCAAAACAGTTTCCTAGGGCTGCCAGGCTGGCTTTCAACATCCTCTGATTTAAAATCAGTTTCACCAAAGTGTGATGCTCTGTTTAATAATGAAGCCAGCTACTCTTCCGCAATTTCCTTGAGAGGCTGAATCTATTGCTTTAAGATTACTGAAGTAAAGCACGGCAAAGATTTCTTGAACAAAGGACTTTTTCATTTGCTGATTAAAGAGAAGTCCATTATGCTCTGCTTTTTTATTTACGTGTTTCTGCTCCCCAAACTTCCTTAGCAGTTACAAGTCTTCTAGCTGGTGTTCATTGCACTATTTGAATTCTTGCATCTCTTACTGGGAGATACCAAACTATCTCCACATATTTGCTCTGGAAAAAAGCCTCCCCCTTCTCCCCAGCAGCAGCTCTTCCAAAGAGTGTAAAGGATTGGTGGAGCTGTAGTGAAGGAGAATGGGAACATCAGTACACAAGCCATGGAAAATAGCCCTGTAGGACAGTCTTCCAGCTGCTGCAGGATTATTCACTACAAAATAGTCTGATTGTTTTGTATCTTCCTCTAGAAGGCATTGCAAGTCTTTTAATTTTATGACAAGCATATATTGCGCTATTTTCTTCTTATGACTGATGATGGATGGTGGAAGAGAGCCTTGAAACAAACCACACATTTCAGTGTTTATAGTGGAGGGTATGGTGCCAACGTTTGTCAAAGCAGAATTCGTATCAGGAGATGCTGTGCACTCAGCATTCGTTGATGTTTGCTTATCTGGAGCCCTGTTCTCTTACCTGCCGGGTGAAGGTTCATCAGCCTACAAAGCCAGATTTGCTTGCTTCCTTTAGTGCAACTTGTGTGGCTAGAGAAAAGGTCTTCATGTGACAGAGGGAAAATCCAGATAGCAGACAGGCAGGCATGGTGCAAGCCTTGCATGAGCAGCTTCCTGTCCTACAGCAGTCCTGAGATGCAAAATTCTGCTTCTGTTTCCAGATCTCTTTGCGTGTCATTGTAAATTACGCCCAGTACAAAGCATGTGCCCACAAGGTGAGGATCAAAACTTTTCTCTCTCCTGGCCTGCAGCACAAGCACATCCTAACCAAGGCTTCTGCTGTAACACCCAGCCCTCTTCCCTGAGGGTTTCCAGACCCACTGCTGACATTTTACACGTGTTGCATTCAATTATAATCACTTTTCACTACCAGTCCTTGGCTCTCAGCCCAGCTTCAGACCAGCCTGGAGCTGTTAATCTGCATCCAGTTGGTAACTTCTTACCTTCCTTTCCCAGACTGGACATAACCATGGAAGTAATTGTAGTGGGCAAACATGTGCAACATACCCAGAAAGGGAGCTAATTCTGAGAAAGAAAATATTAATCTGGTGGGGAGAACAGAAAACTAAAAAATGAGGATTGCAGGCTGTTAACCATTCTAGTTATGTTTTCCAGTTATATTGGTTTGGGAATTTTTACAGCCCCCCATAACTTGGGGAGTTATCTTGGGAAAGAATCATCAAAGGAGATATATGTATTCCTACACAGTCACTGCAGAGGCTTTTCATATGGGTTTACAGGTAAGGGTGGATATAGGACTGCCCAAAAATATCCAAAAGCATTCCTTCCAAAGGACATCTCAGGAACTGACAGGAATACTAATCCCCCCCAGATTGGTGATTATCCCAGAAACAGGCTAGTGGGTTGGAGCACTGGGGCTTGACCTGGCTCTGTCATTTTGTGTGATTATGGCAGTTTGTGCTAAGGGGGAGTGTTTGTTTTGGGAAGAGAATCCTATTTATGTTGTTAATAACCTGCTTTGCATTTATATAGCAGCTTTTATCCAAGGACAGGGAAGGAAGCTGCAGTGAAGTTAGGTTTCTGACCTCCCTGAGGGAAGAGTATAAAGTCACCTCCACTTGATAGATAGCAGAGTATGGAGGTTGGTTGTATTATCCAGGACTAAGCACTGCTTGTTAATTTTGTGGTTTTAAACTGTGTGTGTATTACAGAGGACAGCTTTCACTGTGTGCTGGATTAACTCCTGTAAACATACCTGTGGGACATAGCTGAAAAATTACTTCAAGGAAGGTTATCATAATCTTTCATGTGACAGCACCTGTGTTGCTGGCTAGCAGCGGTGATCTTCCCTGATTCAAGTGTCTGTCTGTGAGCTCACGTATTATTTCACATCCAATTTGTTCACTTAAGTGGTGCTTCTTTGGATTTACAGTGGATTTACAGTGGAGATGGGACTGTAAGAGTCCCAAACAAAAAAGTACTGGTTTGGAGCAGAGAGAAAATTCAGAAGTTGTTTAGGAAGGACAGGAGTGATGGACATGAGCTAGTTAACCCTTCCCCAGCTCACAGACTTCATGCTTCTAAAACACTAGCTGGGAAAGGATTAATAAAGGAGAATGCAAAGGTTAGGCTGTGACAAGTTCTAGCTCTATGAGAGCTCCTTGGTTTGCAGAGAGAAGGGAAAGCAGGTAGGGCTCTATGAATGCCATGGGGATTTCAGTGTCGCTGAGCATTCTAGGAAGGCTCTGTTAATTAAAAGAAGGGAAAAACATGTCTACAATTACTTCCTGATAATACCAACATTTTTAAAAGTTATGTAAAAAAAAAAGCATAATGTATTTACCTTGATTGAAAAACCTCCTGCAGTCCAGAGGCCAGTCAGGAATATTGGGTAAAACTCCACACAGTTTTGTCTGCAGAATAAATTTGAAAGAAGGTTAGTCTAGAATGGAAAAGAACTGTGGGTGGGATTTTCAAGGAGTGCCAGCTTTGGCCTTGTTTTGTTTCCACTAAAGTTAATGCTGTCCTATCCAGTGGGAGTACAGTCAAGCTAGCATTAGGTAGTCTTAAAATTTCTCATTTTTGAAATCTCTGATACAAGCTCTTTAAAGTATTTTCCTGGCATTTAAACTTAGGAAAGGATCTGTATCCCAACTACATGGAAATAAATAAGACAATCCTCAATCCAGTGCCCATGCAGCAGAGACAGGCAGGAATTCCAGTTCATTGACGTGATGTTGATCACTTAACTCCACATTTGTTGGTATGCAAGTTTTATGGGTCAGCATTACTGGGACTGCCAGGAATTTGGATTACTCTGCTGAGGCCAGCTGCCTTCATGAAGGCACAGACAGCACACCATAGATTTTCTTATGGCAAGGACTGTAACACCTTTGTTTGTGGACATCAGTTTTCCCACCAGTATCTTGTTCATGTATCTTTTCTCAGTGATTCTGAATTAATTTCTTTTTAAGGAATTAAGCAAGCTTCTATGTCTAATGAATCATGCTATCTAACAAGTTGTCTAATGCATACTATGCATTTCTTGCACAACTTAAACTGACCTGATACTTTGAATAACTCCTGGTTCTGAGACACTTAATCTTGTCCCTCTGATGGCTGCTAAGTGAAGCCTGACTTGCATCGCTGCTCCGGGAAGGTGGTATTGCCCATTAGCACCTTTCTAAGTCAGGACTGGAGGCTCAGAAGAATAAACAGAAGAGCAAACAGAGCACTGAGTGCTCCGCGTGTTGCATTTAGTTCCCAGGAAAAGGTCACAGGTTGGGCTGTTCCCTTTACGTGAACTGGTTATAACACGGGCTTGCAGGTCTGGTTTCACAACACTCATCTGGACTCTCCTGAACTCATCTGTGTTGGGCTATCCATGCTGGAAAGCTGTGACAATTTAAATCAGGGCAGCTGGTCAGATTCTTACACAAGTTTCTCTTTGGGCTTGATGTCAGATTGCCAGTGTAAATGCAACTCCAGGTTATACCATCTTTTCTGTGATTTTAACTAAGACTAACTAATATAGGTTATCCATCATAAGGAAGAGCTTAGGTATTTTTCACCTCCCTTCACAGTGTCAGCATCTGTAGAACTCCTTCAGCTTTCAAGATACTTTTCCAAATAATGTCTGGGGTTTTTGCTTGGTTGTTTCTAATCCTTCACACTTTTAGTAGGAAAATCAAGGCAGGCAAGCTGAACTTTCTCAGAAGTTGATCATAAGCATTGCCAGCAGATAGAAACATTAAGATCACAGGATATATTGGAGCTGATTTGATGACAGAAAAAGAGGATGTAAATTTTCAGCGCTTTTTATTTGCCTTCTGTTGTGTTGTTTTGGGTTTTTTTTATCTGGAAGGGTCACATTCTCAAACTTTTTCTTTCTACTGGGTACAAACGTTGTACAAATGGTACAAATGTAGCTGAGGCTTTGAGAACAAACAAATAATCAAGCCACATCGATGGGTGGCTAGATAAGTTGGCAGTGCTATACATATTCGGAAAAAAGGCAGAGTAATTATTTTTAACTTGCTCTAAATCTCATGCTAGTATAGCACAAATGCCTTCAAACTGTGTCTTGTTCCCTGGTGTAAACACAACTATATGAATCAATGTATTTCAAAGAAAATAATGACAAGCATTAAAAATTACGCTGCAGTTTTAGATTGATGCAGAGCAAAAAGAGCTTCTCAGGCTTGCCCCCTTCTAATCATAGAATAGAATCATTAAGGTAGGAAAAGTCCTCCCAGATGCTTGAGTACAACCCTTGACCCAGCACTGCCATGGTCACCACTAAGCCATGTCCCCAAGAGGCACATCCACATGCCTTTTGAACCTTTCCAGGGATGTGATCCCACCACTTCCCTGGGCAACCTATTCCTTGATTCTTAGAGGCATATTAGCAGGGCATGAAACAAATCCATTTACCTCTTAAAGAAACGTAATGATGAGAACATAACAGGTAATACCTGATAATTTTGTTGCCTGATGTAAATATTTGCTTTCTTATTTCATTTCAGATGCTGAGTACGCATTTTGTTACTTAAAAAAAGCTTTGTTTCTAACTGCACTTTCAGTCCAGTACTGGTGTATTTGATTTCACAGATTTACTCTCATTTTTAAGGTTTTCAGTTGTGTAGGTGCCTAAATAAGATTCAAATCAAGACACAACATTGCTTTGGGGTAACTTTACAGCTAGTTAGAAGCTCTGATAATAGTATGGTTCCAAGAAGTCAACAAACAGAGAAAAAAAAGAAAGAGAGAAGAGAATTGAAAACAAACTAGTTCCTCCCACAGCGAAAAGTAAGCTATCCCACTGAGGCAACTCCCTTTCAGACTGCAGAGAAAGTAAATTTTTCAACTGGTGAGAAAAATTTTAGGACTTCTCAGAAATTAAAGTTGCGGAGCAACCAATTTATCATAAAATAATTCCCATACTTCAGAACCAGTGGAAGTCTCCCCAAAGCCAGGCCACGCAGCCCACAGCTCTCTCTTACATTGCCGGAAGGCAGAAAGAAGAGACACAGCTGCCAGCCACGAGCAAAACTGCACATGGAACCAGCCATGTTCCCAGCAGTTTCTGTGTGCCAACAGGATGTGTGTGTGGCAGAGAGCGCTCCAGTGAGGTCAAACAACCAGGGGGAGGCTTACAGTGCTTTTCAGCATTGCAACAAAGGCCTGCCCCGGAAACAAAACAGATGAGCTTTTTAAAACAACAGTGCAAAACTACAGCCAGGTTTTGTTCCTGAAAAGGTTCAGCCCTGCCTACTCCTTGCCTGTTCGAAAGCGTGCAAAGAACAAAACCAGCCTTTCTTGCCTCTGTGGATTCAGCTGCTCCTTTATCTTGAGATTTCAGTTGCAGCCTCTTTGGGAGCAAAGCCTTTTTGTTCTGTTTTTGTAAAGGGTCTGTGTCTGTCACCAGCAGTGCCCCTCAGGAGCAGCTGGTGTGGGACATGCAAAGGAGGAGCAGAGCTTTGTGCCGTCCCTACTCTTGATTTCCAGGTTTTGCTGAGCATGCATGATGCAGGCTCTGACGGGGGGCACGACAGACACGAGCAGTCAGCCTGCAGAAGGGAACTGTTCAGCCTGGTTCTGAGGGTAAAACAACTCACCGAGAGGGAAAGGAATACTTCCCCTCATCGTACTGCCTGGAACACACTGCCTATAGCTTATGCCTAGTCCTAAAACTGGGAAAGAGTCTCTCAAGGGACATTTTTTCATCACCTAACTAACAGAAAGCTTAATGTCATTAGCCTATACGATCCCATAAGACCACTGGAACAAAACCAGTATGATGTTTGACTTCCTACAGCTGTTGTTAAAGTGGGATGTCTCCTTGCCTTTCATCAAACTTGCTAATTTTAAGGGCTAACATCAAAAAGACTTTAAAGAGGTTATTTTACCTTGCCAAATTTTACTTTCTTGGGTGTTAATATTGTTTGTTCTAAAGACTGGAAGAGTAGATATACTGTAATAACAGTAGTTTGATGTTCGTGCTAGTAACTCTTTAATTGCTGATTTAAGCCCTTTAATTGCAGTTCTTGGTGTAGTATGAGTTGACTTTCTGACCACACAGTCTCTGATTTTTAGGAGCTGGCACAGAAGTGTTCAAAGTATTGTCACCTTGCTGATAGATAAATGTGAAGGAAAACTCTGACAGAGCTGGTCATTTGAAAAGTTAAAACCACAAGGGCTAAACATTGCAAGGCCAGATGACATTGAAGTTGTATTTTTTTCTGACTTTAATAAGAAGATGCAAATTTCAAAATAGGGATGGACATGCAAAATCCAGCAAAGATTGACATAAAAGGAGGCAGGAACAGAGGTTCTGAGCAGTGAAATGTCATGTACTTCAGAGATGCTGGTGGTGTCTTACCAGACATAAGTCCCTCCTTTTTGGAAAGAGTGGTATTTTATTGCCTCTTGGTGACCCTCCCAAAGAGGCTGGCTCCTCTCTCAGGTGAAGCTGCTGTTGACCAGAACTGCTGTCATGAGAGAGCAGGTGGTTGGGGTAGTGAGATCAAAAACATTTTAGGCATGAAACCAGACTGAGCAAATAAGCACTTTTAAGGGAATTACACTGCCAGAGCTGCTCAGTTTTCGACTCTGGAAGAGATGAAAAGAGCTTTGCAAAAGGCAATGCTCAGCCTGTGCTGGGGTACAATTTCTTGAAGGTCAGTCACAAGTAGCAGTGCAGCATCTTTTATTCTTGAACACCTCCTAGAAGACAGGCTCTGAAGACCAGAGAGGCTCCTCTGGGTGGAAGGGAAATCATACCTGAACTCTCATATATTTCACTGGAAATGTTTACAGGGTAAATCAGTGCTATTACAATGTGTGAGGCTGGCTCGCGTATCAAAATCAGTTTAGCTACAACAGTAACAGTAGTGGGCTCTGCAGTTTATTAATTTACTCTGCTTTTCAACAATATATTACAAAGAACATGGGCCTGTGTGGCACTGGATCATAATCAGGGTTTAAATTCATCAGAACTATGAGACAAGTGAAAGAGGAAGAAAATATGCTTATTCCTTCAATTGTTCCCTCTTTCTGCCTCTTAAATACCAGTTGTAACCCATGTCTGGTGTCTTTTCATATGTTCTTTGTGTGGGGTTTCAGAAAAACGATGAATAGTCCATTTTATCCAGTTCAGTTTAAGGTCTGGCTGTCCAGAGTCCCTGCTTTGTGGCAGTGTTACCACAACTGGTCCTCATTTGCCATCCCCATCCTCTGGGGATGAGCTCGTGCATGATGGCAGCAGCAGAGCAGATTCAGAAGGATTAAATAGAGTAGTAGACAGAGGCTTGGATTCTTCCCTGAACTGCACTTTCTGCAGCCTTTTGTCACCTCCATCAATACTGGATATAAGTCAGGAAAGAACTGGTTCATGACGTTCTCATCTGGATGTACAAAAGATTGATGTGCTTTAAGCCCATGAATTCCCACATGCCCACAGGCCTCTTGGATTTTCTTATGGATCATTATATTTTTTTACTTTGGTCTTTGCAAGAACACATCTGGGATGCAATTCTGGACTGTAATAGAGAATAATGTATTTTAACACGTGTATAAAACAAACTGTGGCAATCTTGCATGATATCCCATTGTATTCACAACAGGCTTTCAAAGTAGCAGCAAAAATAGTTTGGGTTATTATAAGTACCTTATGTAATTACAGTATGGGGTTTTCTTTTGCTAAAACAGTGCTGTTCTGCTAAAAGAAAAAGTTGGGTTTTTTTTAAAATATCTCCACCTGTTCTTAGCTCTGAGGAACTCAAAAATGCAATGCTTGGGAGAATTCCTTCAGGAAAATGGTGCACACACAAGAACACCTGCACTGCTGTACAAAAGCTGTGTGTATGTGGTGATCAGGGAACAGCTGGGGCAGAAAACTGGGTGGAGGTTGAATATTCCTCATCTCCCATGCCTCAGACATTCTCTTCCTCCTAACTTGAATGTTTCTGGAAAAAGCAGTAAATCTGCAGAGAAGAGGTGCAGCCTAACACAAGAAGTGAATTCTGCAAACTCTGCTTCTCCTGCTCAGCAGCAGAGGAAGAGGAAATGCAGTAAACAAAGCTGCTCTTTCCTTTGACTTTCCTTGTGAGGAATTTAATGTGTGCTGCAAAACCTATGAACCTGGAGGCAGTATGTGATAGGCCTTGCAGTCAGTCACGTGTCTGAGGAGAGAGTTAGGCAAAGTTATGTTTCTTTAGTCAACGCCTGTGATGATGCCTGAAGATTAGAAGCTACTCTCCCAGATTCTCCATCCATGCTGCTTGGCTTGGCTTATGCTCCACACCTCACAGGCTAAAGCTGCTGAGGACCAACATGATCATCTTTCCTGTATAACGCAAACTGGCAGTATTTCAGCAATGAGGAACAGCTCATCAATAAGTGATGGCAGCTGGGAAGCAGTGGTGCTGCCAGATGTCGGAATATTTCCTGCCTCGCGCAGTCCCACTGGCTCTGCATGTTGTGTCTCCCATTTGCAGCAGAGAATCTTGGGAGAAACAAATGCTGGTCTGCCAGTTGTGTATCCTGCATGACTTATGTCTGGATCAAAAGGAGGTTTAAAGATTCTCCTGTTGGTATTGACCAAGTAGAAGCAGATCCCCAGGCCAGTGTAGCTGCTCTGATATCTGAAATGCAGGGGATTAATGAAGATTCAGCAAGAGATTTGAAGACATGTTGGCTCTACATCTCTTGTCTCCCTTCACAGCATCCAGTAGATCTGTGATTACATAATACTTGCTGGTCTTTGCCTTCCTAACCTTGGACAAACAGTTATTTTAATTGGTGAACCGCTTCTGCTCAAGGCAGGCTTTGCATCCTAACAAAAGTTCAATTTCATCTTTGTGGAAATCAGCTGGGCTTAGGAAGCACGTACTCATGTTCAGCCTTATCTGATGCCTTTAGGCAGTGAGGCAGATCTCAGCATTTGCTCAGGAATCTGGTGAGCCAGGGCCTGCAGACAGGTCCACTCTTGAGTGCCTTCTGTTAGAGAGAGTCACAGCTGTGCGCCATGATTTACGGCTTGCATCTTCAACTTTTCGAGACACTATTGGTAAATGTTGGGCTTTGGTGCCAGTGACGTTTGCTTAAACGTTTGCCAGGGGAATTTGGCAGCTCTGGTCATTGTCACAATGAAAAAACTGACACTTTTTCAAGCTGCCTGCTGCACTTACATATTCAGCTGCTCCCTGATTTCTATCAGGTGTTTTGCCTGATTCCCTGAGATTCATTTGAAAGTCTGTTGTGACTTGGCTGTGCTGACAGAGGAGGTTAATGGTAGAGACCAGGTATCTGGCTGCTGCCCTTGAGCTTTGAATTCCAAAGTGCAACCTCCTCCCATCAGGCAGGTTGCAGAACTTGCAGGGCCTAGATGTCAGCTCCCTTGAGAAAAATAACCCAAGTAGCTGATGTTGTGAGCACCATATTTACATGGACGTGCTTTAAAAAGAAAAAAACCTCTCCAGAGTCATTCTACCATGCTCCTCTGTCTCTCTCTCCAGCCAAGAAAGCCCCACTCACATTCAGCCCTTCCACACTGGAGCAGGGTTTGATCCAAGTGCTATTGAAGCAGCCACATTCCCAGGTTGACCGCTCCATCCAGGATTGGCTTCTGTCTATGCTGTCTGTCCTTGGCTCTTTTCTTCACCCCCCCTTGGCACAATTGCCATTTCTTCCCTTGTTTTTTCCCACAGCCTCTCCTTGCCAGCTGGAAGCTCTGCTCTCTTCCCCTTTCCTGCTCCCTCACTCCACAACATGTCCACTTTCCCCTGATGGATGCCAGCTCAGCTTTCAGAGCAGTTGTACCAGAAAGCTTTGTCTGCTCCTGAGCAGGGGAGGGGGTGCTCTGGACGGGGTCTCATGTTGCTTGGCAACCCATTTCTCTCTCCTCCAGCAGTGATTTTCCCTCGCAGTGCCTGCTGATGCAGGCACAACAAATGACAGCAATATCACTGAAGCAGTTGCTCCTGTCGCCGTTTACTTGTTATTTATGGTTATTGTCGTGAAAGGATTTGTAAACATTTCTTCACTTCCTTCCTCGGTCAAAACAGATATCATTTTATACTTTTCTGGCATGCCTGCATAATTAATGGATGGTCGCTTCATTTCAGTGTATGTGGCATACAATTATTGGTGGTATTTTAAAGTGGTGCCTGGTTCTGAGTGCTTCTCTTTTTCAGCCCCAAATTGAAGTGGCTTATACAAGGTTTTATATTCAGAAGTGAAAAAATCTAATGTAAGAGAGTCTGGCTTAACTGCCTCAACTTGTTGTTCTTGTGTTTAGGTGCACAAATACCTAAAAATGTCTGCTCTGAATCACTTTCTGTCACCTACAGGAGGACCTTAGGTCTAACACTGAGATTTCAAAACAAAAACACTTCCATGAATAGAGATAAAGCAGCCAGGGTTTTTCCTGTTTGCCATTTCCTCCTCCACGCTAACCACTTCCAGCTTAATCTTTCTGGTTTGCATTTGTGGATGCGCCAAAGAAGACACACAGGTCCACTTCTCTGTTTTCTCCAAACGAGCAGAGCAAGAAAGCCAGAGCATGTGTTTTCTGATCTTACAGTGAAAATGCTGCTGAGGCCTTTCTTTACTTAACACACTGTAGTCACTCAGGACAGATCTGGAAAGCTTCATGCAGGCTGCTGGCTAATTACATGCTGCCAGATCTTCCACTGGGCCTTGATTCAGCTCTAGACAGGATTTATTCCATTTGTTAGCACCAAGTGACTCCCGAGCTTGTGACAAGATCTGGTAGGTAAAGGAAAACTTAGTTTTCTACTGTAGGGGTGCTTTGCAGTGCCAGACTCAGATGTACATCTGCCATTGCCCTCTGCTGGGGTATGCCAGAACTACTGGTGTGTGTCTTCTGCCGCGGGAACTCTTGGAATTTCCTGAGGAGAAGCTTTCCCTTTATTCTACGAAATTATTGCTTCGGGAGCTCAGGGTGCCTGGCTGGCAAGTGAGATTTGTGGTTTTGTTCAGCAGGTGACTGCCACACAGAGTCAGTTTGTTACTATGCTACTTAGACAGTATATTTAGTTATTGTTTGTTTATTTATGAACAGTTGGAATTGGATGCAGAGATGGTTTCTGACCACAGCTCTGTGGCATATTGCCTGCATGACATCCACCCACTTATCTTCGTGCTGAGTAGAGACAACTGCAAATCTCAGCCTAAAAGCAGTTAGGTGGTGATCCTGAATCCATTTAAAAATTTAGTCTTCCCACAACCAGCCTTATTAAGGACAGCGTTTTTGAAACGGCTCTTTGGAATTAAGACCTTTGAAAGGCCTTGAAAATAAATCCTTTACAGAAATGAAGGCTCTGTTCTGAGGCACTACATACGTGCAAGGAGGGAGCATCTTGCATTTCTGTGAGATTGCACCAGTAGAGAAGGAAGAGGACACTGTGGACCAGCTGTTCCTCAGAGAAAGAAAACAAGCTCCAAATCAGGCACACTTAGCCTAGGCAGGTTGGTTGTTTAGGAGGGAATTCTCTGAAATCAAACCAGAACAGAGGTGATCTGCAGTAATGACCCACTGTCAGCCATTTCTTTCCTGAATCTACACTGGCCAGGAGAAAAGTCTGTTCTTTATGGGGTTTTGTTTCTTTTACCCTGCACTCTTTCTAAGCACAGACTGCTCCAGAGTCAAACAGAGATCTGAGGGAGTTTCCCAGTTCCACCTACTCAGCAGTGCCTCTGCATGTGTTGGATGCTGGTTGGGTTCCATAGCTTGCAAATCAGGAGTTTTGTGAGACTCTGAAAAGGGATTTGGAGAGTGCCTTGAAATCCTTGAATGAGCATAGCCTGGCTGGGGGTAGTTTTCAGTCTTATTCATCTTGAAAATCCCTCTGTGTTTTCTGGTGGAAACAGAATTGGAGCAGTGGCCGTTCAACACATAACCTGATAAGTCTCGTGGATGCTCCCAAGACTTAAGCCAGGAAACAAGGGAGTGCAATTTCCCTGGCCTCACCCTGGTCCCTGTCTGAATCAGCTCACATATTGTGCTGACTGACTTGCCTTTCCCAACTCAGAGAGAGATGATATTGCAGAGTACAGAAAACTGCTGATAAATTAGCAGATTTTAGAGTAAAAGGCGTTCCAGTTGCAGAAAGGCTTTATCACTCTTTGAACAAGCCAAATATTTCTTGATGTAGTTCATTTAGCCAGCTCTGACACAGTGAATGCAGAAATTGAATTGAGATATTTATTTTTAGGTAATGTTTTTGGTTCCTTTTCTCATAAGAACTATTTTCGTCTTCTTCAGAGACAGAGTTTGAAGTATCTTGCACTGAGATCCAGGGCCTCTGAGATTAAGGTGTAGCACTTCTCCCTGATGTACATAACAATCATATTTCCTTCCATTCCACTCTCTCCCTCCTCTGACAGAAAAAAACCTCATCTCATAAAATCCATTAGTTATTTTCCTGAGGAGCAAGAGGATGCTTATGGAAAACTGCACATTATGTGTTGTATCAATATGAAGTAGAACATGTTCCATTTCTGCCTATGCCTTACGAGTTTTACACATTTCACAGTCCTGCCTCTCAGTGGCCTGGTTCTTCTTTGTGCAATCAGTAACAAATGTAAAGTGCTCCTATCCTTGCTCTGCTTATTGGTGCTTTCACACTGGAGTCCTTGCCCATGACACTTCAGACATGACAACAGTTTGTCAATGTGTGTTATAGAAAGGACCAGGCAAGAAAGAATCGAAAGTCTGTCAGTGGCAAATTTACTCACTGCTCTCAAAATATGTGCCAGACCCCATAAAGATTTGTAACCCATTGTTCCCCTAGAGAAGGACCAAGGCTCTCCTTTTGGTCGATTTTCTCTGATCAGTACTGTTCCTTTAGGAAGCCTTGCTCAGGTAATCTAAAAGAAAAATGACTGGAGAAAATTAATGGAGCAATAAATAAATAAACAAACGGGTGGGGAATGCCTACCTGACAAAATCTGGAGATGCAGGTAGGGAAGTAGCATTTCCTATTAACTATCTTAACTTTCAAGTGCATCAACTTATAAATTGTGCTTAGTTGCCCTGGTGGATAGAGCTATGGGTGCATTACTGAATGGGCATGACTGAATAAGGAGTGTTATAAAAGACTCGTAACCTGAAATAAGCACAGCGTGACTATGGACAGAGAATATCAAAATGTACTTCAAGTTGTACAGTTTCAGCATTATTCATGATTTTGGAATGTTCAAAACGAAACAAAATCATTTGAGATAATTTTAGAAATAGGTCCGTTTCTAATTTCTTATGGTCATTATTGTGATGTTACTTCTTAATTAAAATTTAATTTTTTGGCATTTCCTAGTGTTGGGTGTTAGGTTTCTTCGAGGAATTTTCTTCCATTTGTTGTCATGGAAACGGCAAATGGATGTCGATTAAGAGACAATACCTTGACAAACCCTTCGATTTGTCCTGGGGAGGGGGGCGGGGGAAGCGGTGTGGTTTTGGCAGTTTCTTAGCTGGGAGCGGTTCAGTCTTTGCCTGGCTTGGAGAGGCGGTGGTTGTGATGCTGGACTTCTCCTGCCCAGGGGTTCAGCGCTGCTGTGAATTTCCCCTGACTGCGTATTGGTGAGGCCACTGCTTTCACTGAGCTGTCGGTGCACTGGGACTCCCCCCGCAACACCCGCCCTCGCCGGGAACGATCCCCACCATCTGTGTGGGTGTTTCCAAGGGAAACGACGCGGCCCCCACCTCCTCTCCCTCTCTCTTTCTGGAGATTCCCAGCTGCGGGTGGACTGGAGCCTCGCCAGGGTGGCCATCGCCAGGGTACCACACCGCGCACATGAGAACCGGGGGAAACTGAATCACCGCTTTGTCTCTCTGCCCGGGACCCCATAAACCTCGGGGAGGCTCAGGGCTCGCACTGGAGCGTTGTGTATATATATATATATATATATATATATATATATATATATATATATATATATATATATATATATATATATATATATATATATATATATATATATATATATATATATATGTGTGTGTGTGTGTGTGTAATAGTAAAGAACTGTTATTCTTTTCCCCCATATCTTTGCTTGAAAGCCTTGTAATTTCAAGGTTATGATAATTTGCAGGAAGCGGGTCATTTTTCCATTTCAGGAAGGTTCCCGCCTTCCTTGGCAGAATTTCTTTTAAAAACCAGGACAGCTAGCTTAGTGTTATTTGAAGATTTTGGTTGAGATTTTACCTGTCACTTTAAATCCCACATTTCCCTGAAGGAGAGCAGAAGGGGCTCGATTCTTTAATGGGCAAAACAGGTTGACATCACAAGCACTTGTATATTTTGAAATTAAACCAGTAATTCTACGTGGAGAAAAATATTTTAATGGGCTTTAAAATGCAAAAATTAAGTTTAAAAATAAATTAAAAATTGGCCTTTCGTGAAATAGTTTTACTGCTAAAAGCACACTAATGAAAGTATTAACATCAGTGCTAAAAAAACCAAGTATTCGAATACCTTTACCAAATATTTTTGTTAAATCTATACTTCTTGTATTTTTGACTTTGTTCTATTGATTATATAAAAATACTAAGGATGTAGTGTTTATGAAAAATTGTGTCTTTCCAGATTATAAACTTTGAATAAGGTAATTTGTATAGAAAAGAGAATGGGATAAATTTTGGGTTGAGGCGTGTCCTGGTATCAATACAAGTCATGAATTCATGTCAGATCCCCTTTCTTTTAAACTTCATGGACAACTTGGAAGCATTCTCTGTAAAGGTTTAATGCAGTTCCTTTTCTTTCCCATGATCCAAAACAATGTCAATGTGACAATGTCCAGTACTCATTTTTTTGAGACCACCTGCCTTTTAAGGAGAATTGAACAAGTTAGCATTTTTTGGACTGCAGACATGCTGTTTGAATAGGTGATGTAATGGAAAAATCTATACATTGATTATTGTATTTTGTATAGTTGGCAAGGCATTGAACTTAAGATAGCAAATAAATTAATACACCCCGTTGCTTTCCCTCTTTCCCTTGCAATGTGGTTGCACATTGCAAGAATGAAGTGAAGCAAAAATTGGAATTTAAAAGAAAAATGCATATCTAAAGGAAAAACAAGGTAGTCAACTATAATCCAAATTAAACCATTACCTGATACAACCTGGAATATTATTATTAGGGTGTTGAGCTGCTTGAAAAGCACAAGAAGTCCTGCCTTTGGAAAGGCCTTTTGATTGCTACACAGTAGTATCCACTCTCTAATTGAAACAAACCGATCTCATACCCTCGGGGATCTGACATGGGGCATAAATTTGCCACAGTTGTAGTTTATAAATTAGCATCACTATTATACAGTGATAAGAGACCAGGGCCACTTGGCCTGCTCCCTCCCATTTAAAAGTCTTTATAATGCATAGATAGGCTCGTTGTTTGATGCTAATGGACGGTATCTCTGCCTGTGGACTGAAATATCCATTTTGGCACCGAAGTAAGTGCTTCCCATTGCTCTTTCCAGGCTCAGGTTTTATTTCCTTGCTAATCTGAAGAACTACTCTTGAGTCAAGTGAGGCAGCCTAAGCAAATCCTGTCCTCCTGTAAACCTCTGAGCCTGTATTTAACATAGAAATGAATCAGACAGGGAACGAGAAGGAACCTGCTGGAGCGTAGGAGAGCCTCACAGGCTCCATGTATGCTGTAGGTGTGTTACAAGTCTGCTGGCCTGGGCTGGGGAGCCATGAAATGATAGTTCAAATCTGCTCCCCAGTTCCTTGTTTCCAGGAGGAAGGTCACCAGACACTTTGTCTGCCTCTCTTGCACAATGTCTTCCAAATAACCCACTTGGTGCCCAAGAGGCTGATTGCCAAGTGTTGGCATTGCTGCATGGCCATCTCAAGCAATATTGAGTCACTGTTCCTGATTTGTGCTCAAGCTTGAGCACAGATTTGTCCTCAGATGGATACATAGCTGCAGGGGGAAAAGTGAGGACATGCTCCTCAGCCTGCAGCTCTGCATGGGGCCAATCCAGAGCCCCATTCCCTGTCTGCTTCTGCCAGAGTTGCTCCTTTTGTACCATCAAGAGGGAGGTCTCAGATTCACTGGCATCATTAATACTTACTGGTTTAACTGAAGGGACAGGAACTTTCTAAAAATCAGCTTTCTAAAAATCAGCTTGTCCTCCAATGCCCTCTGGTGACAGGAACTAATTAGATGCCAGTGCTTTTACTGAATCCAATTGTGAAACACTTACGTCAGTTTATTCCTATCAAATATTTCAGGCAAATACTGAGATTTAGCACAAACCCAAACGACTAGTTTGAATTAAACCCTCCCCGTGTAATTGCTACAGCACTTCCTAGGAGTTGAAAAATAAGCACCCTCCAGACACACCATAACTTAGGGAATCTCCAAAGCTTATTAGGCTGAGCCCTTAAATAGTTTAGTCCTGATCTACTGCAGAGAAGTACACTTGTGTGTGTGTGTATGTGTGGCTGCATGGCTGCAGAAATGCCTTGTGCCACCTTCCATGCCTAATCTCCCAGGATGGAAAGGCAGTGACTCCAAAAGACTTTAGGAAAACAGGTTGCTGAAATGGTCACAACAACTTGCATGTGCTGGTGTGCAACTTCTGTCCTCTGCCTCTCAGGACTCATGTGAGTGAAGGCACAAAGCACCCAGGAAGCAAGAGAGAGGCCAGGGGGCAAGGCACCCTAATTTGGTGTTTGAAAGTCTGCCTGCCTCATAAATGTGTGGACACTTTTCAAAACCAGACTTAATAGGAATGGCAACATATGACAGCTTATCCGCTAGCTCTTTTTTTTTCTGCAGCCTGACTTTGCTGTTGCACCAGTGTGTTATTAGGGATGCAGGTAATAACACTGAAATGCACAGTAACAGGTTGGTGAAAAAATATTGAAAATAAGCAGGTCAGATTTTCATTTTATGACCCTAGTGACCTTCTGAATGTATCTTTTTTAATTGTTTCTTCTACTATTTGCAATCTCTGTTCTTCAAAACCAAAGCCTGTAGAAATAGCGGATGCTTTAAAAACAAAATGCTCCAAGACTGCTGCCACAGACTGAGAGCCTATAGCTTAGTTACTAACCTATGATAAAGAGAGTTTGTAATTAAAACTACCAGCAGAGCCTTGATTACTGAGGGGGATGTAGGTCCTAGTATAATTTAATAAGGTCCTTTGGCATGCAGATCTGCAGCCCGTAGTTACTGCCTCCAGCAGAACATCTGTGCTGTACCTCTACAGCCCCTCTGTGCCTGTAGCCAGCACGGATTGCTGTTCACTCCTGCTTTGCCCCAGCAGCAAACCAGCTGTGAATGCCCTGTGGGATTGCAAAAACACGCCCAGGACTGTGCTCCAGCCTCCACCCTATGGGACATTGGCAATGAGTATGTGAATGTGTGGCCGCTGCTGGCTTTCTGCACCCTAGTAAAGAGATCAGGAGGTCGAGAAATCACTCCAGCCTTCCTTGTTTATGTTAGCAGAAGGTCCTCTCCAAGACAGGTGCATCAAAGAACGTTTTCCTTAGCTGAATCAGAGCATGCTCAGAGGAAAGAATAGCCAGAGCAAGCTGGCCATTAGGCTGTGCATAGACCAACCTCTCCAGCATGGTCAGGGTTTGCCATCTCCCATATTTGTGCAGTGGCCTTTCTAACAGGACTCTTACCTCCATGCCCCAGAACAGCTCCTTCCATGCCAACAGAGCCCTCTCCCTGCTCCAGGGGTTATCAAGCCAGTTGCCTTGCATTTTATACATTAAATAGCCTTTTCCTGTAGCCATGCATCTGTCTAACACTGGAACTTCACAAATAAAGACAAGCATTTTATGAGCTTTTTAGAGGGAGGAGATCCATCTTAAAATTGAGCTGGGCATAAGTAAGGAGCATGATATAAACCTGTGCAGATTACCTCATCCCTGAGCAATGGAAGTCAATCTTTTGGAAAAGATGGGTGCCTGTTTATTACAAGCAATTACCATTGGTCACAATCCTTTTAGGATATACATGGAGAATGACTCAGTTCATTTGATGAGTTATACTGCCAGCTTTCCCTGAAGCACTGGCCCAGCAGAATTACTAAGGCTGGCCATAAGCTTTTGGAATGGGAGGGTGTTAGAGCAGCATTTGGATGAGCTCATGGTAGCAGGCAACTAACGGGTTGGGGCAGACCAAGATAAAACTGGCAGCATTTGGAAGCTCAGCAGAGGTTTGGGTCTCCCTCAGTGGGCATCTGCCCACACCATCTTTCTGTGCTCTTTTGGTAGGTCTGCAGAAAAAGAAGCTGTGAGCTTCTAATATTCTAGCAATACTTCAAATTACATGGCTGAGGATCTCAATGCTTTACAGATATTAATTTATCTTCAAAGTAGTATGTGAATGGGAATCCACATATTCAAATCTACAGCACATGTGAGGTATGGAAAGAGAGAGAACAGCTTTCCAGTCAGTGAGAAGCTCAGGCTCAAGACTTTGTTCAGGCTTGCAGGAGGGTTAAGCTCAGGATTAAGAGAAATACTGGAAGTGATTTGCTCCTGCACAAGCAGACATCAATGGCAGCTGAGTAGACCTTAATCAGGGCAAAATGTTATGGAAAGCATTGCCTGAAATGCCTTGTAGCTGGCTCTCTAGGGGGTCTGTCACACAGCCTAGCATATATCCTTCATCAAAGCAGCATTTTGTCTGCCCTCAGGTCCAGTGATACCACCAACCTGGCATTTCAGAGGAAGAAAGGATTTGCCATCTACATTTTTAATTGAGAGTTAACCCAAATTCTGAGTTATTTTGAGCGCTGTCTCTGTGCAGGTGGATGTGTGGATGTCCTTGCTAACAAAATAGGGGAACTTTCAAACAGAAGGCTTATTTTAATGTCTTTTCTTTGCATGCCTCTCTGTGCAAACTGCTCAGAATGCAGCCTTTCTGCCAGCACTGGATGTGTGCATATAAAACATTTACTGCTACATTGGCAGCAGCATCTGGAACATCACTGTTAGGAACAAAGTAGTGAGTGCTCTCAGCAGGTAGTGTGCACAGCTGCCTCACAGCAGTGGCTTTAATTTTCTGCTGTTGCAGGGCATAGCTGACCTAACATTACCTGTGGGTTTGCACAGTGTCAGGACAGCCCTGACAATGTCAAAACCAGGCGGGGATATTGAAGGAAAAAACTGGCAGGGAAAATTCTACCCAAGCAGGATTGGTGTGAAGCAGTTGGCTCAGAGACCTTGGCTACCTTGAAGTGGGAGCAATGGGAGGGCAAAAGCAGTTCCCACTTCCATATGATGGCCAATAAATTGTGTGTTGTTGAGGCATGTTTTCAACAGCAGCACGGAGAGTTTAAGCTATGACAATTCTACGTGACTGGTGTGCCGGTGACTGGAACAAACAAATCGAGTTTTCACATGGGCTCTGTGAACACAGCTGCAGCCAAGCACTGTGAGGATCCACAGCTGCAATTAGAACCCCTGTACTGCAGTGCCTGTGTATACATCAGACTTTCTTGTTCATTCTAACATGGGTTTGCAGACCACAGATTAAAAGGAAACTTACGGGTTCTTAGGTTCTTCTTGCAGCACCATTTAAAATGCTGGCCCATGACTCTACAAATATCTGGAATAAAATATTTTCTTTCTGTTGAGGTGTGAATAGCCTGTACATCAGTGAATTGAAAGGGTGTGATTGAGTGAGTTTTGCACTATACTGAACCTTGCCCTTTCTCTTTTGTTAGCAAGCCAGACTACCTTCTGTAAAGAGTGGTCCTTTTGAAGATCAGTGAAAACGGTATGTAGAGATAAATAGCTTAAGACTGCACACTTGGGTGCTGTGAAACTTAAAATTAAGTAGTGGCACAACTGAGTATACAACTTTTATCTATCATTATCTGTCCTTAAAAGGATAGGGTTATGAAAATTTGATTTTCTGTAAGAATAGATGTTTGGGATGTTTTGTGCCCACACTTATGGCATATTACTTATGTCAATAGAAGATGCAACTACTAAGAATCCCCAACTGCTTCTCAACTGAGACAGATTATTAAAAATCCCTGTGGTAGAGATAAGATCTTGAAAGAGTAGTATCCATATGCTTGTACACAGGTACACATTAACTATGTCAGTTATTCATCCTGTGGGACATCAGGTTGCCATTCTGTTCCTTGCTGCAGTATCTGTTGACAGATGTGGTTCCTTACATCCCAGAGCCTGAGCCCCACTCTGTGGCCATGCATATGCACAGCCACTGTTTCCACACCATGGTCTTGCTGTGCCACTGCAAACTTGTCAGCTGGGTCTCCAGAGGGCAAGCACTGTTTGTGAAGGTGTTAATACAATCTAGTCAGACAAGATTTTGTCCTCCACATCAGATCTTGACTGACTTTGCCTTTGTACATTACACATACATCCTCAGGAAGGAAGAATCTTATTTCTCTCTCCTCTCTCTTCTTCTTCACTGCCCTCTCAAACACCTGTGCATTGCCTTGTTTATTTTTGCAACTGGTCCATGCAGTGACAGGCCAAGGATGAGAAAACTCCCTGCACTTATAGCCTCATGGTCTCTGCACCATGACACATCTTCCGAGAAACAGCAGGACATCCAGTGCAAGGTGAGAGTTTGTTGCTGCTGTAAGCCAATCACATGTGCTGGCACCTTCAAAGGAGCATCAGCCTCTCCATTCTCATTGGCTGGTCCCAGAAGTACAAATGGTTCCCAGAAATGATAATTGGTACCAGTTAGTGAATCATGTTTTAATGGAAAGCACAATTAACTCTGCACATCCCTCAGAGAGATCAGATTGCAAAACGGCAAGCAGACAGGAACTCGTCTTGTTGTTAACAAGTGTCAAAGTTTCTAATTTGAGTTTAGTCATGCTTTTTAAAATAGGTAAGTCCAGCATTATTTGTGTGGATCAGCTTGGCTTCCTCTCAGGCTGACAAAGATGCTTACACAATTGAAATCAAAGCCTCTGAGTAGCTCAGGGTCATAGATGAATGAGGTAAGAAAAAAATCACACAGCTCTGTGCAGCACACACATGCTAACGAAGGTTTTACAGGAAAATGTCTCATTTATCCCAACTTCTGAATCAGGATCCTTCTAGCAGACAGATCTAGCAGACTTTGAGCTTTAAAAGTCCTCAGTCAGTGCTGAATTAATCTTCACTTTCATATGGGCAAATAAATATTGGCATGGGTGTTGTAGAAACAAACAAATGGCAAGGTCCAAGAGTCTCTTTGGCTTTTTCCTATAGCAGGGGATTCTTCTGAATTCTTCAGGGATTCTTCCCTGAAGTGCTGGGATTAAACTCTAGCACACTGTATCTGGAGCTGTGCTGCAGCCCTGTAAGCAACTCAGGCTTTGGCTGAGCAACAGGCAGGTTCTGTGCAGAAAAAGGGTCACCCACAAAGCTGGAAGCTGGGAATAAAATGGGCGTATGCCTTCCTTGTCTTCTTTTAGCCCTCTGCTTTTAAAATGGTTCATGATGAGTTGAATTAGGGGTAGGTAGGTTTGCCTCTGAGAGTTGTTCCACAGCAGTGTCTTTGGCATTGTAGCACCCATCAGCAGGTATGTTCTCTGACACACACGCTCTCTCTTGCTCAAGATCCTCAGTCATGGTTGTGGGACTGAAGGAGCATGAAGGATAAATTTATGTGTCTCTGATCACTGCTAAATAGCTGAGAGTTGAGGAAAATAAGACATCTGCAGTAGAAAGGAGGTTTTAAAACTTTTGTGTGAATTTTCCTACCAGGAAGAAGGCCCCAGAGAGGGAAATGAAGTAAGAGTTCTGACTGTCAAGTACTTTTCCATAACCATGTGTCAAAAGCTTGTCTGCCATATGAGCTCTAAGCCAAGGCTGTGGGATGTGCATGGTTATTTCTTAAGTGCCAGACACTGACTTGGGTTGGTATATTTCCATACATTTATCTCTCTGCTGTTTTTTTTAATAAGAAATATCAGGGGACCCTTAAGGTAATAGAGGGCAAACTCACTCACTGATATGCTACCCAATGCCTTTGCACACACCTGATATTAAACTCAGTGATGTGCACAGTAACACAACCATCCTTCTAATCCCTAATCTCTCCAGCCACAAGTGGGACTGGCAGTGACCTGAAGGACTCCAGCCAGCTTTCACTGCACTACTGTCCAGAGGCTTGCAAAGGCAAAGGCTGCAAGACTGTTCAGGCTTGCAAATGGCACATCACTGGAAAACTACTGCAATGTTATTTTGAGAGAAAATACCAAATATCAAACCCCTACTCAGAGAAATTACATTAGAAACCACTATGTGGAGCCAGCCACTAATTATTTGGCAGATGAGAAAATGAGATTCAAACTAGTTGTTACTTGAATTTCAGGTGCCCATGCTACCCCACTGGCTTTTGTTTTACCTCTCTCAGAAAGCTAGACATGATACAATTTGCTGTAAATCAGAGGCATAAAACCACCAGTGAACTTAGCAAAGTGACGCTGTGAAGCCAAAAAGACACATCCTTTCCCTGCAGTGGAGAGAGAAGACTCCACCAGAGTTGCTATGCTTCCATCCACCTTATTTCTTATTTTACTCCCATCTAGTCTAAAGTCTTGTGGCCTGTGAAAAGAGTTCTACAAGCTTCCCAGACTAAACAAGAGAACAGAGTGTAGCTGAGATGTCATTACTGACAACAACGTGCTGTGGTTTGTGGAGTTCGTCCAGCAGATGCAGAGCCTCTTTAGCCATTAGATTAGGATGGAATTTGATTTAGAAAACAGAATAGCTTCTAGGTAATGTCTATACTCAAAAGGCTGGGAAATATGATAAACTTCTTCAATCTCAGGCATGGCAGGGCATTTCAAATGTTACAGAAGAGGACAGTAAGAAATGCATACACCAAGCACACCTTTTGTGGTAGACAAGACTCTCTCCACTGATCAGCCATGAGAATTTATGGACTAAAAGTTCAAACTCTGCTTTGCACTGAAAACTTTTCTCACCATTTACTCCATTAGTTAATGTGAATGCTTCTCTGCGTTCCCAATACTCTGTTTAGAGGTTTTGTCAGGGGCAAGCAAATTATATAACAAGATGCAGGCACTTTTTCATGGAAAAAAGCCCTCAAGGAAAGAAGAATCTCGAGAGTAACCGAGGTTTTTGTAGCAATGTGAGATCCATCTCTTTTATTCCTCCACTATCTCTGAGGAAAGAGAGAACTGAAATACAGAAGAGAAAAATTCTGACACCCTCAGCAACCATCAAGCAGTATTTACTATTTGATGCAGGCAGCAAGAGGCCATAGAGAAAAGGTGCATATTGTTGGTACTAGGAAATGAACGCCATCTGCTCAGGAGTGTCACTCTGTATGGAAAATCACACTGTGAAAAGCCAGTGTCCGCAAGGGAGACAGAGGAGTCCTGCAACTTTATTCGAATAAAGGGAGAGAGTCCACTGGGGCACACGCCCCCAAGGTTTTGGAGGGCACAGCCTCCTTTTATGCTAAACTCCCGGCCACGTGGTGCTCTCTTCCTTTCCAGAGGTATTCTGAGTGTTCTGCTGCTCTCTTTCCATTATGAGCTTGTTGCTGAAGGAGCCTTACTGAAGTCAGAGTAGTTCAAGGAGATTTCGGGTGTTTTTTTCGTCCCAGAGGTTGTCATTAAATAATAGGCAAGGGATTGTATAAACAATGCCATTAGACTGTTGGATGCAGAGTTAATGTTTAAGGAGAACAAGCCAGCATCAAGCCCCTGCTTAGATGAAAATAAAAGAGGCAACCTGTCCTAGCAGCTGCAAGCAGTCCTAGTAGCTGGAAGAAGCTTGAACAATGCCTAATGATGTGGAGACACACTGTGAGCCCCAACACGTCTGCTTGCCTGTTTAGGCAGTTAATAAGGCTGAACACCAGCCTAGAGGTGCCTCTGCAGTCTGCCAAGTCTAAAATGAAAAGACCCCTAAACACTGCAGCCTACTAAGAGTTTGCTAGGGATTGCCCCAAGGTGGGCACATTGGCTGAACCAAACTGTTGGCAGCTGATGGCCACTTGTTTTCCACTCTGCAAGGGGCACTGGCGAAAAGCTCAGCAGATGGCTGAGCTCTCCTGCAGCAGCCTGGCCTTGGGTCATGGGTGAGTGGGCTTTTCCTAGTTTGATGTTAAACTTTCCCCCATTTCTTAATATCCAACATGAAATGCTAAAACTGTGTTTACCATCACTTTCATTTAGAGTTGCTCTGCTGTTCTTAGAGCTGCATTTGAAGTTAATGCAAATTACACTTTGAACATGTAAGACGCTGTGTAATGCTAAGAACTCTTGACAACAATCCGGCACTTGATATTTGCCAGACACTTCAATAGCTTCAGCCACGCCTGTTAGTTCTCCTGCTGCAGACAGGATAATGTGCCTAGTGCCATCACTGCTGCAAAAATATGTGATGGCTAAACAGCAGGCCTGTAAAAGCCTCACAGACTGAATTCTACCTTGATTCAACTCATGAGAAATCTGTCGACCTTTCCTGAGAATGGAATCCTGTAACGGTGGAAAACAGCTTGTTCTCATGAAAGAAGTCCTTAGACAGTTAACTTGCACCTCTGTAAACTATTCCAAACTGTTGAAGAGAAAAAATGCAAACAATATCTGAAAACAGATGCTTGCCAGCACATAGACACCTCTGGTGAACGGACCAGTTGTTACAGGTGACAGCTTGTTACTGACCAGTTAGAAGTAGGCAGGATATGTTTGTAAAACTCTATATAAATGGGATGTGCAAATAAACCGGGATCCTTTTTTAGCCTCATGAACAAGAGTGTCTCGACTCTCTAACATGAGGTCACAGCGACAAAAATATGTTAATTAATGTGGGAGGAAGCTGGGGGCCACGGAGAGGGAAGCGCAGAAGCTCTCACCATTGTCAGCCTTGTATGCAGTGGAGGGTAGGAAATAAACCAAGGAAGGCCTGAGGCTGTGTGTGGAATGATCAGGGCAGAAGGCAGCACTGTCATCACAGAGCAAGGCATGGACCCTCTGAAAGAAGAGTATGTGATCATGCAGGTAAAGGCAGGACAAGAACTTGTGCACAGAGCTGGGCACATTGCACTTGGAGGGGGATTTCTTATATTTGGAGAACTTGAACTTCAGCATTTTTACTGTGCAATTTTGGCCAAAAGGTGTCCTTTTAGTCTGAATGCTGCTGCCTCATATCCTGGTGAGTGCTCACCACACTACCGTATTTAAAGGTCCTAGTGGTCTGCACTTTGTGTGTGTAAGTCACAGCATGCCCTCTTCCTTGCTTTCTATTGTATTCCCTGAACTCTATCTTCCAGTAAAAGGGATACCTACTTCAGCTCCAGCCCCACAGCCTCATCTCCCTTCTGCCTACTAGTCATGTTCATAGCTTAAGCACATCACCTTTGATAACTCCAACAACTATGTATGTACTATGCTGATTATGAATTAGTCTCTTCAGGGACTCACAAGTACTGAAACAAAACAGGTGCTTTGCATAGGGGTTCCCATTGTGCTCAATATTTACTCTTTCCTTTTCAGAGGGTTGGGATCAGAATTGTTTCAAATATGTAGGCATTAGACCACAAATCTTCTAAACAGCGAAACTGACTGTTCTTTATTTAAATTAACCACCTATGATACCGGGGCAAGCCCTTCTGCTCAAGCATTCTGTAAAAATCAAATCCTCCACAAAGCTCTCGAGATTAATAAATTCTCATGTCAATTAGGTCAAATACTGACCTCATTAATCTAGTTCAAAGATTTCCAGACTCCCTTTCTGCAGACATATCAAATTACTTTGTTTTGTTAACTTGTAGCTGTCCTGTTTTCCTGGTGGGATGCTGTCCCTGCTTTCAGCAGCACTGCCAGCATGTGGCTGACTCAGCATAGACTTACTGAGACCTTCGGGTGGGAAGGGACCTCCAGAGGTCCCTACCACAGCCTGCAGCTTATAGCAAGGGCAGCTCTGAGCGCAGGGCAGGCTGCTTGGGGCTTTAATGGGTCAGACTTCAAATGCCCTCAAGGATGGAGACTGCAGAACCTCTCTGGACAATCTGCTGCACTGCTTGGCTGTTCTCACAGGGAGCAAATTTCTCCGTATGTCATGTCTCATGTCATGTTTCGAGTCATGCCCATGGTCTTTTGTCCTCCTTGTGGAGCACTGTGAAGAGCCTGTTTTCATGGTAGCACTGCTGTTAAGTGCTGGTGGACTGCTGCTGGGTCCCCCTGAAGCCGTTTCTTCTCTAGGTTGAAGAAGCTTCATTCCATCAGTCTCTCCTCACAGAGCCTTGACTGTCTAGGTCACCTCCAGCCGGATGGAGACACCCTATTGTGCTCCCAAGACAGCTGTCTGGAAGACCTAGAAACACTCTGCCTTTCCTTTAAGGTGATGCCTGCATATTGTCAAGCTGTGGTGGAGAGGAAGGTCCCTGCAGTAGACTGAGACATGGTGGTGACAAAGCACCATCCTTACATCCCCTGGGTAAGATCTCCAAAACTGCACCCTCTGCTTGGGGCTGTCACCGTTCCGGCGAACACTGAGATCCAAGAGTGTGATTCTGAGTGTTTTGTGGATTTCCTTCAGCACCATGAGGGGAAGTCCTGCTTGTCCAACACAATTTCATTCTACAACAGGGTAACCCACCTAACTGATCTAGGAAAGCCAGAAGCCCCAACCTTTCTGGACTTCAGCAAAGGTTTTGACACAGTCTGTCACGGTGTCCTCCTGGACAAATGTCCAGCACACAGCTTGATGACCGTGTTATGTGATGGGTGAGCAACTGCCTTACAGGTCAGGCACAAAGGATTGTAGGGAATGGGGCACATCAGGCTGGTGTCCGGTCACTAGTGGGGTTTTGCCAGGCTCCACCCTTGGCCTTGTGCTCTTCAACATCCTCATTAATCACCTGCCTGCAGGACTCAAAGGAATGCGATGGAAGTTTGCTGGTGACTGTAGACTGGGAGGAGTTGTCAACTCCCTTGAGGGCAGAGAAGCCCTGCAGAGACCTCAACAAATCAGAGAGATGGGAAATCATCAGTTGTAGAAAGTTCAACAAGTGAAGGGCCATGTTCTGCACCTGGGCTGGGGCAGCCCTGGCTGTAGGGACAGACTGGGCAATGAGAGGCTGCAGAGCAGCGCTGTGCAAAGGGCCCTGGGGGTCCTGGGCCATGGAAAGCTGAATGTGAGTCAGCAGTGCCCTGGCAGCCAAGAGACTTATCTAATTATTTTGGTTTGTTAACTTGTAGCTAGCCAGGGACAGCATGGCCAGCCGGGCAAGGGAGGGGATTGTCCCCTCTGCTCTGCACTGGGGTGGCCTCACCTCCAGTGCCGGGGGCACTTTTGGGTGCCACAATATAAAAAAGACATGAAGCCATTAGAGGGGGTCCAAAGGAGGCCACAAGGATGGTGAAGGGCCTTGAGGGGAAGCTGTATGAGGAGTGGCTGAGGTCACTTGGTTTGTCCAGCCTGGAAGGAGACTGAGGAGAGACCTCGTTGCAGTTCTAACCTCATCAGGAGGGGAAGCGGAGGGGCAGGCACTGATCTCTTGACCCTCCTGAGCAGTGACAGGACTCGAGGAAACAGCCTGAAGCTGTGTCGGGGAGGTTTAGGTTGGATGTCAGGAATAGGTTCTTCACCCAGAGAGGTGGTTGAGCAGGTTGAACTGGCTCCCCAGGGAAGTGTCACAGCACCAGGCCTGACAGAGTTTAGAAAGTGTTTGTACAGTGCTCTCAGGCACAGGGTGGGATTCTTGGGGTGTTGCTGTGCAGGACCAGGAGTTGGACTCGATGATCCTAATGGATCCCTACCAACTCTGTATATTCCGTGATTCTGTGGTAAGAGCAGCAGGTCAGCGGTCCGTGGTGTGGGAATGGAGAAGGCGTGTCCTGGAGCTGCCGGGGACCCTCCGGCTTTGTGAGGTGAACTGCAGCAACGCCACTCGGGGTCAGCGGGCCGACGGATAGGCAGCACGGAATTCGCTGGAGGACCGGCGTTCTCGTGGCCTCAGTGCCGTGTGTGGCGACACACGGAACCAGCCCCGGCACAGCGTTGCACTCCCCACGCCATCATCTTGAGGGGATAACTCGCTGCCCTCCCCACGCCATCAGCCTGAGGGGCTAACTCGCTGCCCTCCCCACGCCATCAGCCTGAGGGGCTAACTCGCTGCCCTCCCCACGCCATCAGCCTGAGGGGCTAACTCGCTGCCCTCCCCACGCCATCATCTTGAGGGGATAACTCGCTGCACTCCCCCGCCATCATGCTGAGGGGCTAACTCGCTGCACTCCCCACGCCATCATCCTGAGGGGCTAACTCGCTGCACTCCCCACGCCATCATCCTGAGGGGATAACTCGCTGCACTCCCCCGCCATCATGCTGAGGGGCGGGGCCGCCAACTCCTCGCGCCCCCCTTGGCCCGCGGCCGCCGGGGGCGTGCCGGGACACGCCCCCAGGGCGGGCGAGGCCACTCCCCCGGGCGCGTGCCGGAGGCGGGGCGTGGGGCGCGCGCGCGCCCGTGTCCGGTACCGCGGCTGCGCCTTGCCCGCGCTCGCCGCCGCCATGGACAGCGACGAGGAGACGCTGGAGGAGATCGTGGAAGGTGTGTGTCCCACGGCTTGGGGAGCGGGGCCTGCCAGCGCCGGGCACTGCTGCAGGAGCTATGGGGGCCGGGGCGGTGGCGGCGGCTGCGGCCGGAGCTGGGCGCCCGGGGTCAGGCGCAGCGCATGACATCAGTGGGCTTATGCAACGGAGGGGACGGGGCCGCGCACGTGGCGGAGCTGAGCCGGGGGCAGCCGGGGCCGGGGGCAACCGAGGCCGAGGGCAGCCGAGGCCGGGGGCAGCCGAGGCCGCGCTGGCTCCGTTACCGGCGGGCGCTTTGGGTGCCTTCCGCCGCCGAGCGCTCCGGCCCCAGCGGGAGGCTCCTCACCCCGGACGCGGGGGTGGCGGCTGCTCAGCTCTTATTGTCAAAAATAAGTCATAACCGTGGTTTTCTGCCGCTGCTGTGCCCCCATGCGGGCGGTGGCCTGCAGCCCGCAGTCCCTGGGTGGTGCGGCCGGTGCCCGGTCCTTCCCCCGGCGGCTCAGGGACTTGGGGATGCCCATCCTTGAGGAGAGCCCGGGGGGCCAGGGCTGCAGTCACATACATGCCAAAGGAGAAAGGAAAACAAATAGCGAATCCAAGAAGACACTGGTGCCACATCCATGGGCAGCAGAGCCGGAGCTATCCGTAAGGCAGAGGGGTGGGCCACGTTATAGTTAATATACACCCTCTGTATGCACTTCGCCTCTCATGCGTGGATAAGTAACCCTTGAGGAGTTCTAAACCCAGAGGCACATGTCCTCTGGAAGTGAATTGCTGGTGGAAACCTTAGCAGGCAGGGATGCAGCTCCCCAGCACGCTGTCATCCCGTGAGGCGTCTGGGAGCAGGGAAACAAAGCATGGCATTTCTGTGGGAAAGCAGCGGCTCCCCAAAGATTCCTCGCAGAGGGACCGTAGCATTCCGGCATGTTCAGCTGTTGGGACAGGGAGCGAGGAGCTGCCTAAGCTGCGGGTAATGCCCATGTTGGCCGTGTGTCCCCTGTGGCAGAAGGGTTAGGCCTCAAAGCGAGTTGCTCCGGGGACGGTGTCTTGCACGGCAGCTTAGTCTGACAGCAGATGTGAGCTGAGCAGCTGCTGCTCGGAGCTGCATTTACTGTCCAGGTGTGTCCTGTCGGAGCCAAAGAGAAGCTTTGTTGTGTAGAACATGGGTGTGAGGGGAGCGAGGCTCTGCTATCCATGGGGTGTGCCCTGCGCCCTTACAGATGTGGTGTTCCACTGCCTTTCCTCCTTAGATCTGTGAGCTGCACTTGTCTGGGGCAAGGAGTCATAGTTTTCATCCTCATATCCCAGATAAAGTGTTCTGCTGTATCCTGGATTTGTTTGGCATCTCCATGGGCTAAGGAAGCAAATTTTTAAAGCATCTTTTATTCAGCAATGTATATGAATGTATGTGTTTTTCTGAGTGAGAGAGAAGCAGGATGCTCTTTGGGGATGAATAGGATTTTGCACTTACCCAAAGGAAGTTAGAAATATAGAAATCAGCACTTTTATTTGTGTAGGGGGGAGTTTGGCATCTTTGTGGGCAGAATCCTTTACCAATGATGCGCATTACATGTCATCTGTTAAGTAATAGTGAAACCTACAGTAAAGGGCTTTTATCTTTGATTTGTGTACATCAGTGGTTTCGGTAAGTGACTCCACTGTGAGCTAGCTTCTATTAGGGTAATTCCTTTTCTTGAAAAGTTCATTGTCTGAGCTTAAGAGGAACTCTAGGGAGACCCTTAATGAAGCAACAAAAGTGAGATTTTACAATAATTTAAAAATGTGTGTAGACATGTGGCTTAAAAATAAACTATGTAGACATGGGTTATTTTTTGCAAATGGAGGAGACTGGTGAGAAAGGAAAGTGGAACACACTGCTGCCCATGAAATAATGAGGATTTTTTCCATTGATTTAGTCTGAATCAGAATTTGAGCCAAAGGCCTCAGCCATACAGAAAAAAAGTTGTATTTATGTTATGAAACTTGAGATTGTGTTTTTTCCCATGTTGTCGACTTAGACTGTTTCTTGTTTTGTTGCAGTGGTGGGGGTATGGTTTTTTGGTTTGCGTGTTTTTTTTTTTTTTTTGAATAAGGGGAAACTTCTAGCACATTAGAATAATTGGATTCTTTGTATTGTGGCTGAGATTAAGACCCTGTATAGAGGCCATTGGATCAAAGCTGACCATTTAAATCTCCGAGGTAGTCTGTATCCTACTGTGCTAAAGTACTGACGTGTGTTCCGTGTACAAGCATGGCAGCTTTTGTGTTGGGCTTTGCATTCCAGCAAAATCTTGACAAAGCTGAATAGTCACAAAGTTGCAAGGGTTTTGTTGTTGTTGTTGCTTTGGGTATTTTTGTTAGTGTGATGTACCAATATTATCAGTGTATTTTTTTATCCAAGTGTTATAAAAGTTTTGCCCCTGTAGTGATGGGAAAACTGGTATTGTATTGTTTAGGGTTTGTTAACTTACACCAGTGTACCCTTCCATATTGATAAAACTTAATTAAAAATGTTTTTAATTAGAACTATAAATGTTGATATAGTTTTTGGTCTAAAAGAGGTGTCCACATCAGAGATGTTACTGACTTTTTAGTTAAATTGGTCATTAATTTCTTGTTTATTCATATTAACCCATTAATAATAATGGGTTAAATTTAGCTAAAACTTGTCCTTTCTACACAAAGGGGTGCCCTCCAGAATGGGAGGGAAAAAAGCCTTTCTCCTCTTTGGAAAGAGCAGCTTCTGTTTAAAGAGTTCCTCTTCAAAGTAACTAAAAGCCTTTAGTGATAGACTTTTTTCTGTCCACCTCCTGTTCTCTCTTTTTACTCTATTATTTCTCTCACTTGGAACTGGTAAGCAATGCCTGATTGGTTTTTACTGGCTTCTTAAACTTTTAACTGTTTTCAGTCTAGTTTCTAGACTAGGGACTTGAAGTGAGAGCACAGTCATGTCCAGGTGAGAGAGAAACTTGGTGCAGCATGCGAGGGAAGGGTGAGGGAGGGAATCCTGGCTCTTGGATGAATTCAGATTCCTTGCTGCTGCTTTCTCCCGTACACCTTTCCAGGTGCATTTCCATACTCAGCTTGTTTCCTCTCTGGGCACCGGCCTCAAGGTCTGGTAGTACTGAAGTGCCTCGTGTTGCCTGCATCAGCCTGGGCTGTAAATCAGTCGCCCTCACACTGAAGTTTGTTTCTGCCTTTCCATATGTGTGATGAACCTTTTCAGTTTAGGGCAAATTTGGTCAGGGAAGAGCTTGACTCAAAGCCTAGAGAAGTGGATGCATACACTGTCTCTCGTCTCTAATAGGCTGTGTATGCATCACCAGGAGACTGGGGGAATCAGAGGTAAATTTTAGTTAGAAGCTAATGGACATTACATACTTTTATTTCTTTAAATTCCTGTGACTACAGCTGCACAATGACACACTGACATTATCATAAGGCATGTGTTTATAAAAAGAAAAAATTGAACCTTTTCTTACCCTGTTCTTACCAATAAATACGTGTTTTGGCTTAAGAATTATTATACTTTTGAAGATGTATATTAACAGAAGTTAGAATAATATAAACCTTGTTTCTGTTCAGAAACAAGTTTTGCTTATTATTCTCTTCTCTCTCCCGTCTCTCATCCCTTTTCTTTTATCCTTGTCTTTTATTTTAAGCTATGTGTTACACAAGTACAAACTTCAGTTGTACAGAATGTCTGATCACTGTTCCTAAGAGCAATGATCTGAATTACTGTTTTGTACTAGGGAGCTACTGCATTTTAAGCAGCTACATAATGAGAGCAGGTTTAAAATCTTGTGTAATAATTAATGTGTTCTGTTGCTCTTTGTTTGGGTTTTATTTCAGGGCATCTAGATGACGATGGGCTGCCACATGGATTCTGTACAGTAACCTATTCGTCGACAGACAGATTTGAAGGAAATTTTGTGCATGGAGAAAAGAATGGCCGTGGCAAATTCTTCTTTTTTGATGGAAGGTACACTCTGACTCTTTGATTTTTTTTTCTGTATCCTTCCTACTGCTTGTAGCGATGCACAACTAATCTACATTGATTATATACTGCTGAGTTTCTGGGTAAGATTTCTCATTAAAAACTGTAGCTGAAAAGTAGCCATTGCTGTGGCAGCTTAGTGTGTAATGAGGTGCCTGTGGTTGTTTCCTGGAGGCAGAATGCAGTGGTGTGAACTCTTCTAGCACTGTAAAGTTATGAGCTGGTTAGAAATGGTAAGAAATGGTGGTCAAAGCTGTTGAAAACCATGCTGACAGTGACTTGGACATCAAAGTTCATGACTTCAGATAGACTTTGCCTTATAGAGGTACACAGAGAGTGCAACTGGACCAGGAGCTCCCTGTGCCAGCCCCTCACACACAGACATAGGACCTTGACAGAGAGGCTTGCCTTCTGCTTTGTCAAATTGTTTGTCAGTTAAAAGACTGAGTTACAAACATGTTTGTTATCAACACTAGTTAATCCTCTGCAAGTTCCTTGTGGCCTGATTTACTTTGAGAAGAGCCCCTATAATTTCCCTTCTTTTCACTGGGAATTGTGACTGAAATCAGGCTAGTCTGTGCCTATGCATGTGTTTTCTTCTCTGATCCTCATTATGACCATCTTGTAAGTCTTCTCCCCACCACCACTGCAGCATTCCTGTCTGCAGTTGCTCAGAACTTCCTCCGAGGGAGCAGCAGTATAAAATGACACGATTCTTCATGGTTTTGCAGCTGTTGGTGACACTCTGAATAGTGGCTGTTAAACTGACAGTCGTGCCGGGTCTGCTGTCTTCCTGCTCAGCAAAATTCGGAGCAGGAGCAGAGGTATTGTGCTGTCTCAGTGAGTCAGCTCCTTGTCTGTACTTGCCTTTGCACTTGCTTCATACTGGGAATTGTGGGGATTTTTCATGAGAAAGATAATATATTTATTCAGTTATGGAGAAAGTGATTAGGCCTCCAAGCGTGGATGAATAAAAAGCCTCACTGTTGTTGGTAATGGCCTTATTAAATCTTCTCTGAGTAACTGAAAATCAGTACTGCCCAGCAGCTGAGTTCTCTAAAATAGTTTTGGTTTAAGTTGTTAAACAGCATCTCTGTGGTCACAGGTACATGATGTTTCTGTGCTGGTGGGTGATTTCAGCAGAGTAGTTGTTGATTGTACAGTCAGAGGAACTGACCCACTATTTTGTTTGTAGGGCTGCTCCTCAATGTAATCCAGGCTACAGGCAGCATTTAGTGGCAAGAGTCAGGTTGCTGCTGAGTCTTTTCTGTACTGCTTAAGTGTTGCCAACTCTTCTCTTTTTTCTTTTTTTTTTTTTTTTTCTCTCTCAATTTTCATAAGCCTTAAAAAACTGGAATAGCTGGCCACTGATGACTTTAGGAACTAGCAGAATGAATATATGCAAAAATAGTCTGCAGTGTGGTTTTGGAAAATGGGATATTTTCATTAACTGTTATATATTTTGATTTAGCTAAAGCAGCCTTAACTGAGCAGTAGCTAATTACTGGAGATGTCATTTATCTAGCTATGCCCAGCTAGGAAGACTAAGTTGCTTTCTGAAATGGATGGTTCAGGAATCATGACGTGTTGTAAGAATGACCTGGCATAAAACGGGACACGCTGTTTCCATTAACCGTGCCATGGGCAAGACTGAGTGCTCATGAAAATGAGCAGTAAATATCAAAAATGTCTCAAAACAGCTCTCCCTTTGCAGAATCCTGTGCAGTAAGCTAGCTGGTTTCAGCACTTGTGGGTGTTTCCCTGGCAGGCTGCTGAGTAAAGGCTGACAGCTGTACTGCTGTACCTCTGTTGTTGGGGAGCAGCCGAGTCCTGTCAAACACAGGACTGGCTGCAGTGAAGCATTCTCATTTTTTGAGTGTTAGGAATAGGACTGGCTGCCTGACTGCCTTGTTTGGTCAAGGAAACTTTTCTCTTTAATGGAATAGCTGCCCCCTTCCTGTTGATTATTTAGGGACATGGAAACCTGAAATGAAATATCAGTTGGTTTCTTCCTTCCCCTTTAAGAAAATGCAAAAAATCGCAGCATATTCTTTAAGAGAGAGAAGTTTCACCTCTGGCATACTCCGTTTTGGATTGCGGACTTGAACTTTACTTGGTGCCAGTGGTTCTGGAGTGCACTTTGCAGAACACTTTGCACTATAAAGGCGGGCATGAGAGCCGTGCTTGGCACAGAGCTGCCCTTCCTCCTTAACTGGAAACTCCTGTAAACTGACATCTCCCAGAACACAGTAGAAAACTATTGTTTTCAGGGAAAGAGTTTTCAATGTTCCCATGTAGAGAGAGCAAGAGATAAATGGATCGGTCTCTGTCGATATTTATTTAATCCCTGGAAGGATGTTGAAGTATTTTCCCCCCCAGTTCAGATCACTGGTTTAATTTTTAGATAAGGAGTATCTTCAATCCCTTCTAGGCATAGTGGATAATGGGAAGACAGTACACATCTGATAAATCTTGACTTTGTTAGAATTTATGTTGTCAGAAGTATGAGCATCTGAGAACCAAACCCAGAAATACAGGCTAGAGTTTGTATTAAAAGGGTTTTGCTTATAGAAGACACAGAAGCTATTTATTTGTCTTTGTGCTGGTCAAGTCTTAGTTGTAATTATTGTGTCTGGCTGCAGACACTATACTTTGAGAGCTTAAAAATGTGAAGGCGGGAGCAGGGTGGAAATAGCTCAGAAACTGTGAACAGCCTAAAAGTTTCTGAACCTGACTTTTTAGGTGAGCTTGAAGGACACAGACTTCTTTCTTAAGGTACCATCCTTTTGATTTCCTTAGATGAGATGGATCTTTTGGTCACTGTTTGGAGCTTAGTACAAAGAGAGAAAACATAGAAGTTTGTGTTATAGTAAAAGTAAATATATTCTTTCCAGGGCTGAAGCACTGTTGTAATTTAGCAATGTTTAAACTTCAACTCGTGCAATTAAAGGTAACAAGATAGGATTTTTGGTATTTTTCATTACATAAACTGGGAGTGGCTGCTTCTTTTAAAGAATAATCCTCCATGTGCACGCCATGTGTGTTGTCACTACAATGGAATTCAAATCTAGTGATCTGTGATAAATTAGAGGGGAAAGTGGCATCATTTATAGTTAAGTAAGGGCACTGATTTCTGGTGGTTCCCTCATCCTTCCCTGTGCCGTAGTGTCATAGCTATCTGTGCAGCTCTGTAGCAACCTGGGTCAAGAAATCTCTTGTACTGAAAAGTAAAATAGTTTTCCTGCTCCTTCTTGTTTTGCATCTGGTGTGCACTGAGGCTTTTACTGTAATGTATTTTCCCATGGAAACCTCATCCAGCTTGCCAAAGTTATGGAAAAACAGAGCACGAAGCTTTAGAAACACAAAAATGAATTCTGAAAAAACATTCCTTCCACAACTCTTGCAAATCTGTGTGGTAAAACAAGTAGAGTCATGTGTTCACAGACACTGTTTGGGCTTATACCTTAGACATCTGCATCTGAAAAAGAATTATGCAGTGAAAATATGTGTATGCTGACAGCTGGCTGTTAGCGCTAAGTGTGCTGAAGTAAAAGCTAAACAGGTTGTGTTCCTTTATGCTAATCCTAACATGAGAAAGAAATATCTGAATAGACCCTCTTTTATGGTGATAGTAAAGGGCTTGCAAGACAAAACCAAAATGAAATATTTTTTTTGTTTAAATCCAAGTGCAGCACTAGTTCTGTGTGACAGGCTGTGTTTGATTTTAAGAGAAATACATGAAAAATGGCTGCTTTTAGTGGGGCAGTACAAATGGCTGCTGATTGTATTGCTGGGGAGCTGATGCTGAACTGTGGCAGGTTGCAGTTTGTGCCCTGTCGTAGTTCATGTGTACAGCAGCTCAATTTCATCTCTCCAGAGACATGTCAGGGAAGGTCCACACGTAGCAGGTAGAAAATCCTAATGTAAGAGTAACCTGCTTGAGTAAGAATTCCTTCTTAGACCAGGAGTGTCCATTTGCTGGCTATTCCAGCCGACAGAAAACGCCAAGCATGTGACTGAGATGAGTGATGCTGTGTCCATGCAGCACACACTGATGAAAGGATGCTGTAAGTTGTTCTCTGCCTTTGGAGCTCCACAGAAACAAGTTCCAGTGTGTTGAGGCTTTGAGTTTACCCCTGAGAGGTGAACTGATTTCCACTGCTGTTTTCTTTCTCTCTTCATCAGCACCCTGGAGGGATACTACGTTGATGATGCCCTGCAAGGCCAGGGAATCTACACCTACGAGGATGGAGTGGTCCTGCACGGCACCTACGTGGATGGAGAGCTGAACGGCCCGGCCCAGGAGTACGACAGCGACGGGCGGCTGATATTCAAAGGGCAGTATAAAGACAACATCCGACACGGGGTCTGCTGGATTTATTACCCGGTAAGCCCCATCACCTGCTCTCCTTATGGTCGAATTATGTACCTTCCTTTTCTCCCCAGCTGAAATAAATACCCACCACCACCCAGCTATCCAAAAATCAGCACACACAGATCTGGGTAAAAGATCTGGGTATTCTGATTTTGGATAATCCAACACAAAGTTAAAAGATTTTGGTGTTGAATGTTTGCGCAGTAAATGAGATTCAGTGAGGCTGCAAGATGCCCTCCAACATTTTCATCTCCCAGGAAAGCCAGCCCCCTGGTAGTGCATTTATATATAATTTGTATGTAATGTAGAAATAGGATGTCTAATAATTTATGCATTATCTCTTTGGGAAGGCTGCACTAATGATTTTGCCACTTTGTAGTGCTGGCTGCAGGTGAGGAACATGGAAGCCGTGCCAGTTACTGCAACCTGCTGCTCTTATTAAAGTAGGAGAGACTTTGTTTCTGCAGGATATGTTGTGAAGTCTGGCTTTGCCCAACACATCAGATGTAACTGGTGTGAGAGCTGTGCCTCTGAGTGGAGTTGTGGACAAGTGATTTGCTAATTAANGAGAGACTTTGTCTCTGTTTCTGCAGGATATGTTGTGAAGTCTGGCTTTGCCCAACACATCAGATGTAACTGGTGTGAGAGCTGTGCCTCTGAGTGGAGTTGTGGACAAGTGATTTGCTAATTAAGCAAGCCAGTATTTTATCTTTTTGAATTTTGATGTTCATTTACAACCGTGCTAGTTAAGGCAATGACTGTTGTACAGTTTTTAGGTAGTTTTTGGTGCAAATTTAAAAAAGATATCATTTCTATTCAGCCTTACGCAGCAGAGTTGAACCTTTCAGTCTTACCCCCTGCCAAGAAGGGGGTAACATCTGCCTGTAATTAAGCTGCTGATCAAAACCCAGTCTAATTCTGTGCTACATATGGTACAGACTCTAGTTGCAGATTGATTTCTAAAGGCTTACCACCACTGGCTGTTCATTTTATTTACTGGTTTTCACTGTTGCCGCTAAGCATGTATTAGGATCAGCAAATGCTTGGTGTATGCTGCCAAAAGTTTTTCAGTCCTAGTGTGTAAAGTACACACAGCTGACCCTTCACTTCATGTATCTCTTGCTTCATCTTCCAGCTGACAAAGTGTTGCTATACCTTTTGGAAATGTGGATAATTAGAGGTTGGTTATCGTTACTGTCTTGCCAGACAAAAGGATGCAAGGTTTTCCAAAAAACTCCTTTGCCATGGACCCAGTTGTTTCCTCGTGGCTCTATGCAGGATGCTACTTTTTTCCCAGACTTAAGGTTCACTGTTCCTGTTACAGCATGCTTGAAACTCTTTCGTCCTTGGAGTTGAACAAAATGATGTCTTTTTGAAGTAGACCCTGTGCACAGTGGTCTTGGTACAAATCAGTTTATTTCCACAACACACCTGCTGGTCTTGCTCCAGGGTGTTGTTTGGAAATGCTTCCTTGTCTTTTTTGAAATAAATACCTGCAGTGTGTGCATCTCATTCCTGCAGTTCTGGAAGTAGATCTAACCTGAGCTGCAGGCAAATCACAGATGGCAAAGCCCAGGGCTGAAATGTGTAAACCTTGGAGAGGAAAAGTGTTGCTGTTGATGCTTTCCAGAAACAGTTGCTCTTGCTGATTACCACCCGACATTGGGTGGCATTCTGGGAATCATGTTTCCAGGAATGATTTTTCCTTAACAGGCTCAAGTCTTTAGAGGTACCATGAATTAGCAAGGTAGCGTTAATTTTTTTTTTTCCTCCAGCACAGTACTGTGGTAATCAAACTTTGACATCTTTGTGACTTTGGTTCTTGTTTTGCACACTGTACAAATAAACTTGGACCAAATGAAAGGGAATATTTTTGTGACATGGAAGGAAAGACCTTGGGTTTTGCCTGTTCCAAACAACATTGAAAATCAAGTTTATCTGAACTGGAATGACATCCAGCTTCTTCATGTGTGTGTTTCTCCCTCATTTTCATAATTTCACATCTGAGCTTACTGTTGCATTTTTAAAAAGTTGGAGAAAACCCTTTTAATTTACTGAGGATGTTGCCTAGAAAATAGATCTTCCCAACAACATGAGAATGAATATAAAACCAAACCTTCACTTGAAAGCATTTAGGTACTCAGTATGTCAAAAACCGCACACGGTACAGTAAATTCACCATTTTCTAAGGTTTGTTGCTTAGTATAACTATCATATGTTGTCCTATTAAAAGGTTAGGTGATTAGTAATAATTCGTCGGGTTCTGCCCCATTGGAAGTAGTCCACAGGCTTCTTTTGCCCCACTTTTGTTATGTCAGGTCCAAATTCTGATTGAAAAACAGAATGTCCATGTAGTTTGTATTCTTCTTGGAGTAAGATAAAAGAATATTTTAGGAACGTGTTAAAAAGGTTAGCTTATTGTTCCTAAATGTAGGGGAAAAGGATAGGGAAAAGTAATAGAAGCTACAGCCACGCATTTGCAATCTACAAAGCTACAAATGCATGAAAACTATAAAAAGCTAAAAATCTCGGGCATCAAGGATAGTAAAGTATAACTAAATGCTTTGCCTTTTTTTTCTTGCCTGTGCTCTCAGGATGGAGGCAGCCTTGTGGGAGAAGTGAATGAAGATGGGGAGATGACTGGAGAGAAAATAGCCTATGTGTATCCTGATGGAAAGACTGCGTATTCTGGAAGGTTCATAGATGGAGAAATGATAGAAGCAAAACTGGCAACTCTGACAGCTGTTGAGGATGGGAAACCTCAGTTTGAAGTAGTACCAGGCAGTAAGTTCAGCTAACACAAATTTATGTTCCTGCTACGAGCCCTATGCTGCAGACACCTTGGTTCCTGTGATGTTCCCCACTGGAGGCTGGCTGTGATGACACAGGCTGTTAGCAAGGGGCCCTTTCTCCAAGTCACGGAGTTGAGCAGAGAGGAGGGTGGTCTTTGTCCTGGGAACAGATGGGAAGTGCCCCCTGCATGATCCTGCCCAACTGCATTTCGTAGCCCTTCTCTCGCTCCTGTGCTCATGGGCGCAGTCCTGCTTGTCACACATCCCGCTGCCCTCAGTGCCAGATGGAAAACCTGCTCCATTCACCCTGGTAATGGTGGTGCAGCTGCAGGCACAGCTGCAGGATTTCTTGCAGTGAAATAAATGCAAGAGGAGAGGGAGGCCCTGATTTGGTTGTAGCTCTGTCAGCTGGGTTTGTGCAAGTCAGTGTTTGCAATGTGAATGTTCTGGCACCCGTGGTGCTGGGCTGGGATTGGAATTAGTGAACCAGATTCAGTCGTTGTGTAATGGTCTGATTCACCAGCACCCTTCACTGTGTCTGGTCCTGCTGACACAAAGTGGCTGTGAAGTGCACAGGGGGAGGGTAGTGCCTTCTCCAGTGGCTTGAACCTATAGTTTTGGAGTGGGTTTGTTGTTCTGAGGTGTATGTGATGTTTTGGAGGAGTGTGGGTTAAGCTGCAGGAACCAGCAGGGACTGTGCTAATGCATTTATTGCTCTGCCAGCAAAAATTGTCTCACATGATATGAAATAGGCATGTAAAGCTCTGTGAGAAGGCATTGACAAGCAAATGGATGTGAATTTATTTTTTGAATTGCTCAGTTATGATAGCAAGTCAAAATTTAACTTAAAACTTACTTTGTAAGAGGGTATAGTTGTGCTTTGTAAATAGGATGAAGTTACACTCAGGAGGAAGCTGCCTTCAGCCACAACAGATCCTGGACACCAGGGGCAAAGACCTTATATTAAACTTCATAGTATTCTGTTCTGTGGGGAGCTTTCCCATCTTATTTTCACCTTCTTCTTAACCTATCTCCAAGACAGTCCTCTGGTATTTGGGAGAGGGATGTGAGAATAAAATTAGAGCTGTACCACTGAGTTGCTTATTAATGGCAAAACATAAAAGACTGTAGCAAGGGTGCTTTCTGATTGCTAAATGTTATCTTCTGCCTGAAGTCTCTTCAGGATTTGTACTAAAAAATATTTCATGTTGGAAGTGATCAAGTTTTTGGGGGGATTTTTAAAATGAGATATTGAATATATCCTTTTAAATTTTGCTTTACTTTTAAATTTTATTTAGAGACACTAGGAGGGTCAGTTTTGAAAGAGTATCCAGTCCTCCTCTACAAGTTGGTAATTTGAAGAACATATGTATCACCTTTTTGTGTTAGTACTGTTACTCTGGAATGTTGAGGAGAAAAAATAATCAAGAAGCAGTATCTCACTTAAAGCTTTTTACAGGTGCAGTTCTGTTTAATACCTCTTTTTGGAAGTGTAACATTTCTTTTTTGCAACCATTAAAACTTTATTTTTGAATGTCTCGATTAAGGATTGCATACTCTCAGTACTGCCAATTAATCTATTTCCTTCACTGATTTTTGGTTTTTTAGGCCCAGTATACAGTTTTGACAAATCTACTTCATCCTGCATTTCTACAAATGCCCTTCTTCCTGATCCTTATGAATCAGAGAGGTAAGCTTCTTTTTCTTCTCCCCATATTTCTTTAATGTTACCTATTTAGGGCCTAATTTTGCAAACCTTTTCTCATCTAGAACTTAAAAGATGTATAAAGGTTTGTAAAATGGAAGCCCTGTGTGTACCTCAACTATAGGCCCTTTCTGTTTCTCTGAAATATCTAAATAAGTGATCAGTAAAATGCTTGCTTTAATTTGCATCGAGTACTTGAAGATGTGCTGCTTCACGTTGAGAACTCTTGCTCCTCAGTGCATGTACATACCAGCAACCCCAGCTTGGTGGGGACTTCTGGGGTTCTGATACCTTATTGAGGGTGTTCCTGAATTGAAGCCATCATTGTGGAGTAATAGTAGATTGGCACTTGAAAAAAAAATAAACGTTTTCCAAGTCAGCCCAAACTTCCCACCAAATCTCAGTTTTGACAAAATAGAACATATGGAAGAGAGGAAGGGAAGGAGTTCCATATAGAGGTTTTGAATATAATAATAATAATTTTGTTTTGTTATTGTTATTAGCTTTATTGTTATACTGAGTATAATATATACTGCTTTATCCCAGTAGTGTTATACTTCTTGAAAATTAAAACTGCAGCCAGTCACTAATTCCATGCCCTGTTCCTCTTGTAGGGTGTATGTGGATGTGTCTCTCATTTCCAGTGCTGGAGAAGGATTGTTTTCAAAAATAGCAGCAGAAGCCAGTACAGTGATGTCCTTCTATAATGGAGTGCGAATTACACACCAGGAGGTAAAGAAAAGAAAAAAGTCAATCTGAATTTTCATTGCTCCTCCTGAAATTTTCTTTTCATAGTAGGATCTTACACCCACTACCTTCCCACCTTTGATCTAACATGCTGGAGTTTAATTGAAAGTGCATACTCACCTATGTATAGATTTAAAAAGTGTGTGGTTTTTTTTAATGATGTACACCTATGAAAAGCTTTATTTGCATGTATTTTGAATGTTGGGTTTCAAACTGCTGACAAAGCTGCCCCTTCCACACAGACATTGGATTTTTGCCTTGCAAACTAGGTAGACAGCAGAGACTGGGCCCTCAATGGAAATACAATATCCCTGGATGATGAAACAGTCATAGATGTGCCAGAGCCCTACAACCACGCTGCCAAGTACTGTGCCTCGCTGGGGCATAAGGCCAACCATTCCTTCACTCCTAACTGCACCTATGAGCCGTAAGTACAGCCTGGTGTGCCCGGGTAGAAGCTGCAGCCCGGCTGGCTGGGCTCACAGGGGGTCCTGGGCAGCTGTATGAGGACCAGTGGTGGGCTGGGAGTGAAGAGTTGAGGCACTGAAGGAGTTTCTGCTCACCTAGGCTGAGCTGGAAATGGACTACCATTATGGGTGCTTGATGTCTGTTGGGACTTACACCGTGGAGCATCTTGAAGTTTGCAACTTGTTCGTTTTGTCGTGAACTTTGAGTTGCTTCTTGATTGTAAAATGCATAATCACAGCTCTCTAAATCCTAGCCTGGCTAGAACTGCAGTTTTTACTGAACTACCAATGCTTTGATAAATCAACATTTTTGCTCCTATTCTTAAATTTTTATGAGATTGACTGAAGTCTGCTAATTGGATATCAGATTATGCAATACTGCTCTGAAGTGAGTGAATTCTGGAACTGTAAAAGGGGCTGGCAGAGTGTGTGACTTGACAGACCAGCCTAGCAAAGGTGTTTTTTTCCTAGGTTTGTTCATCCTCGTTTTGGGCCCATCAAGTGTATCCGTACCATCAGGGCTGTGGAGAAGGATGAGGAATTGACAGTGGCTTATGGGTATGATCACAACCCTGTGGGGCAGAATGGGCCTGAAGCACCAGAGTGGTACCAGCTGGAACTGAAAGCTTTCCAGGCTGCCCAGCAAAAGTGACATGGGAGCACCTTCTCCATTCAGCAAACTGAAACAGAAACTTGGATCTATGCACTACCTTTATACTGAAAACTGGACAACCAGGGATTGTTCATGCTGTTGCATCATAACCTTGCATTCTGTGTTAAGAGATAAGTTCCTTGGATACTAACTAGGTTTGACTGTGTTACTCATAGCAGATTTAAAAATTAGCTAGCATTGCACCAGTCTTATCTGAAGAAATTATTAATTATTCTATACAAGATGTGGTATTCTTTGGTAGCTTCTGCTTTTGCACCATATGCAAAGATGCCAAAAGACTAGGAGGAAACTAAAATGGGTGTATCGTTCACTTTTAGTCAGCAGACTTAGTGTTGCTCTCTATCTGCCTAGGCATTATTGTGCAACTGCATTTTGCATATATGCCACTTGTGATGATAACAGTAATATTTTGATATTCTCTAATAGTAGCATAATTTTGCCTTTTTAAACCTTTGATCTGAATCTTGCAATAGAGCAGTTTATTTATTATCATATAGGAGGCTGGGTTTTAACTCCCCTTTCCTCTTGTCTGAATGTTGTTCTTTCTACAAATCCTCTTTTGCAGGAGAAAATCCTTTCTAACTAGTGGAAAGGCTTGTGTGTGTATGTGAGAGTGCTGTGTGTTGGTCTCTGTGGCTCTCTAAATAGTATAGCAACATGTCTAAACCTAATATTTATCTAGCCTGTATGGCTGGCTTATTTTATTTAATTTATTATTATGACATGCAAATGAAGCTGTTGTTTGCATGAAGATTTTGTGAAAAGGAGAAAACAGATTTGCTCTTGAAAGATTTCCAGAAGTCCATGTTCTGGAAGGCAAGCACATTACTTGCATCCGTGTTCATGAGTTGGTTTATGTATTTCACCTGTTCAATGGTTCAACCTGGCCAGTTCTCAAGGCAAAAGATGCTTGGATCTCCCATGGATTCTCTGAAAGGAGGTGTATGTATTTGGGGGCAGACTGTAGTCCTTGGTGAAGGAGAGCTGTATCTTTTCTATGTGTTCACTTGACAGAACAACATAGCCTTATAGCCATCTTTTAGTAGTTCTGGTTTATGACACAGTGAATTAATATAATACGAGGTATCAAAATAACTTCTTTTTTTTTAAAGAAAAGATATTAAAAGATTGTTTTTGAAAGACAAACAATGAATGTAAAAACATCACTCAATGCTCATATTTATAAACAGCAGTCAAATCCATAGCTTTGTTGCAGCCAATAGTGGGGGCTTGTGAATATTCATCTGCAGGGCTATGTTCTGGGGTTTTTCAGGGGTAGGGAAATCGGGAGGTTTTTCAGATACTGTACTGGTCTCGCCTAATGCTGTATCAGAGAGACAAAAATGTTTTGTCTTGGTCTGGATACTGGAGCCTTTCTGGGACTCTGATGTTCTCTTTTGGGTTTAGCAGCTTAGGAGAAACTCAAATGCATTTGCAACACTTTCTTTAAATGTTTGTAGTTTTAAAAAGTTTGTATATATGTAACATAAATGATTTGGGAATCAGCCCTACCTTTCTATTGCAACACATTTTGGTTGCTTGCTTGAACTGTTGGAGGTGCCTGGCTGTCTGGGGAGCTGGGCAGGGAGAATGTGTTGGGTACCTGCAGGATAAGGCTGCTGTTATGTGCAGGCTGGGAATCCTTGCTTTGGTAGCTGAGGAAAGTTAGGAATTACTCTTAAGAACCTGGGGCTCTGTTTGGTCCCTGTGACTGCTCACAAACATTTTCCATCACCTCATCATGTCAGTTTGCACAGAAGCTACTCTGTGCACGTGCTGGGGCGGGGACGGGCAGGCTCAGGGTATTGTGACACTCTTTCAGCAGTGATGTGCACATGGGCTGTGACACCTCCCATCTCCTCGTGCTGGACACTCAGGTCACAGCTCCGCGTCTCATTCACGGCAGAGGTGACAGCTCAGGGACTCGCCTGAGTGTGCAGAGGCACAACTAACCTCACAGGTGAGGGAGAGTTGGCAAAGGTCAGCTGCTCAGCTTCAGTCAATGATTCTCAAACAGAAATATGCATGACTTCATCTTTCCCTGCCTGCCTATGGGTCATCAGCCACTTGCAGGAAAGGAGGGAGCTCTTATGTGTGTCTTGGGGATTATTGTGCCAGGATCGTGACATTTGCAAAGTTGAGGCTTGAGTTTAGGCACAGGAAAGGGCAGAGGGAAGATGTGACTGAACCCTGCTGGGAATGGATGGTAACTCCTTCCACAGTCTTGATAACCTGTTTTGGACTGCAGGCCTCTCTGTGCTCTCTGGGGAATTGTGCTTAAAGTGTTCTGATCTCTAAACCTCCTTTCCCTTATTTCTGATCAGTCTCTGATTCCTCTGCTAATCTCTTTGTGTGGAGTTGCTTATGTTTTGATAGATTTGTCAGTCTTCATATTGCCTGATTTTGAGATAAATAGAATATAGGTGCTCTTTGTGCATCAGGCTAGAAGATTGTATCCTAAAATAGGGCAATTCTAGGAAAAAAAAGGCACTGAGGTGTCCTGTGTCTTCTCAAAAAATTTGGTGAGAGTCAAGCAGATTCTCTTGTACATGTGTGTAGCCTGGTGGGTAGCATGCCACAGCTGTGGCTGTTGTCTCTCTTACCTCTGCTGTCCTTCTCAGCTCTGTAAAATCTGTTGGTCCTTCTACAGCTCCCTTCTTCAGTGACCAACCTTCTGTAGAAGTTGTGATTACAGAGCTGCTTTGGCTTGATTCAGGACCAAGCCTTTTAACTCTTTGTTTTCTCACTCTTCCTGGTCTGTTAGAGTGGAGATGGCTGGGATGGCTTTTGCCACGGGGTGGTGAAAGAGCTCAGTGTGTCCTTCAGAGTTGGCATCCCCTGGTTTAAACACAGGTTAGTTACAGAACTCCAAATAATGCCTTAACAGGTCAGTGTGTTTCTGAGACTCACTAGAGAGCAAGACCAGCTTCACAAAGCTCCTCATTGGTAGTGTGAGGACATATCCATAGACACAAGACCCACACCCAACCACGGTTTTCATTTGGGGCAGAGGAAGCACCGCCTTGCGCAGCGATCTTGGGTCTGCAGGCTGCAGCTGACTACTGGTGAATATGCAATAAGCAAAGAAGCTCCACTTCTTAGTCTGGCCAAAGACCTTTCCTGTTGGCACAGAAGCTGGGAGGAGAGCTGATGCCTGTCAACTGAGCCTGAGTGAGCTGCTGGCTCTCAGGATTCCCATTGTGACTAAAGAACAGCATAGAAAAACCTGGAATTGCTGCATTTTTCAGGTACAGATCAGTGCCCAACATCTGCCTTTGGTCTGCAGTGCTGCACATGGCTTCTCTGTGATGGGAGTGTTACTTGAGCTCTTTTATGAGAAGCCTGTATCACCCTGTATTAGGAGGCTGCTGATGGTCTCTTTAAAAAAAAAGTAAAATCCGAAGTGGGTCTTCCTGCGATGGCAGCACAGGGTTTTGTCACCAACAATACAGAAGCTTTGTTTTCTGGAAGTGGCTACTCTTGGAGACGAGAGCCAGAAAAGTTGCAGCTGAGAGCTGCCTGCTGCTGGTCACTCCACTGGATAAGAAGGAAAAGGGCTTAAGCCGTGGAGGGGCTGTCTGAAGTTGAATCTTGTGCTATAATTTTACATTTGGGGATCCTGATTTTCTTTTAACAAACCTGAAAAGGCTTTTTTTCCTTTTTTTTTTTTTTAATAGTAATTATATAAAACTTATCCTACATAAATACCTGTAAATCTTGACTGCTGAAAAAGTCAAAGGAAATACATGGAAATATTTTCAGCTGTGAGAGCTTTTTGACGTTTTCCACAGTTGCCACAATACCTCCTGGTATCTCCTGGGGTGGCCCATGCTTTCAATCAGGTGAAGCTCCTGGGGGGTTTGGGGAGCTTTGGGAGGCCATGGGATGTTTTGGCAGGCTTCTCCCTGGCACAGCCTTTCCGGATGCGGAAGCATTGCACACAGATGGCAGTAGGGTTTTTCCTGGGGCTCTTGTAGCATGTTGCCAGAAGCTAGAAGCAACATGCTACAAGAAGCAAGAGCTCTGTCAGGGATCTCTCACCCTCTGTCAGGCACTGGAGGAGCAGAGTAGCCAACATATCCCATCTGGTAAGAGAAACTTGGAAATCACGAAAATTGCCACTTTTTTGTTTCCTTGCCAGCTGTCTGCCCTCATCCTCCAGTCAAACCAGCGCTCACCACCTGGGTTGTGCCAGGGGTGCAGCAGTGTTGCTTCTGTCCCAGAGACCTCTGTGATTGGTGTCCTTTCACGCACTTTGATCTTTAGGAAAACGCTGCCGTTGCAATGAGGTAACACTACACAGAGCCGAGTATCTGCTGCTTTGTTCTCCTGTGGCCCAGCAGAATTGCTGGAGCTGTGGGACTTCACCTCCAAGCACTTAAAAAAACCAAATTGCTCTGGAAGCAGTGGTATTGGAGTATCTCCTTACATGCTGGGGTGCTGCCTGTTCCTCACTGCCACTGCACTGCTGTGTGCCAAGAGCATCCAAGCAAGGAAGGCAGGCGTGGGAGCAGATTCATCTGTGAGTAGAAATGGGCATCACCTGCAGTGAACTTGCTCCTTTTGCTTCATGTAATGGAAACATGAGAACTGTATTTTTGGACAAAGAATTTCTAAGCAGTCTTAAAAGGTTTTGTTTTGGTTTTTTTCCTAAGGAAAAAAAGCAGTGCAAGATTAAGTGCGTGTTTACTTGCCCCAGATCAAAGGTTTTGAACACTAAGGTCACTCTCTTGAATGGATCTTCCTCTGTCTTTGGGCAGTGGAACTTCCTGTTTCTCTTTACCATTTTACTGTAACTCTCTTTTTTTTCCCCAGGAGAAATATCTATACAAAAATTATAAGCAATTAAATGTTCAAGCCATAAAGTCATGAGTGTGGGAAGACCCGCTTCACAAGTTTTAACATTTGTATGTAAAATGATGTTTGTATGAAATATTTTCATGGTAGAATGACTATTTAAACAAAAAAGTTTCAGTAAGATCTAAACCAGATTTAAAGGGATGTCTTTTTGTAAGATGCAAGTGTAATTGAATACCAGTAAGTAGATAATTTTTTTTTAAGGGGAGATGCAACAAATGATCCTTACAATTACAAATGGTTGGTTCTGCTATTTGGGGAAGTATTTATGCAGCATTACATGCAGCCGCCATAAATAATTGCAATAGCAAGGCTAGTCACATTTTCAAGATGTACCTCTCAGCTTGTCTCTTCATGATACTGTACAAACCACCCATCCCTCCTTTCTGTAGATTCCCTTCTAGAAAACTTTTCCTACTGCAGCTGTAACAAATTTAACTCTGAGCTAAAAACCAGACTAAAATTGTGTATTACTTAACAGTTTCTGCTGGGCCTTCTGCTGTTTTAATACTCTTTAGCCCATAATTAGTGGGTGTCTCTGTTCTGAAGAACTAAGTGCTAAAGAATAATCTTTGGGGTAAGCTTATACATGTGTTAACAGTTAACCCCGGAGTATTTAACTTGTGTACAGTACTTGATAGGTGTTTTATGACATTTGTACTCGAACTATGAGCCTTACTGAACATCTGTAAGTTTATTCATGACTTTTAAAAAATGGATAACTCTAAGAAAGATGTTTACATGAATGATGATTGCCCTTCCTTTGATGTTATGAATGAGGTTTTTATAGTGTGTTTGGGCGTATGTGCAAGGAAGCAAGAAAAGTGTTTCTGGGGAAAAACAGACTTGACAAACATTTGTAATAAGTGAATTTTAAAGATTGCTTTAATTGCGCTATGAAGGCAATGCAAAAATAAAATATTCAACAGAAAACCATTGTCTCTCCTTGTTATTTGTGTGTCACAGTTTTGGCCATCCTTTGACCTGTCCCCCTTCCTTGTGTGCTGTGTGACCCCAGGATGCTGATGCACAGGATTTCTCACAGTTAACACACATCTCGGCCACATTGTGTAAGTAGTGAATGAACACCTGACACCACTTGTTGGTTTTTTCTGGCACCTCTGCTGCTTTTCTTACTTCTCTTTTTCAATGCACATAACTTGGACTTCAGTTGTATTGTGGTATGGAAGAACATCCTGCTCAAAGTGTCATTAACTGTTGTTTTAGAGTGTGGTGTGTTTGTAAGTGAGGCAGTGGGAAGGTGCAGCAGGGTGCTTTCCAGCCAGGTAACCCATTCCTCTGCCTCCTAATTCCATGTACACATCCTGCTGGGTGAGTGGTGAGGAAGGGGGCAGTGCTTTCGGTGCCTGCCCTGCCTCCCCCTCCTCTGTGATCACAATTGCTGAGGTAACTGAGCCTCTCCTGCCTGTGCTGGGGGTAGGTGTGCAAAGACTGTGCCCTCCCCTCTGCAAGGATGCAGAAGTGACATTGCTGCTTGAACCTGGAAGGATGGGTGCTTGGTGCGTGTTTGCAAGCTGTGTGGAAGATGACACTGGGATTGTGGATGGTGCCACGTGCTGGCTTCACCCAGCCTGGCTGTGTTCCAGTCCTGCTCTGGTGTCATAACCCAGAACACTGGAGGTGCAGTGGGTGTATTTAAAGAAATTATACCTGACCTGTGAGCCGATTTCTTAGAAATGTTTTCAGGGATAGGCCGGCTTTAGTGGTGTGCTTATTAGGATTTGGCTGGAGGTGCTTGGGAGGATGTTGGAATCATAGAATTGTTGAGTCACTGAGGCTCGGAAGAGACATTTAAGGTCAACCAGTCCAACCATTCACCTCCCACTACCACTGTAAACCCTAAACCACATCACCCAGATGCCTCTTGAACGCTTTCAGGGATCATGACTCCACTGACTTCCTGGAAAACCTATTCAAACACCTGGTTGCCCTAACAGTGAACATTTTTTGTAATATCTAATCTGAATCTCCCCTGTCTCAGTTAAGGGCCATTTCCTCTGGTCCTCTCGCTGCAGACACGGCAGGAAAGACTGACCCCCACCTTATTACAGCCTCTCTTGAGGGAGTTGTAGAGAGTGATGAGATTCTCCCTGAGCCTCCTCTTGACACTAAACAACCCAGCTCCCTCAAACATAACATGTGTTTTCTACACCTTTCATGAGCCTCGTTGCCCTTCTCTGGACACGATCCAGCGCCTCAAAGTCCTTTTTAAACAGAACACAGCACTTGAGGTGTGACCTCACCAGTGCCAAGTAAGGGGGATGATCACTTCCCTAGTCCTGCTGTCTACTCTATCCCAGACACAGGCCAGGATGCCCTTGGCTTTCTTAGCTACCTGGGCACACTCTGGCTCATGCTGTATCAACAGCACTCCCAAGCTCTTTTCTGCCAAACAGCACAGGTTCTTTTGCTCTTTCCGACAGAGAGTGGGCACCGATGTGCCAGGGGAACCTTAGCCTGGCAATCTAAAGAAACTGATCCCACAAGTCATAACAATATAGAGGTTTATGGAATCTTACAGTCACGACATGGTTTAGACTGGAAGAGATCTTAGAGATCATCTAGTTCCGCTCCCTCACCACGGGCAGGAACACTTTCCACTAGACCAGGTGACTCAAAACTCCATCCAGCCTGGCCTGGAACACTTTCAGGGATGTGGCATCCAACGAGACCTCGGAGCAACCTGTGCCACGCTCCGCAGCTCGCAGTACTGCACATGCGTATCGTGTGAAGCAGCACGCACAGCTGCAGCGGGGGGAAAGACAGAAAAGGCTCAGCTGCCGTGGAGAAGGGATGGGTGGAGTGCCCGGTCCCGGCAGCCCGAGGGTGCCCGGGGCGGGGCGGCCGCTCCCGGCTGCAGGCGAGGCGGGAGGGGCCGGGCGGAGCCGCCGCGTCCCTGCGGGGGTCCCGGCCGGGCACAGCGGCGCCGGGCCTCGCCGCCGCCTTTTGGCAGAGCTGGGAGCTCCTTTCCCCGCAGGCGGAGCAGGAGCCCTCCCGCGGCTGCTCGGGGAGTGCCGGCCGGGCCGCTGCCGCTGCAGGTGAGGGCGCAGCGGGCGTGGCGCTTCCAGCGGGACCGGAACGGAACGAGGGGACACGGGAGGACACTGGAGACGGAGCCAGAGCCGCCCCTGGAGAGGGCGGGCGGTGCCGGCAGCAGCCGCGGGCAGTGTCGGCGCCCGGTGCTGGCTGCCCGGCAGCGGTGCGGAGCTGAACTTCCCAATGGGAGGGATCCTGAGCACCCCCTGCGCCTCGGGGCAGCAGAAACCCCCACGGGAGAAGGTCAGCGCAGGGGTCTGAGGTGCAGATCGCCCATCCCGCTCCAGAAACGTCCTTGGGAATGGTGTCCCAGTCACCTGCTGGGCAGCAGCCCCAGGGATTTCCCAAAAGGCCGCTCTTTGCCTTCGGACACTGAGGAGAGAGTTCTGTACTCCTGGCGCCGGTCCTGCAGCAGCCGATGCCCGCGGCGTGCTGGTGATCCTGTCCCTTCTCTCTCTCCTAGGAAGAGCCATTCTCCCGACCCTGGAAGGCTCTGGCGCAGCTCGCCGGTCTCCGTGTTCAGGGGTGGCAATCGGAGCAGAATGGATCGGTATCGCTATTTCATCTTTAACCAGAGGAACATGGTCGTGCTGGGGATGTTCCAGATAGCCTTCAGCACCGTCTGTGTCACCAGTGGCTTCATAGATGGCATCTTCAGAACAGAGTCTCAGCTGGGCAAAACCAGAGCTCCAATTTGGGCTGGCATGGTAAACTTGTACTGTATTTTCTATGCTTTGTTTTGCACTGTTGTTTGGTTTTTTGTTTGTTTGTTGTTTTTTTCCCACTGCCTCCTACCAGTACTCATATTGGGGGTGGAAAGGAAGCCAGGATTTCTTGCCAGCTCTTCCCTTGTTTTATGCTTTGAACTCAGTTAATAAAAGTTTTCTTTCATTATACAGTCAGAAGAGTGCAAGCAGACTTTCCTCTGAAGGAACTAAATTAAATACATTTCTGCTGGACAATGTAGAAAATGGGGCACAGTGACAATTGACAGGGTTTTTTTTGCAGAGACACAGTGACCACAGAGAAGCCACCAAGGATTAGGAGGGGCACACCTCATCCTCTGTTCAGATAGATGATTCAGATGATCAGATAGATGATCTCTGTCCCACAGCACAGTGCCCCTAATTTTGGTCCTGCAGTGAGGAGTGGGCAGGAGGTGTCCCTGCTCCCTGGCACTCAGCACCCTGATTTACCCTGCTGAGCCATGCTGCCAGGAAATTACAGTGAGGAGCTCTCTCCAGTGCAGAGGCTGCCTGTCTCCTCTCATCAGTGTCTTTCTTTCCTCTACAAGATGCATATGGACTGGGGAAAGCAATGTGCATTTTTAGCACCTTAAATCTGACTTATTCAATCAGTTTCATTATTTTGCCCGACCCATAACGTTCTGGTCAGCAGTAGCAAGGCTGTGTGGGTAGCAAGTGGGCAAGATACCTGTCACCCATGTCCTGTCCCCAGGAGATGCTACAGAGGAAAACAGAAGAAATGAGCAATTCCTTTCCCATTTCTGGTGCAGCAGTTACTCTGATCCAAGCCTTGAAAACACAGGCTTTTCATTACTCTGCAGCAGTTTATCTTCCAAATCTGATACTAGTCTCCCAAGCTGCCAACTCCTTTTGTGCTCCACAGGTGATGGGAGTCCCAGGCGTCCTGGCTTTGTTCTCCTCGCAGAGGAAGAATCCAGTTCTCGTAAGCTAGAGGGGCAGATGGGAGTGTGTGTGTGGCAGGGACAAAATATTGGGGCAATCAAAAACAATCGGAGGAGGGAATGGGCTGACTGGTCCTTCTGCAGAATAAAGAGCTTGTTTCTTTGAGTTATCTTCACGAAAGCTGCTGTGTTCATGAGCAAGAGGGGGATGCAGTGTTACCTTGCTTTCTGCTGCAGCAGACAGGCACTGGGCCTAATAAAAAGCTAAAGTCTGTGAGAACACTTCATTTCAGTGCTTTTCTTTTGGTGGTCCTTCATGTTAAGCACTGTGTACACTAAAGTATGAAATTAGTTTAGAGATTTGCATTTCCTAGGTGGGTTTCTCCAGCCCTGTAAACTCCAAGGGAGGATATCGTATGTAAATGAGAGATCTCTAAGACAAAGTCTTTAGGTAGCATCTCTGATTATATTCAGGACTCAGCTGTAGCTCAGAAACTCAATATTGTGACAACCTCTACTTCTCTGTGTTTGGCCTCTAAGTGACTGTTGCTACTAGGGATGCTGTAGTGTTATGGTAGGTCAAAGGCTACCTGTAATGCGTGTATTTGCCAAAGGACAGCTTTAATTCCTGCTCCCCTTCTTTTTCTCACTAAAATTCTCTGTCTGTCTAGGTGAACGTACTGATAGTTGCTTCCATAATCTCTTGTGTTGCCATCCTCATTGTAATAGTTTATAGCTCCTTCACACTGAGCTATGGTGAAGAGGAGGAGCTGACTTCTGCCCCAGTCCATGTTATCCATACTGTAAGTATTGATATCGTGATTATTGCTGGGGAACATGGCAGCCTTGATCTGCAAACAGTGCCAGATGTGGCTTACAAACAGAACCAGACTTCCAGGAGGGGTGACACTAGGTCAGGTTGGCTGCTTTTGCTTCTTAGTGCAAAGGGGTGGTGTGGGCTGAGCCATGAGAAAATACTGGTGCTGCTCAGGGAAAGGTGCTGAGAGTGTCCCTGGCCTGCTTTGAGGCAGTGCTTGCAAGGCTCGAATCTTTCCAGTAAGCACCTCGGGTGACAAAGTTACAGCAGTTACAGATCAGCTGGGTAAACCTGGTGTTATTTCAGGTGTATCTTCCACAGTGAAGCTGAAGAGAAGGAATGAAGCCCTTTTGTATCTCCAATCCACAAGCAATTGCTTGCTGTGGGGGTGAAGGCATTCCAGATGGATGAAGCTGATCATTAGGTTATTGCAGGACAAATCAAAATGTCAGGCTGCTGTAAGGTGCAGTGCAGCAAGACAATGTTTCTCATATTCAGTGTGAAGAAGAGCAGCCATTCCCTGGGTTTGTTTTTCCTCTTTGTCAAAGCTATTTCCAAACCCAAAGCCATTGTATAGCATCTCACATTTAATCAGCAGCCTTATTTCACTGCTTGCTCTGTTTGAGGTTCATACTTGGTTTGTTTTTCAGAACACAGAAAAACCTTAAATGACACAGACTACAAATCAATCTCCTGTCATGTGATCACAGCACCCTTGCAGTCATTGGGTTATTTTTTGGTGGAGAGTGTCACTTTTTGAATAGTGTCACTTTTTGAATATGGCTTTACCGTCTCCTTTCCTGTTTGCAGAGGTTCATACTCAGTAAAGTTGTCAGGGGTGCTAACATAGCCCTGCTGGCTGCATCCATCTGCAGTGCCTTTTTTGTGCTGGCCATGGCTTACTTGGGATGCAGGAGCCTTCCACGCTGCTCCTGCTATGACAGTGTCACTGGGATGGTGAGTCAGGAGCCATGGGCACAAGTTTATTTCTACTGCCTGGGGGTGGCAGGGGAAGAAACTGGGCACAGGGTGTGTTTTTCTCCTGCAATCTTAGTCTCAGCTCCTACCTCAGTCGTGCAGGGCAAAATCTAAGAAATTAAGTGGGATATTAGAAGGGGTTTATATTTCTTATATTTTTTCCTTTTACTATCTCCCTCTTATTTACAGTCTCGTGTAAGATCTAATATAAGTTATCTCTATTTTCCAAACCATTTGTGCTGAAGCTACTGTGGCCTCTTTTCCCCATAAATTCCTGCTGCCCTCAAAAAACTGTTCCTCTCATCTATAAGCCAACAGTTGCTTCTGGTGCAGCATTACAAAGACTTACTGGTACTTACACACTGGAACTTCAGATTCAGTAATAAAAACATCTCCTGTGCTGTGTGTGAAGTGTAGGGGTGCTGACATCTGTAATTTACTCCTCGTGCATAAGGACTCTGCCTCAAGTGATGGGGCACAGGGCATCTCTGCTGAGTGAGCTCAGTAAATAAATAAATACCAACCACTTCTCTACTAGAGCAATTCTGATGCCGTGTTATTAAATTTGTACATCCAACTGTTTGGTTTGGTAAGGAATTAAAGGGTGCAGGCCACAGGGCAGCTGTTCCTGACTAAAGACACCGAGTGGCTAACGTGAGGCTCCTTTCAGCTTTCAAACTAAAACGTGTTAGGAGGAGTGGACTGCAGAGACTTTGAAAGTAAGTTCAGGTGTATCTTCTTGAACAAATTTCCAGGTGAGGTGTTTGATGGTGCTGTGTTTTTTCACAGGAATGGTTGCAACCTAGTGAGGACCAAAATCAGGCTGTGGAAATGGTTTGTGCTGTACAAAGTGAGTAACTCTTTTGCCTCCACATATCTGGATGTTCACCAGGGATGAGGAAGGAACATTCTGAGTAAGGTTTACAGCCCAGAGCAAAATCCTGATAACCAAAAGGAACTTTGTGTTTTGTGCAAATGTCTATACCATGTTTAATGGTTTTTCTCTTTCTTTGCTCACACAGGCCCTGGGGGGAGAATTTTTAACTGCACAGATCGGTTTCTGGCCCAGGATGTAGATGCAGAAGAAGACACATCCAAACCTCCACCATATGTCAGAATGACTTGAAAAAGTGGCTGAACATTTTGTTCAAATGTGACAAGAGACATGCAAGAAGTTCTTAATCTTTAAAGATGGTTATGCCCTTTTCCTTGGCCATTTGAAGAACACACACGGAGCGAACTTGTGAATGCCCGGCACTGAGCAGAGATCACAGTGCACAGGGAAAGATCTGCAGGTGATTTTGAACTTTCAGACTTTGTATGGTGAAAATACCTCATTGCCTCTGGAAAGTGAGAGCATTTTGTCCTCCAGATTTTGTACTTAAATCATGTCTTATTTCACTAGAATTCATCGTGTAATTTGTGTAGCAGTGCTAGCCTTAGGCATTTAAATATTAAATACAATTCCTTTTTCTTCAACTGCTATCTCGATTTCTCCCTCTTACTGCTTGAATTATTTGGATAATAATGAAGGATGCACTTCATCCTTGGGCTTCAGAGTGTTTTCCTTTTCTTCTTGGTAGGAATGAGGGCAAGTGAAGTTTTTGATATGAAACTTTAATAACGCCATTCAGGTACCTCTGTCAAAATGTGGCTTCTGTGGGGGGTTCCTGTGTCAGGACAATTAGTGTCAGCACTGAAGTGTAACTACACAGTGGGGCAGGAACTGGAGCTGCAGTAGCTCCTCTTATGAAGTAACTTTAATACTCTAAATTCAGTTCAAGTTCTCCTATTTCTACTTTGTAGATTGAAAGTTTAAAAGAAATCCTTACTTTAGGGCCCATCCTGCTAAAATTTATTAGAGATCTAGACCAAAGTGTTTTATTGTATTTTCTCTAGGGGAGCTCTTCATCCTCTAGACCAAGGAACTACAGCTTCCAGTCAGGTTCTGTCACCTCCTGAAGTAGATGGAGTTCTCATATGTACTTTATGTTTCACTTTTAGGTGAATGTCAAGTGTTTATCTTGCCTGCAGGCCTTGAGCAGGGCGTGGTAGATGACTTACCCCGTGAGACAGGTTAACACAGCATTGGAACAGGGCCTGGAAAATAAGTTCCCATCTTGAGAAAGTGGGTAGTAGGGTAAGTCATGCCCACCATGAGGCATGTAACTCCAGGAATGATCTCATATAAAACTTCTCAAATTGCAGCAAGTAAGGTGCTTTTCATGGTCCCAAGGGAAGAGTTGTTCTTGATTTTTTTTTTTTCTCTAAAGACTGAAGTCTTTTTTCATAATGCTGGTAAAGGGAGTCCAATACCTAAATGGCTTTAAACTAAAGAAGGTGAGTTTAAATTAGATATTGGGAAGATTCTTTGCTCCCTCCACAGCCCTTCTCAGGTCACATTTTGCTTCCTTCATTGCCCAGCTCTAGCCAGGGAAGCTGTCCCCATCTCTGAATGCTTGGGCCAGCAGCTTAACTTAGGCCTACAGGTTTTACTCTGGCAACTGGAGGCTTAACTGAGTGCCACAGTAGGCAAATTCTTCCTGACTTTGGCTCTAAATACCTTCATTTCCTTGCCTGCAGAGCCACAGAATAGTGGAGGTTGGAAGGGACCTCTTGGGATCACCCAGTCCAAGCCCCCCCAGTGCCAACCAAAACACAGCTGGTGTCTTGTTCATTTGAAGGTGTTAATGTCTGAATTGCTTTAATATATTAGTTCAAATGTTGTGATTCAAAATGGGATGCTGAGCAGTTTCCTCTGAAACAGTGCCTGTCAACAGGGATCAGAGCACTGAGTGTGACTGCTCTCCCTGTCCTCAGGTGCTTCTGTCCCGGAATGCTGGGGAGTTTCCTCCTGATTAACACAAACTGCTCTTCTTGTACATTAGGAGAAAGTCAGGCTCCCTCAGAGGGTATTGGGCTCACTGATAGCTGACAGCAGCGTAGCTCTGGTTAGTCTAAGACAGATTTTGTGTCGCTAAAATGCACTGCTCGGCCTCTGCATCCTTTCTGGGTGGGAGTTACGGTCCCCTCCAGGAGTGCTGTTCCATAACCAGTCACTGCAGTGTGACACACTGAGCATAATTCACCACCATGTCACTGCTGGTCGAACAGGACTATTTGCTTTTACTGTGAGCAAGCAGAGCAACGTCACCAGTCCTTGTTCAAATGCCGTGCTGTTTCCATCGGCTCAGGCAGATAATTCCTGATTATCAGTTTAATGTTACACCTCTTTGCTTAGTGCTGCAGAAAATACATTCCTGACTGCTGTTTCCAGTGCTATATTTAGCAGCTGGGTCCACATGCAAGGTCCAGTGCCTTCCCAGAGCCTGCCTGCACCTCCAGGGATATTCCATGGCTTGTGTCACCCCCAGCTTTCACCAGTGGAAGTCAGGTGGAGTTATGGATCCCTGTTATGGACCCCAAGCATTTTGTGCTCACCTTGTGTCAGCGTTGCTTGTGTTAAGTCAAAGACAAGGCATTTACATCAAAAAAACCTCTTTACCTCAAGTAGGCTGAGACAAACATTACCCCATTCCCTGACGCACAGAACAAGGCACACAAAATCCCCAGGTGGATAAAAGCAAAGCCTGCCAGCCTCTCCATTAGCAGAGGCCAGAGTTAATCACCCAGGGTAATCAGAAGGTTAATCAGGGAAGCTGATTCTGGAAGTTAATGTTCAACTAAGGGCAAAGAATTTTTTTAAGTCATTTCCCCAACAGAAGGGGCAGGAGGTGCAGAGGAGGAGGGAAAGGGGAAGGATCTTCATCATGGTGAGGATCAGGGAACCCTTTCAGGCCCTTCTTGGACAAACAGCCTGTTGGGCTTTTTAAAAAGATACGTATATTTATATATGTTTTATTTATTTATTTCTATCTGAATTTTTATTTTTCACAGATTTTTTGCAGTGAAAATTAAATATATTTATTTACACAGCTCCCCTGTGCTGCTGAGCTGCTCGTGCTCAGGGTTAGGGCAGTCTTTGCTGGGCAGGAAATGTCTTTCCCCTTTGCTGGCAAAAGGCAGTGAGGAACCAGGGGCTACAAAGTCACAGTTCTGTGTCTCCTTAGCCCACCCTGTTTTAGCATGTAGTTGGAAATTGAAGTAAAGCTTCACTGTAGGTAGATGAAGTGGACTGAAATATTTTGACTGGGGAATACTCATTAAACATGCTGCTGACTGCTAGGGAAAAGCAGGCTATGGAAGAGAGCCTTAAAAGAGCTGGGAAAGGACAGGAACAGTACTAATGAATCAAAATACAGATATGTTCTGAAAATAGGAAGTGGTATTTACCTGCAGCTGAGAGGAGGAATATTCCTAATTTGGGGGTTCTTGTTTTCTTCTACTCAGTAGAAACTCCTCCTAATATAAGAAGCACAACATGCATTTTTTGGAGTCAGACTGTGATTTCTAGTTTCCTAGGATCATAGAACCACAGACTTTAAGATCACTGAGTCCAGCCATTGATCCTTATAGGTCTCTTCCAAACTGAGATATGATTCCACGATTCTTCAGCACTAACAGTGTGTGAGTACGGGGAAAAGTCATTGAACTTACCTCTAACATGAGGAGGGAAGCACATTAAAGCAAACAGCATTTCCCAGCCTTCCCTAGCAGCTTCTCCATAAAAACAGGAACTGCTTTGTCCTGCACATCTTCAGGGCAGTCTAACCCAAGCATATTATCAAACTGCAGAGTTTCCCTTGCACTTTCTGAGCTGCTGCAGTAATGTCTCCTTCCCTTCCCTTCCCGTCCCTTCCCATCCCCTCCCTCCCCTTCCCCTCCCTTCCCTTCCCCTCCCTTCCCTTCCCCTCCCTTCCCTTCCCCTCCCTTCCCTTCCCCTCCCTTCCCTTCCCCTCCCTTCCCTTCCCCTCCCTTCCCTTCCCCTCCCTTCCCTTCCCCTCCCTTCCCTTCCCCTCCCTTCCCTTCCCCTTTTTATAGTTACAGCTTTAAAGTTACAGAAATATGTGTCCTCTTTCATTGACTAGACATTTATGTCAATTTAAAGTTACTTTGTTTCATAGTTCATGT
>WAAE01001292.1:0-15815 GCA_013400495.1 Nicator chloris
CTCCATTCCAAGGGAGGCTCCTGGTAGGAGGTTTCCCCTGGCAGACACCTGTCTTTCAAACCAAGACAAGATGATATAATGCCACATGCAAATGCTTCCTGCATTAGTGAATGAATTCTCTTTTCTCTTGTGGCAGAGGAAGTATCTGGTGAGAAACCAAATTCACAATATAGGTCAGTATCTCCCATCTGTCTGGTTCAATCCTCCCACCAGCCTTCAGACAATGTGGATGGTAATGAGAAGGGCACTGGTATTATCAGAGAATAAAGTAAATGAAATGAGCTCTACTTTCTAGCAAATTATCAGTTATTCTAGTCTTGCAGACCTGATACTTCAATAAATAATAGGAACATCACTCACGATACTGTATAAAATGGAACATGAAGAAGTCATCAGCTTTTCTGCTTTGGCACATAGTACATGCTATGCCTGAGTGCTGTTAGATAGAAAGAAAGAAAAAATCCTTTAGGGGCACATGCCCATTTCCTGACTTGCTTGTGGCCGCCTGGCTCTTCCAGAGCTGACAGCTTCAAAAATCAGAGGATAATACAAATGAACTGGTCTGAACTTGTCTGAAAGTTGCTGGTTAGGCTGCTGTCAATAATGAGAAAGGTGATCCCATGCAGAAGAAAACATCACGCACTCACCTGTAATTATATCATGTTTGAGATGATGATGAGCAAAAAAAGATGAGAAATTGATGAGAAACAGAGATTCTGATTACCCTTTACAACACCTTCCAGCTCTGAGAGCGTAGCCTTGAACTGCCTCTCCTTCAACAAATTATTTGAATTATATTATAACAGTTTCTAAACCTACTTTCTTCTGAGACTGTAAGAGATTTAAGCCTTTCCAAGAACTTTCTAAATTTGCAGAAGTCAATTGTAAGGAAACATTTTTAAGACAAGACAATTGTTCACAATTTTATCAGTGATCCTTTCCTAGCAATGGAAAGATTATTTATATGTGAATACTTTGTTCCCTAGGGTTCTTTATTAAAATAAATATGGATAAACATTCTAGGACACTTTTTCATTGCTAGCAAAGAATAGTTACTTCACCAAACTGTGAAGAACTATGATGAGATGCTGCATAGGGATACTATTAGATTATTAGAGTGATTATTAGAGTGCCTCTGTGCCTATTCAGTAGGGACTGATCTGTTACCTCGCACCCTTCTTAGTATTGACATTACTGGCTGCAACCCAACTGTCAGAGTGTGTTTCAATTAGCCTTGATTCCCTTCCAAAAAAGGTCTGCACAGAGGTGCTTTTGTCTCTCTATTTCGGGGAAAAATACAATTAAGCAGCAGAGAGGGGAGAGGGAATGCACAGGGCAAAGATGTCATTAAAACATTAGATAAATCTGGAAGAGTAAGGATCATCATAGCTGGAGATAAGGAGAAGGAATAGTTAAATTTCTCTCTGACAGGTATGGGGTTTTATGGTTCATAAGAAAACTTCAAAAATTTAAAACACCCTGACTTAAGCAGAAGATCTGTGCTACGATACACTCCAGTTTATTGGAAACTGGTTTTGCCAATGAGTAGCTGGCAATAGTATGCTTATTTAATTGTCATGTTAGAAGAATTTTTATATTATCCTTCTTAAATACAAACATTTTAAAAGATACATGAAGGATTCATGGAACGCTTTTTTTCTGACACATTTCAATAATTAATTAGTTGGGATAGTTTATTGCTTTATGTTAGAAAGGGGTTGAAGAATCTACCATTCTATTATTTGCCAGTGGTAAGTAAGTACTAGATGACTGTCCCTGCTCATTTGCCAGTCTTGTGTCTTCTTATTGAGGACAATACATAGAACCATTTTTTATGAACTGCCACTACCATCTAGTGTCATGACAAATGCTAAACGTGATTTTTAGTGCATGTACTGAATTAATATTCCTGGCTACTTCAGCCTAATTGCTACGACAGTAGACATAGCCTTTCAGTGAAGTATTTGTTGTTACAGACTTCTGATTTTGTGACAGGAAAGAGGGAAATAGCCAAAAATAGTTGCAGGGCAGATCTGGTTTGCAACTACACCATATGCCTACCACGCACAATATGTCTGATCATTCCAAAAAATGAAGTGTAGATGGTAAAATATGATGACTGAATTACATGTCTGTATAGCACAATTGACTTCAGAGAAATTACACTAGCAACAAAACTAGCCAAGTGGCCTAACAGGTACATCTATTTTCAGACACCTATTTGTAACTTGTTTCTCATTTCAGTATGGTTCAGTGTTACATCAGTGAAGTTGAGGGGTTCTTTTCTGCTTCTAGAGAGCTTCCAAACTGATTCTGAAACTAATTGAAAAATCACTCCTCTGTGTTTTCCTCTCAGTTTATGAAGAAGTTGAGCTCATCTGGTATATAACTCTCTCATAACAGCATCGTCTGTGGGGTTTTAATTCAATCTGGCACGATGTTCTGAGTTTCTACTTGCTCTCTTATAAGTAAAAGTGTCCTTTTATTCTCAGGGACACTGCTTTTATTAAGTCACTGTTAGGGGTATTAAAGAAAAGCCTTTCCCCATTCCTCTAAAATCTATATTTAGATATTATTTTTATGTTATATATGACACCCCTGCACAGATTCTGCCCCATTAGGCTATGTGAGGACATGTAGCTTAACATCATCCAACAGCCTGTTACTAATTCCTTAGCTCATGAACCAATAGACTTCAGGAGCCCTATGCAAAAGTGATTTAAATTCTAAATTAGAGTTGTCAATAAACAACCCCACTCATTGCCCAAGAAGTACTCCACAGACGTGGCAGCTTGAGACAGGCACTTGCAGCTGAAAAAGAAGGGATGTCTAAAGTTATTGGGGTAAGACCAGAGAGGAAATGCACAATGAAGAACTTTGACAGAAGTAAATAAATCAGTTACTCAGGAACCAATGTTTGAGCTTACCATACTTGACAAATCTTTCACCTTTTCCTTTAGAACAGTCTGATATTCCTTTTAATGCCTTTTATTAAATCAACACTAATATATTTGATTATAAAGGTATCTAGAACAAAGGGAGAAAATGCCTTTGCACACCGATGTAGAGCTAGCTTTTGGAGTCTAGATGAGACAGAGAAGCCACGTGGTGCACTGAGATGGTCTGTGCTTTAGCATGACTGAAGAAAAAGAATTTTCCAGTGTAAACCAGCAAGCTCTGATCAATGGTTTCATGTCCATTTTCACTATCTGAAGGTTTGGCCAAATGATCTCAGTAGATTTAATAAGTCATGAAGGAAAGGATTATATATATTTTTTTTTCAATCTCATCTTTCAATCTCAGTGTAGCCAAAGTGGCAGATAATGTGTGGAAAGCCAGTGGCAAGGCCAGATTCCACATCACATTATGAAAACAAGCAGACAACTCTGGAACTGTACCCTCAGATTTTTAAAGATTCATTTTTCTTCAGTAGAGGTAAAATGATCATCACATCATCTCTGTTGTTTTCATTTGACATTTCTTTCTGTTTAAGTCATTCTCATTTTTTATATGGAGAAGTTTAAGAATGTTGTGTAGACATGCCTCAGGGTTTATGTAACAGCTAAAGAGAAGAATGGGTTTTGGCATCTAAAATACATGCAGGAACTTGGGCATGTTGACTTCAATATATTAGCAAGAAAGTAAAATTTTAGCAGTTCTTAATGATATCGATAATGACTATTCAGTTCTAGGAAAGATAAATGTAGCGGTTCATGTTTCCCAAAGAAATAGTAGTGTTTGCAAGACTCAGGAAGACAACTCTGAAAGATTTGAAGTTCATTCATGTTTGAGGGGGATTGTTCTTGACCTTGTAAGTCCAGAAAGTATATATATGAAAACAAAGTCAAAAACGATGAAATAATTGCAGAATTGGTTTTAATGAACTGACAGCTAAGGAAACCTTATTTTTTTTTAGCACAGTCACTGTTTTAAAAGATTCTTCTTCAATATCTCCAGAATTTCCCAGGCTAATAACTTAAATGAGCCAGGCAATTAAAGATAATAGATAAAAGTAGCATACATAAAAGGACATTTCTTGCTGAGATAATAATGTAGAAGTTAAGTAACAACAGAAAAGTCAATATATTCTAGCTTCAGGTCTTATTCAGAGACCTTTTATAATTCACCTGAAGGGAGTATTCAAGCTGGCAGCACTATCTTGAAATGAAATAGAAATTTTGTAGCAAAAGCTAGATTTTTTTAATGATCTTTCCCTTTTTTTTTCTTTTGTGCAAGTTCAGTCCTTCTACTGTGAAACTGATTTGTGATCTAGAATTGAATATTTAAGTTAGTGCCTGTTTTTCTGGATCTCTGCATTGGATGTTTTCATTGCCTTACCTAGACAATTTTTTACTCAATCTGAGCTAATTGGCAATTTGCTAAAATCTCATTTGTAGCGTTCAAGCATAGGTAACTTCCTAACCACCAGGCTAGACTGTGTTTCTCTACCATTTACTGACTGAATGTGCTTTATATAATAAAATGGAAGTGTTTCTGAAAGAGAAATCAGGTTTCCAGGGTGCCAGTTGACACTGTGGGGGTTCCTTCCTCCTGCAGGCCTGGAGATGGCAATTAATTCTCCCAGCCACAAGGGTGGCAGAGTGGCAGACCTTATATCCTGTAATTTCCATGGAGACTTCTAAATGCCATGCTTTTTCTGTAGAGGTGGAAGCATTCACCAAAGATACTTTTTCATTGTCTTTATTTTTTTCTGTATGTACCCAAATGTGAAATGCCAAGTGGAAAATGTCAGCTAATAGCAAATGATTGTTTTTTTGGTTTTTTTTTTGGATCTTCATTTCAGTTGGAAGTCAAAATTTATAGCTTTGCTTCGTTGATGCAGTTTGTCAGAGAGGTGAAATCACTGAGTATTTCTGCAGCCCTACAGTCAGCAAGGGCTGGAAAAAAATACTGACCTCCAAAATGTATGTCTTTTCCACCTGAGCAGGAAGGATAACTGCTGTCATGGTATCAATAACAGCAGGCATCCATTATTTGGTGGCAGAAAGCAAACTGGTGGGATGTGGCAAACAGTTTGTCATTTGTAACTTGAAATGTGTCAGAAAAGAGGGCAGCTTAAGGCCTGCTGAGCTGTTTTGCAGAACTGAAACATCCTGCCTTTATTGCATGTCATTATTCACCATGACCATTAGAAAAAGAGAAGGATTCACTGGAAAACTTAGAGGGTGGATTTGTGAGAACAGAGGTGAGAGAGCATGTGCTTTGAATTTCCTGCCTTCATTACTCATTCTATTTCTCCCACTGATAGCTGAATTTCTGTGATAAATGGTAGAATTTTGTATAAATTATGCTGTGTATAGTTTGTGGATCAGTTTGTAACGTACTTAAACTTCCTTTTTGATGAAAGGTACTCACCATTATCTCTGTGAATCATAGGCTTCTGTCACAGTGAGGCAAAAACTTTTTGCCAAAAACCACTTTCCTCCCATGCCTTGCAGTTTTAGAAAAACAAGGAATCTCAGGAGTTCTATTTAATTTTTATATCATTAAATCAAATCTTTACATCATTAAATCTCTCACCCTTTTAGTAATTTTCTTTGTTTTCCTTTCCTCACCCTGCATCTGTCATGTTAATTTAAATGGCAGAAGGTCTGTACCACTGCTAAAAAAAGAATGTCTCAGCTCTTCTTGCTGTTCAGTTCATATTTTATGATTTGATCAACTAATTTCTGCAGATTGTCTCTCTCAAATCTTGTGTTTTTCCCACCAAGATACTGACAGAAGAAAAAGCCCATTTTTCTGGAGATGAATTTGTTAGTATATGTTCCATGTACCTCATACAGAGAGACAGCTGAGCAGTAGGAGTTAAGTGATAATAAGTCTATAACAAAGATACATGCTAATGATGGAGTGCTGTTATCAAACATCATCAAAATGAAAAAAAAATTGTCATTACTTCAGCTTCTATAGAGTAAGATAATACATATCCTATCCAGTCCCTTTAATGATTTTTGCAAAGAATAATTTTGTGAATAATTTTCTATGCATTTAAAGCACAAGTGATTTCCCACAGTAATCAAAACAGCATTACCGTAATAAATTCCTGTTGCAAAGTCTCCATGTATCATGCTAAGCAAAGTACCCTTCAGCCCTCAGCCTGAATGAATGAAGTAATTTAATGGTCTTTTATTTTATGTGATTTAAAGTTTATTTATTCAGTACTGAATTGCTGACAAAACTTTTATCTGATGCTGCAGAGACAGTGTGGTGTTGTGAACATAATGTAGTTGTCACCTTTATCTCTCTGAAATAGTTTGCAGTTAGGTGAAAATATGTATGACTAAACTGTACATAAATTATTGTATCCTTTTCTAAGGACTTAAAACATTCAAAGTTAGCACATGGGTAATTTTCAAATTATTCTAGAGATACAGAAATGTTCTTTTGAAAGATGTCTTTTATATCATTAGAGGCTGTGAAGGATGTGGAGGGAGAGGATAGACAACATCAGGCACTACAGCTCTGTTATCATCTCCCAGCCAAGATTTTCCACTCCATTGTGCCATTTGTCAATCTCTGCAATGGCTGCTAATTAAATTCTAACAATGTTTGACTTACCAGTTGAATGACTAAAGTGACTGTGTTTTTGGATATCATGTTGTCATATGTTTGAATTACTCTATTCTTAATTTGATTTGGGGTTGGAGGGGTTTTTTTTTGTTTTCTGTGTGTGAAATGGTTTGGATGCATTTCACATACAGAAAAATAACAGCCGGTGAGGGGGCAAGGAAGAGTAAGATGAAGCTACCAAAATAAGGGGATAGTTTTATCATATGTGGAGGATTCTTGTCTTCAGACTACATCGCGTATGACTTTTCATCCTTTGTCTAAAAGCGCTGTGTGCCTAAATGTGTCCCTTCCTGAAGGAAAAAAAATGTTTGCGTTCTGCCTTGGAATGATAGTAACTCTGCTGCAACAAAGTAGACAATGTTGTTCTAATTTAATTAGAACAAGCATCAGCATAAGCAATTGTCTTTAGCATCCTGGGTCTAGGTTCAACTTCATATTTCATGAACTATAAAGGGAAAGGACTTGGTCAGAAAGAATCAAGCAGAAAAACTATGAAACCATGTATTTGCATGGCATCTTTATGGCCCTGCCATAAAGAAACGCTGGGCAGGTGAGAAGGCACCCAGAAACACTGGGTAAACTTTAAATCTTATTTAGGCTCAGAAACTTAACCAAATCTGACAGCTTCTGCAAGAGTGCTTTGATCTCTAGGAAGTTCTATGGAGCAAAAAAAGTGGGTTTTTTAAATAACTATACCTAAGGAGGTAGCCTTCCTGCATCTTCCATATGCTCTCCTGCTCTTCCTGGTGAATGAAGCAAGGTTTAGGGTTGAAGCCTGTACTACAGAAGCTGCTGGGGGTGCTGCTACTGAGTTCAGTATCTGCAAACTCACACTTACATAATTTGCATATTGCCTCCCTGTCCTGTCACTGGGCTGCGCTGAGAGGAGCCTGGAGCTGTCTTCTCTGCTCCCTCCCATCAGATATTTATGCACCTGTACCTTCTCTTCTCTAGTCTAGCAATCCCACATCAAGTTCCAGCAACTGCTTTGGAACCATTGTCTTCACGGTGGTGAAGTAATGTTTACTTTGGTACTTGTGTGAGCAGTAGTGGGTCCCCGATCGCAGGTCTCCGTCTATTTGAAGTTCTTTGGGAATATCAATCCCTTTCATTCACCATCACAGTCTTCTCAGTTCAGCAGAAGCCTAGAGCTTTTGCCCAAATCAAACCTCTGCCACTGCCAAAGGCATCTGCACTGCTTACCCAGGTCTGGCTTATTTCAGGCTCAACAGAAACCTGGAGCAATTGCTGATTTACAGTGTCTAGCCTCTATAGGGTGTAAGGGCAAGAGCTAACCTGAGAAACCTAGTTTTCTTCATCTTGATGACACAGAACACAGTATAGTCCTGTAGGCATAGACCTGGTTCCCAGGCTTCCTATGTTATATAAGCAGAGGATTGAAAGTAGAGCTTTTTCCGGCATAGATACTTCAGTATTCAGGATTATGCACGTATGGACTATGTGTTAGGCATAGTGGTCCACTTGGCTGTGGACCAAGAACTGTGAAGTGCTCATTAGCTGCAGGCAGGTGAAACAGGATCCAAAGTAAAACAGAGACATTGAAACCCTGAGTAGCCACTGAACACTTTGCCCTCTTCAGTGTACATCTGAGTAGCAAAAGGTCCATGGTACTCCCACGGCTGAACTCACTTCTATCCACACTCTGCATCTTTACATTTTTCTGTAGGAAAACATGTTTTGAGACTCCTGCAGAGGAGAACAATTTTTATGAAATCATTATATCCTGGGTCCACTAATACTTGAAAGAATGATCATGTAATGTGAGGAACTATTAAGCTTATCTAGCAGAAACACAGCATAAAACATGTTTTGGTTACATTATTTTTACATTTTGAAATCATTTATCCTGGGCATGTAATTTAGAAAGTAGGGTTTAATGGCTATTGGTAATTGTGTGTATGTTCTGGGATCAGTATGTGTAGTGTTCAAAATTGATGTTACTAATTAAATAACAGAAACAGGAACCAAGAGTTAATTGCAGTCTGTGCAGGTTGCCCATCAGGTGCAGGTGCCCCTCAGGTTTTGTGTCACCGGATAAGTCTCAGCTCATTAGTAGGAACAAAGCCAGTAAGTGTTTACAGAACTGGAAACAGCTGGAGAATTACAAAATCATTACATCCCATAGAAGCTGTGTGCATGTGAATGTGTGCAGTCATGGTCATGGTCCTGCTCCTGATCACCAGCATGAAACATTAATGAATTGAGAAGTGCTAGAAAATGACAGCATGTATCTAATTCTTTCTGTTGATTATGAAGATAAAAGATATAATAACTGAATTTTACCACCTCCCTGATGTGACTGTACATCATTCAGTCAGTTCAGAGGTTAATTGGGATTGTATTCACATAACCTCTCCATGTTTTCCTGGAAGTATCTGTTCATTTGTTTATCAGATATGAACCCTGACTCACTTTATGAATCAATCCTTTTAAAAGTATATTTCTTTGAAGGTAAACTACATATACTGTCCCAAAATTTTTATTATCTTGAGTAAAGTATGTGATGTTCAGGTGAACTTTACCTGAATCACCCAGGGACCTACCTAATCACCCCATGATCCCTGATTCAGAGTTATCTCCAAGCTTCTGCATTATCTTCACATTTCTGTATGACTTTGTGTGACTCAATAGACCTCTAATAAGCATGCTGACTGGCACAAAATTGCTACAAGCAGTTTTCTGAAGGAGATCATCTGTTCCAGCATATATTCAGGTTTACCCATCTATTTGCTCTTTCAACATCCAATATGATTACTTCTAGAATAGAATATATACATCAAATTACTATCACCCATAATTTCTTATCCCTCAAAAGATACCTAGAATCTCCTTCTTTCTTTTCTCTGTAAGTATGAAAATTTTGCCATCCTAATGTGTATCCCTGTTGATATTTAAACAAAAACACCTTACAAATACCTAAGTTTGCTGGCCCCAGATACCCATTTATAGTTTTTCTTCCTGGTTGGCATTGCCAACCATTCATGTAGCCTTCTTTTTTTTATGTAGACTTTATAGGACATCATGTAAACTTTACAGTATTTATATGATTATCTAAAGCATTTAGAGTTCTTCGCAGCAGCGGCAGCATAATTTTTATTATTCTGTTTCTACTCTTTTCACAAACTTGACAGTTTGCAGTATGAGGAAGCACTTTGGGTTTTCATGAATGAGGAATGTCCAGATGTCAGCACTCTCTGGATTTGAAAGGACGGCAACAGGCTTCCTGGAGGGTCAGACTGTATTTGTAGCTCACAAAGTATGTCTCTGTTTCTCCTAAAGGGTTTTTTTTCTTTCATTTGTTGCTATACTCAGCAGAATCTAATACAAGGTGGAGCTGTGGTGGGCAGACTGCCTTTTCCAGATCTGTAGAATATGTAAGACAAGAGCCTTAGGCTGGGGTAGCACTGCCACTGCCGTGGTCACTGTTGTCAGAATTCCAAGCAGCCTGCAAATGGGTTTGCACTGCAGATAGATGTGCAGCCCCAGCTTAAGGTCATATTCATTAAAAGGTTCTTTCAGAAACACTCATTTACAACCTTTTTATGCAAGCAAACTCATGTCCAAGAAAACCTAAATGAAACACACCACAGAAGTACAAATACCACTATGGATGAGAAATTATGCCTTTCATCAAGTTTACCTTATGGGATTTGAACATTCAAGTGTAAAATTCCCATGGGGGATGGAAACTGATTGATAACATTAAGTCCGTATTCCCAATTCTCTTTCTGCTTTTCCAAGTTTCTAAGGCAGTCTGTTATTGCTTCTTAGTAACAGCTCTCATCACATACCTTTATTTCATCTTTGAACCAAGAATGACACTGCAGTTTTTCTTTACTAACAGATGTAATACTTCTTCAGTCTAAAGTAAACAACTACATCCTCTACTAACAATTAAAGCTCTACATGTGTTCAATTGTATTTGAAGTTTGAATAAAAAGGTGTGCATATGTGTCTTAAGGATATGACCTTTAAAAGTCTCATATATCCAAAGACTCATCTTCCTTAAGTACATAAACTGTCAGCTAGCATCTTATTTCTTGCATGAAAGGTTTGTGTCTTTAAATAGCAAAAATTGTCGGTTTTCATATGTAGCTGTCAATTCTACTTTCTTTTACTAAACCATCATAAAAATATTAAAATTAAAAGGTTTGAGTCACTGAATGAAGATTTGGTACTTACATAAATGGCAGAATGACTGTCCAAGTTAAAGGTTAAATGTATTTGGACTCCTACAAAATGGAAAGATATTATTTTTTCATTGAATTTTGAAAAATATTTTTGAAATATTTTGTATTTTTTCTCTTTTGTGAGCTGCTCTATGATCTATGTAATCTCTTGTCCTTGGGTGACTTTATGATGCTTGTATCCCCAAATTGTCTGTTGTATTTGTGTTGGATATTATGTCCTGTACCTTTAAGGCTAGAGCGAAGAGCGAAGGAGCGTGCAGTTTTTGTTTGGAGGAACTGCTCTGACTCCTCCACATTCCTTTTTCTCCTTGGACTGTGCTGTCTTCAGACAGAGGGAGAGAGTTTTTTTCTTTTTTTCCTTTTTAATTAGTTTTTGACTAGCTGAAGCAGAGAAGGTTCCTGGACAGATTCTTTGCCTTTTTCTTGGGACTGTTTACATCTGTCCTGGACTGAAAAGACCAGAGAGACACCGGGAGCTCGCACCTGCGGCCCAGCGGGGCCTGACCCCCCCTGCGAGAGACTGAGAGAGAGAGAGCCGAGGTACACCCACAGCAAGGACACTTTCATTCTGGCCATCCCTTTTGGAGCGGCAAGAGGTTTTATTGTTTCATATCATTCAATTGTTGGTGCTTGTGGGCTTTTGTTTGTTAAATAAATAGTTTTTTCCACTTTTCTCAGAGGAAGTTTATTCCCGGACCAACTGAGGGAGAGGGGCTGTTTTGGGCTTGCTTCCAGAGGATCCCATTCTGAGGTTTCTTCCCAAACTTGCCCTAAACCAGGACATCTCTATATGAATTGCTAGTGCAGAAGACAGAGAAGAAACAGAATACAGAATTTAAATGAAATTTTAAAACTTCACCATAAGGTGCAAAGTTAAGAGCTTAGAATCTCTAATTACAGTCTAATTTTGAAAGACTCATGAATCATAAATATGTTTTCAAGTTAAATGAGGTAAAAAAGGCACCATTCAGCTGACATGATGAAGTTCCCATGTCCTTCAGGTTATGCAAATAATTTAAACGCTTATCTTATGTTTTGTGTAATAGCTATATATTATGATGTCAATTAACTGTAAAAGTAGTTCTTAATAAAACAGAATCTTCATACAATACATGCTACAGGCAGAAAAGAACACACATGGTTAAGTACAAAATACCAGCTTTGGGGTCCCCCGCACAGGAAGCGCACCAACCTGTTGAAGTGTCTAGCAGAGAGCCACCAAATTGATTAGAGGGATGGAGCATCTCTCCTGTGAGGGAAGGCTGAGAGAATTGGGATTGTTCAGCCTGAAAAAGAGAAGGTTTTGGAGTGACCTTCCAGTACCTGAAGGGAGCCCACAAAAAGGATGGAGAGAAACTTTTTACAAGGACAGGATAAGAGGGAATGGCTTCAAGCTGAGAGTAACTTTAAATTAGACATCAAAATAAAAACTCTCCGCTGTGAGGCACAGGAACAGGTTGCCCAGAGACATTGTGGATGCCCCCTCCTTGGAAATGTTCAAGGAGATGTTGGATGAGACTCTGAGCAAGCTGGTCCAGGGGAAAGTATCCCTGCCTATGGCAGGGGGATTGATTCTGTGTTAATTGATTCTGTGATCCCTTCCAACTCAAGCCATTCTATGAGTATTCTATTCTAAGTTTCTGTGACTCGATGAACTCAGGAGGTAGTACATAAAAAAACCTTAGATTTAGTGGTCTTTGTAAATGATATATAGGAAGTCTACTGTGTCTGTACTTTAAAATCTATGTATATCTTAAAAATGTTAACCTTTCTTAGGGTTAGAACACTAAGATTTTCTAACATAAAATATAAATAATATCTCCAAAAACCCAGAAAAAGAGATAGTGAGGGATGTTGGCCAGAATTCTGTGTTGGGTGTCCAAATCTTTTTACTCACAGCACTGACATTACATACTTTTTCATGTTTCTGAGATAAGCAGCACTTGGCCTTGGTGTACTTTTGGTTATTCAGACCTAATCAATATTCATAGTCCCCTGTTAAAAGAACCATGAAAAGAATTACATGTCCACGTGAAAAGAACTACAAATATAAATGGAGAATTACTATCTTTCGCTAAAGTGTTCTTTCTCCTTGCATTCTTGCTCTCTCTGTCACCCAGCATGACATAAACCTTTACGGTGTTGTTGAAATTGTTTAGAAAGAATAGAAGCATCTCTGCCTTTAACAGATGAGACAGCAGCATCCTGGACCATGTTGTACGTGCCTGACAAAAAAAAAAGACCCAACCCAAGAAATATGATGTATGCAGTAGTAAAGGAAGAAATAAAACCACCATATGGATGACCAAGAGATGATTCTGCAAATAACAACAATTCTGACTTGACACTATGGCCGGAGAATCCCAGCTAGCCCTCACTCCGGCGACGTGCCAAGAGTGGCCGCCCCCGAACTGCCAGCAGTCCGAGTGGCAGTGTAGGGCAGGGCTGCCGTCTGCTCTCTACGGTCCCTTGATATCATCAGTGCCGAGGATCAGAGCGAAGAAAAGAGCTCTTTCCCATATGTTTCTCAGAAACCTTTATTCCCCAAGAGGGGGGTGCCGAAAAAGAGGCTGAACAGAGTCATGCGCCAACTTTTAAACTGGGGCATAGAAGGGGGTGGTGCAGGTAGGTGATTGGCCCCTGGGAGGATTGGCAGGGTCGTTCTACAACACAGGGCAGGGTCAGGGAAAAGATGGACTGCTGACTGAGGGTTCCAGAACAAGAGGCAGGGTCGAGGAGAGACGGACAGCTGACCCCAAGGGAGGAGAAACTTGGAAGGTACCGAACACAGCGGCAGGGGGGAGGGAAGGGGAGAACAAGGAGGATCCATTTGGGAAAAACAACTCCAAAACAGCTTAACAAAAACCCACCACCACACTGTCTATTAGAAACCCATGTTGTTGGTTAGGTCAGTGTAGTAGCTGTCCAAAATACCTCTGAAGAAATACATTCCAAGGAATTCAGCAGGAAATGCATCAGTCCTGGGGGGGCTAAGTGAGGTCTTGCTGAACACAGGTCCTTCTCTTTCCCCTTCACACATTTAATCAGGCAATTTCTGGAAGTTTTTCAAGTAATTTTATGTTTAATGGGGAAAAGATTGTAGAAATGAGAAGCTGGAATAGCCATTTAGTTAATCTTTCGTTTCTTTGTTCATCGCAGCTTGGGAGGGAGTAATGGAGTTATTCCTTTGATGGTCCATTATTTTTGTTCAACATTGTTTTGGGTAGTGAAATGAACATTCCTCCACTGCTACAGACACAATATAATGATGAGGCTGGTAAGGCAGGTTTGTTGGGTTTAGTTCTAACTCAAAGAAAAGACGAAAGAGGGATTAGTTGGCAGGCTGAGGATGAGCCCTGCCAACCCTAATGACGTTGGCAATCAGGTACACCATTTGCAGAAATCTACCACATTTTTCATTGATGTAACATGATACCCTGCTGCTTTGTAGTGTAATGACCATTTCTGGATATAGGGCAATTTGCTATCTGCAAAGCCATGATAGTAAAATTATGGTAGACGTGGGGCTGAGCTGTATGTACACCTCTGGTACTCTGTCTTGCCATCCTGTTGGGTGGGGAAGTGAGACTGCATCCTCATATTGAGTTGTGTGATAAGGGCTCTGCTGTGCAGGGCTGACAAGAGAGGGGATGAATGGATAGAATATATACATTTAGACTGCTGCACAACACTGTGATATCTCTGTCTTTTGGGGGAGTTAAAGAGGGGACATGAAAGCTGTCCAAAATACATGATTTACCAGCATGGAGTGAAGAGAAGATAAAACACAGCAGAGAAGTGGGAAGTGAGGATAGTGCAGGAAATAAAGTTCTTTAAGGCTCTCCAGTAAATTCACATCTACATCTTTGAAAATACATGTTTAATCCAACATGGATTGGATCTGTTGAGTTTGCTCCTGTGGGCTGACCAGGGGCTGTGCAGGTCTGGCACTTCTGTCTTCTGCTGTGTGTAACTAGTGTCTCTCTCTGGAAGTCATGAGTTTCAGTGGGATAATGTGAGTGAATTTTCTTCCCAGAAACCTTTGCTGATTAGGACCATTTGCAAAATGGACTTCTGTTTTATCATAGCAAACGGGAACAAGACCTTTAAAGGATAGATCATTGAGATATTTTTACAAAACAAGCTAAAGATCAATTAGACATCATGTATAAAAAATAGACAACAATAACCATAGTCTCCAATGAAATTCCTGTCTTTCTCTGCATGATACTGTGAAAAGAAGTGTAACATGAATATACAAATTTAAGTAATGCTCTTCCACTTTTCATAAGGCTTTGTAGCTTTTTGTTTCATTTTGTTTTTCCAGTTAACTTCTGGACTTGTTAAAGTAACACAACTCCACTGGTGAGTTAGGCCATAAATTTTATCTGTGTACCAACCGAGATAGAAATCATACAGCCTTTTATTAACAAACATAGATGGTATTGTTGTCTCTTTCCTTGGATGTAAGGTAGACGTCCTGTTTGTTGGGTTTTTTAATGAAGTATAGAAGTCCTCTTGCCATCATTTGCAGGACTTTTGTTTTGAGATGACAGGCATAAAACTGGTATTGCTCTGGACTGGAGCCATGCAGTCAATATCTGAGAAGTTGAGTGCTTCTTCAGAGGCATCTCTTCCTGCCCACATGGAACAGCACTCACAGAACCACTGGGAATCTCCTGGGTTTCCAGAGTGCAGGAAAGAGGCAGGAAGTGTGTATAAAGGTACACTTGTGGCATTCACACAGAGGAGCAGAACCTGTCAAACACAAATGGCACTGGTTGTGGTCACTTGGGGGAATGTGGGAGATTGCTTCTTGTATGTTTAAAGAACATTAGAAAGCAAGAATAAAGAGAAGAGAGAGAAGAGAAGAGAAGAGAAGAGAAGAGAAGAGAAGAGAAGAGAAGAGAAGAGAAGAGAAGAGAAGAGAAGAGAAGAGAAGAGAAGAGAAGAGAAGAGAAGAGAAGAGAAGAGAAGAGAAGAGAAGAGAGAAGAGAGAAGAGAAGAAGATGA
>WAAE01001295.1:0-16504 GCA_013400495.1 Nicator chloris
TCTAGGAACAGGAGAAAAAAAAATAGGTTCAACCACTGATCGTCTACTTACCAGCCCATTTATAGAAAATAGAAAAGGTTTACTAGCCACTAGCACTAAGAATAGAATTCAGCTACAGAAAAGTCATTATACTACATCTCACAGGGGAAATCAATTAACCCAGGAAGGGTCTTATTATGGTGCTCAATTTTGATGTGAAGTGCCTCACAGTGCAGCAATGACTTTTTTTCCCCTTTTTTTGGCAGATCTCTCTGCTAGTTTCTTAAATGTGCCTTTCTACAATGAAAAAGAAATTAAACAGCAAGAAGCATAAAGTGAGTTGTATCAGCAGTTTGTGAGAAAAGAGCACTGGAAAGTGACTTGAGAATCAATACTACAGAAGCAGTTTCAGTTATTCAGCTGGTTATCAGGAAGCAACAAAAATTTGAGTTGCATTGCCTAACACTACTTTGGGCTCATGTCTGTGTGACAACAAAAACCCTTTAAAAAGCAAGCTTAGTGCCCATCTAATTTAGAGTGATTTTTTTTTCATAGTCTTAGTCAAACAATATGAATTACACCAAATGGCTGAAGCATGGTTCACTTTTATTTTAAAAAAATCTTCATGCAAATGATGATATAAAGCCAAATGTTTCACAGCTAGAAATTTAGGGCCGTGTATTATTTTATTGGCACAGTAAAAGGCTACAGTTATATTAACATCTCTGTGTATAAAGTGTCAATTTGCCTTTTAATGTCCATCCTCCTCTATTGAGAACCATTGAAAATCAGTCTTTTGCTGGCTTTTGAACAACTGCTAACTTCCTTTGGCTCAAACACTTTGATATAATTCCTTTCTGCCCCACATGTGTGGCCAGCCATAACGTGTACAGCAGAAGTTACAGAGTGGAGCACTTGAAGGGTTATAGAGACTATTTATTTCCCCATCTCCTTGTTCACTTCTGTGCCTTCACACTTCATTTGTGTGCCATTACTAAGGCACGATGAGGGCCAAAAGATGGTTTAGTAAAACTGAACAGCATAATAACAATTGTCTCAAATGTCTGCAGCATAAAGGAGGAAAGAGAAGACGTCATATTGCTCAAGTGCTTTGAAACTTGACTCTTGATATCCGGAGCCAATGCTCTCTTCTGTTATGCAGTGACAAAGGTGAGGACACCATCAGCTCCATGGAGTGCCCTACTGGCCCAAGGTCCACTCCTGGCAGATAAGTACTGACCAGAAGTCAATTTACACTCCTTCCCACTTCAACTGCCAAGAGAGATTCCTGCTAGACCTCTGGTAAAGGCCCCTCTTCCTGCTCCCAGCCCAACTTTAGGGATGCAAGAGACTTCGCTTGATCTGAAGTTACAGGATATATGGTGCAGCTCTTGAACCCGGGACTTCAGGAAAGCCTCCAGAGCTCCTGGAGAGTATCTCAGCCCCCTACCACTTCCAACAGGAACTGAGCCCCTTGTAGAGCTGACAAGCCATGGGGTAAATGAGGCTTGGATAGAATGATCCTAAGAGGAATGGTATTGGAAGAGACCGATACCTCAGGCAGTAATGCAATAATCTATTCTGCAGAAGACACTGTACTACAATTCCTGTGTGACCAACTAAAAAGGTCAGAAAATGTAATGCTAAAATGATACAGTAATTTTCAGTTGCTAATAGTAAAATTATTGCTTTAGGAAAGTACCTAAGAAACAACCATTCAAAGAAATGATAAAAAATGATGGCTTTGCAAAGCTGGAATCACTCTGCTCCATCTGTCCTGGGGTGAATTAAAAGCAAACACATTTCACATTCCAAGTTTGAAATATTAACAGCCTGGAAAGCACCATATGGATTTTGGCATTCCCTAGTTTAAAAAAAAATTAAAAAATTAAAATATCAACTATGAATCGTTAAAAAGACAGACTGAGGGGGTTTTTTCTTATTGCAAAAATGTAGGTCCACATGACTGAAAATGTTTAAAAATAACAGAAGTTGTCACATGCCACAGTTACTCTGAAACAATCTTCCAAAACCCCTCAAATTCTTCTGTTGCCTTTTGTTAAATTTCTGCAAGTACTAGAGTATTTTAACAGAAAAAGTCAATTGCACAGTAAAATTTACTTGATTCTGGTATTTGGTGTGTAAGTAATCTCATCAACAAAAGATAATTAAATACATTTGTCCTTAGAATTCCACTTTGGTTGAGCTTCAAAATAGGAAATGCACCAATATGATGCAGATAGAGACTGAATACTAAGCTGAAATCCTCAAGAAAAGGATCAAAACTTATAATTAAGGCAGTGTAATAAAAAAGAAGCAACCATTTACATTTGTGAATTAAATTCTCATCTCTAAGTAGCGAGAAAAATGCAAAACTTATTCCAGGCAGCAATATTCAAATGGATACTTCTAGTTTTTACTTTTTTTCCCAAAAAAATTAAAAAAAGTCCCTAAAGCTAGTAGCACACACAATTTTTGTTCCTTAAAACATCTCTTAAAACAGTGAAATGCAGTATATATAATTTGAAGCCACTTCTGTAGTGTATTATAAAAGATACTATCATATGCTATGATCAATTAGAGTACGGGATAAAAAGGGCACTTTACTTCATTATCATTGTTTATTATTTATGGCAAAAGAAAATGAAATTTGGAAGAAAATCAGCATCGAACATGCTGAACATGAAAAATATGCATAACAAAGAGTGCAAATAGGAGCAAAATCTTCATTCTACAAGCAGTAACAACATTCATGATGAAAATGGTAAACTCTGGTGTCATTTGCATGTTTTTGTTTTGGTGTTCTGCAGTAAATGACACTTCTTCAGACATAAACTGCTTTTAAAAATAAAAGAGGAGAATTTTAAATGCAAATTTTTTACATCTCAGCATAAAAACATCCTTCATTAGAGCTGGTACTGGCATCAGAAATGATAATTATACCACTGCTTGTTTCTGCAGCTTAAGGAGTTCAGAATTTCTTGGAGTTGTTTCGCACTTCACAGTGTTGATGTCACGCTGCCTAACTTTTCATAAATGGAGATTAAGCCCTAGGCACAGTATCTCATTCTAAGGATTATCACAGAGTATCAGAGAATGGTTTTGGGTTGAAAGGGAACCTTAAAGATCATTTCGTTCCAAACCTCTGCCATGGGCAGAGATACCTTCCACTATGAGGCTGCTCAGAGCCCCATCCAAACTGGCCTTGAACACTTCCAGGAATGCGGCACTCACAGCTGCTCTTGGAAACCTGTTCTAGTGCCTCACCACACTCACAGTCAAGAACTTCTTCCCCATATCTGACCTAAACCTATCCTGTGCCAGTGAAAGCAATTCCCCCTTGAATCCCTACAGGCCCTTGTGAAATCCCTCTCTGGCTGTCTTGTACTGAGAGGCTGCTCTAAGGTCTCCCTGGAGCCTTACCTTCTCCCAGCTCACTCAACCTGTCTGCAGGGGAGACTCTGATAGGTATTAATATGAAACAATTTATAAATATAAAATTGAAGAGGTAGACTGACTCATTCATTACAGATGAAATTACTGGCATCCTGATGCCTTTCCAACAGTTTGTGTTCTTGACTGCTAGCTTTCCTTACCCTGAGACGGCACATCTGCCCAGCAAAATGAATACCACAGAAGTTGTTATTATTCATTTTGCTTCCCAACAATTCTGCTAATCTAGAGGAAGCATGTTCAAATACAGTTTTGAAAATGAAACACAGTATATGCTGCCTATGATAGCTAACTAGACTGGAAAAAAATTAGCTGAACATAAGTGAGGGATAAAAAAAGCTAAAGTCTAGTTTTTTCCTTCTTAGAATGAAATTAAATAAGCTTTTAGAGCTAGATATTAAAATGGCAATATAACAAAATTATCTCATGTTGAATTCAAACTTGTGAGACCCATTTTTAATATAAATCACCAGTATTACTACGTCTCAAAAAGGGTGAGCTTCAATAATGTAAGCTGATACATTATTTTTTCATCCTGTTCTTTTTTTTTTCTTTTCCAAGGGGAAAAAAAAAAGGACTGGAGATAAGACAACAACTAGGCCTTGTAAATAACCTGTTCGTACTTGCCTAAATCAACTGCTTTGTTCACAGACAGATCTTTTGTTTGGAAGTGACATAAAGAAAAACTGGATTCTTATAATGGCTGTGGAGTCAACCGTTATTTAGTGAGATATATCAGAAAGATTAAGAAACTAGGAAAAATGCTTAAATTAATTTACAGTTTGAGCTATTATTATACATAGCATGCAATGCGTGGAATTTCAGATAACATTGTCATAAAGATGCAAAAGACAAAGACAGAAAACACTATTTAGCAGGAATTGTCTGACTCTCTAATTTCACTTTGTTAACTTCTACCTGCATTACTACAGCTCTTATCTGGTAGTTTTATTCATTCTAGACATCTAAAAACCAAAGCATTACACACCCAAATAAAGTAAGGACAGTTAGCCAAAGAATTACAGACAACAAGGTACTGATATTATTACCTCCATCAAAGCCTTTAATCTGTGGAAGGTATCATCAACATATGTACTAAAATTGCTTCAGGTGTTCTCCAGGAAATATACTTCAGGTGTATTACAAAAAGTTCCCTAAAATGTGAAAACTAAACAGATAGCCTACACGCTATAGAACAGAAATTGGAGTTGGTCTGACATAATTTTTAAAGGCTTATTCTGCTTTCATATGCATGTGACTGAATACATTCTCAATGACAACATCTTTACACATCTCTGAGGTTCAACTGTCCAGGCTGTGGTAATGTTTTCAGCTTTTTCATAAATACAGTCTGAAGCACTCTTCCCTTGTGACCTGCCAATTCAAATTGCAGCCCTTCAGATTATGATTTGTACCAAAAGATTTCCCAAAGTGAATGAAATCTGATGCAAAGAGAGAAATCTTTCTTCAAATGCAGATGTTCTTTATATTCTTCTTTCTCAGAATAGCAGATGCAGAAGCAAAATAGCATAAATTATGATTGACCTCGGCAGGAATAATTTATGCTCCTGAGCCACTTTTTGTGCACAGCCAGGAGGGAGCTGTCTGACTGTATGAATTTTTACACATCTTTCAGCTAATTTACAGACCTGGTGTAAAACTCAAGGACGTAATAAATATTTGTGGCATCCTCTAAAGAACCTGGGTTCATAAACCAATTAATCTATTAGAATGATCCACAAATTATCCCCTTCATCTCCAACAGAAACAATCTTCATGTTATTGAAAAACAACAGAGAGGGCAGATCAAGGAGTTTTTTCATGGTATGAAATGTGTGTCTCTTTGCAGCAGGAGGAAAGGCACACGATGACCTTTTCTAAGACATACCAAAGAATTTGTAACTACTACAGTCAAATGCTGGAAACCAGAGTGGGTTCCGTGTGATCCACCGCAATTATCAGAAAGTTAATATCTGCTTAGAGGTCTCCATCTGTTAATGGTACTAGAGCTTACATTTTTCAACTTCTCATGTTCCAGAAACCCATTTATTTTTAACATTCACTAACATGTCCTTCTTAACAATTACCTGTGTGCCATTTTATAAACAATAGGGGACGTTGAAAAACAGGGTCAGACCTCACATGGCTTAATTAGCTAAACTCCATTCACTAACATGTCCTTCTTAACAATTACCTGTGTGCCATTTTATAAACAATAGGGGACGTTGAAAAACAGGGTCAGACCTCACATGGCTTAATTAGCTAAACTCCATTAATTATCATTTGAAGAGGCTGGTCTGCAGTACTAGAAAATTTGGACACTAACTTCAAAACACAGCATGATGATAAACAACCATTCTTGGTACAGGTAAGCTGCCACAAAAAAATTTGCCCACAGATGGCAAATTGCATTTACTGCCATCTCCTTGCAGAGAGTCCCATAATCTGCCAATTACAGGAATATTCTCGAAAGGAGCCAAACTCAGCACTAAACGATAACAAAAAGAATTTAAATGCCCACAGTGAATATATTCCCTAGTTTTAGAGTCTCAGCCTCTCTCCACCTTGCATTTTTGAGTAATTTATGCCCTATTTATTTTACTTGGGAACTTACAAAGAAAAACTCCAATGATAAGAATACAGCAAGTAATACATAACTAAAAAGAAAATAAACACATTTATTTTCTTTTGCAGTGTTGACAAGTATTATTTGTAATTGTTTCAGGTTAAAACATTTCAGAAAAAGAGTATTTTAAGCTTCCCCATTAAAACCACTGAAAAAAATCCCAGAAACAGTTTACATTTTGTTGAGTCAGCTGCAGGCAATGCTCCTTCAAAACATGGAAATCAGTATTATTTCCATCCATTTTGCCAATTCAGTTTTAGTAGTTTCACAGACATTTCCGTTCTCCTTCACTGGCTGAACTGTGGAGCAGAATCCAGCAGTGTTGCAGAAAAAGGAAACAGTTAATTTCAAACAGAATTTTATCAGATGAGACAAGTGGGAAAGTATCATACAGACAACACTTCTATCACCATATTAGATTAGCAGGGTAATGGAATGACAGTCTACATTCACTCGGTAGTCGCAATATAATTACACAGCACACTCGAAAGATCCCACAAAGGGCCACATTACTGAAGCCAAGGTTATTATAAGAAATAGCAGCATGTGCTTGTGGGAATGTAAGGTGAAACAAGTTAATAACTTCCTATTATCTACTGGTAAAGCTGCTACCTCCGTATGTGAAAATAAATGACACGAGAGAAAAGCTAAATTAAACAACCAGTAATTTATGTGAGGTAGAAATGGAGTGCAGATGGTGATGCTAAGTTGCACACATCACAACAACAGGAAAAATCACCTCCTTCTATTGGGAAAACACTCATATTAATGGCTTCTTTAGTGAAAAGCATGCTAAGGTAGAAAGCCCTTAAAAGCATTAGAGAAACATTAGGGTAACTACTTTTATGCATTAGCAGAAAAAGAAATCTATGAGCTTCTAAGCCTCTCTATTCTATAGCCTGATAATGAGAATCTGGGAGAACATTTAGATGTCCTGGACTCAAATCCCTCATCTGCCTCAGGGACTTCTGACCTGCATGTTTCCACTCCTCCTCATGACTGAACCACAGAACTAGAGGGAGTTTTTCAGAAAGTGCTGAATGCTTCACTGATTTTCTGACCAATTTAAACAGCAGAGCTCCAGCAAAACTGATGGAGATATCCTCAGAATACTAACTTAATTCAGCAGCTCTGCTTGGTTCTAAGGCTTCATGTCCTCTATGCCAGAAAGACTGAAGTGCAGGCTTCCCAAATATAGTCTATTTTTCAAGACATTGACCTGGATAAAGCAGAAGTCTGTGATTCACCTGTGCCATTTCATGTCAGTTTTCCTGACTCCAGTTGAGTCCATCTTTCCCAGCATTAAAACAGTGTTCAAGTGAAGAAATACTGTGAGAATCAAATCACTGAGAAACTGGTAGGAATACTTCTGTCAAGTTGAAAGAGGTTTATGAGAGAGAGTTGATAAAACCTGAAACTGCTCCTTCATGTGTTTTCAGTGGCTTTTTGAAAAAACACTGTTAGCATCCTTCTAACATCTGGTTCCACAGGTGAAGAAGTCAGGGCGATGCCTATTCTGTGAATCCCAAAGGAGCTGAGAAAAGGAGCCAGATGTCAAAATTAACTGACTTCGAGCATACCTAGAGGCATAAACTTGGGAACCACAAATTACATAAAGTCTATGTGAACAGTGGAAGTGTCTGGAAGTTCTTATTTACATTTTTAAACCTATTTAGTTACCTACATTTTCCTAGTCACTGTCTCAAGTGGATTTGTTTCTATACTTTTTTCCTGACTCTGATATGGTTCTGTGTGGGTTTTTTTAATTCTGTAGAAAAGTCATAGTTCTTGTCAGAATTCCACAGAATTATGCACCCAAATGTATGAGATGTTAAACATTCTTTAAAACCTGAAAAATATCATCAGTAGATTTGTAACAGACTTCATAATATTTTTACTAAACTACTTATCTAATATTGCACAAATAACTACAGTATTCTCAGTTCAAAGCCTGAAAAGACTGCAATGCATGTTGCCTTCATTGCCACGTTGGCCAATTTAGAAGAGTTTCAATGCTCTGGCACTATGTTCAAAAAAATCATTTGTCTTAGAAGCAGCATGGCATGAATATATCACATATACCTGCTCAACTAACACAAACATTTCAATGGGAAATTATATAAATGCATAATGAAATAGCTGCACAGAATCATAGAAGATCCTGAGTTGGAAGGAACCAGAACAGAACACTGAAGTCCAACTCCTGCCTGTGCACACACAGAGTCACACCATGTGTGTTGTCCAACAGCTTCCTGAACACTGGCAGGTTTGGTGCCATGACCACTGCCCTGGGGAGCCTGTTCCAGTGCCCACCCACCCTCTGAGTGAAGAACCTTTTCCTGATATCCAACCTAATCTTCCCCTGACACAACTTCAGGCCATTCCCTCAGGTTGTGTCACTGGTGACCAAAGAAACAAGGTCAGTGCCTGCCCCTCCTCTTCCCCTCATGAGAAGTTGTAACTGCAGTGAGGTCTCCCCTCAGTCTCCTCCAGGATGAACAGAACAAGTCACCTCAACCTCTTCTTGTAAGACTTCCCCTTCAAGAACCTGCACCACCTCTCTATCTCTCCTTTGGATGCTCCCTAATAGCTTAATATCCTACACTGTGGCACCCAAACTGCCTCCAGCACTCAAGGTGAGGCCACCCCAGTGCAGAGCAGAGCGGGACAATCCCTTCCCTTGCCTGGCTGGAGATGCCTCCCTGATGCACCCCAGGACAGAGCTGCCCCTCCTCTTACTGTAAGAATCCAGGTGTGGTAGCTACACAGATAACAGCCACCAAAAGGAGCAGTCTGCAGTTTTCCCAGCCACAGAACACACACACATCACCCACTGCAAACTCTTTAGGTGATGTGCCCTATCTTTACCTTGTATGCTTGTGTTGTGCCAGCACAGCTGGGTCCTAATCTCTGATAAGGAATTCTCCATGTCACCTCTTATGGTACAAAGACAAACAAAAATTGTCCTCAGACAGACCAAAACAATGATAAATCATAATTTAGAAGTGAGAGCAGCAGCAGAGATCTTGTATCTTCTTTCCAGGAGCACAGGAAGAGTCAAAAAGTCAAACTTTAAATTCAATAACTTATAGCCTACACAAAAAAAAAAAAAAAAAAAAAAAAAAAAAAAAAAAAAAAAAAAAAAAAAAAAAAAAAAAAAAACAAACAAACAAAAAAAAACCCACAAAAAGCTTCCCTTTCATACTATTACATGATATAGCAACACTGAGACAAATGGTCTGTCAGCATATAAAAGAACACTGGAAATCAGTTGGAAAAGTTCAGAAAAACCATATACAATTCCATTTAAATAACCATCAGGTGTTTTCATTCTCTGTTACATTTAAGAAGATGATATATCCAGAATAATTAACTGCATCAGAGAGATCTGGATTAAGAACAAGGCACGTTATCTTTGCCTTCTACTACCACTAATGTCTGGAACACTCCATGAGAATTACCAGACAAAATGAACATTTTTATCTCTGTCTGAAAATTATCACTGATTTAATGACATACATACAGTCAATTCCAATAGCTTTCACTTCACAAAAAGGAAAAAAAAAAGAGATTACCGGCTAAAAATCAATAACGCTCTCTATTCTTTTCAAGAAAGCAGCCCATATTGCCACTGCACAAGTAGGTTCGTGCTGTGCCTGCTCTAACTTAGCTGCTTTTGTCAAGATTTACACACCTCTTCACATGAACTTGATTCCTCCTTTATTATCTTGCCCTAATGCCAAGTAACTATGGAACAGTGTCTACAAATTAATCTAGCACTAAGACAACTGTGTTAAAACCCCATCACCTATACTGTGGAAGTTTTCTGTGATGCTGCTGGGAGCATCTGCCAGGAAAGCTGCTCTAGATTTTCCATTCCAAGCTGAATTTTACATGCCAAGCTTTTTGAACCTTGAAACTGACATCTACCAAATGAGTTGTCAAGTTCCAAAAGAGATTTTCAAAGACATTTAGAAAATACTGTGCTTGTAAAAGAGTTGTTTCCAGCATTCAAAAAGCCCTTAGCAACAACTAATTCATTCCACTGCCAATGTATTCCATCTCACTTGTGATTTAATGGCCAAGTAGTTCTTCCTCTTATCTTATTCAGGCTTTTGGTACCTTTAGATACCAAGTTCTTTTTCTCAAAGATGAAACTGTATGTCTTCCCCAGCCACCTACTAATAACATGGGGCTTTAAAAATACTTCTGCAATATTAACAGTCATAAATAACAAGTGATATCCTGATTTTAACTTCCACCATTGATTTCTGTGTTTTCCTGGACACATACAAACCATGAAGTTAGTATTATCCTCATTCCCCATCTTTTGGTTTCTATGTTCTTTGTCTCCCGGAAATAGTAACAGAGAAATTAAACCTCCAGCAGCATTTCCTCTTAAACACACAGGACAACCTTACATACAATATTAGGACTCAAAAATGCAGGCTCTTCTTGAAGAACTTAAATTTGAAATGGTTTTAGGGACATCACTTACTGAGCTTCTCTATACCACAATATTCACTTAAAAAATAACAATGCGCTAATTAATAGTGTCTAGAGAACCACAAATTGAGCTAATTTCTTTCACAGCTGTATGCAAGGTGGCGAGCCTAGTAGGGTTGAGTGTGACCCAGTTTTGCCACAGGGATTTTTCCACTTTAGCACTGTTTCCGGGCTTGAACAAGTAACTCTATACTGCCAATAGCGCTTACAGAGCAAAGAGGTGCTGCAGAGTGGCCTCAAATACCTAGAACCCTGCTTTAATATCACTCACTTCACAATACATAACTACCACACAAAAAAAGGAAAGAAAATGCAAAGGGAAAATATATAGTATGAATCAAACTCCCAAACTACATTCCATTCTTTCTCCTTTAAAAGTAGCATCACACTGCTATGATGATTGTGGTTTCTTTTTTTCCTGGACTAATGATGCTTTAGCACTCTGTCTTTAAAGCTCACGTTGCTGGGACGCAGACAATAGCAGTATCAGCACAATTCAAATTTGTATTACTCACTGAATTGTCAGCATTATCCTTTTATATTCTTTCTTCACTTGCTCCCAGATTTTTATCAGCCTTTTCAAAAGCATAATGTACAGTGTAAGTCCTTTCAAAGGAAAATCCCAACAATCCATGTGGTGGCAGGTGCTGGTTGAAGGCAGGTGTAGACCTGCTGACACAGAGTGCTTAGGCTACATTCAGACCTATGTTCCGCAGCCACACTTTTCAAGAGCTGACAGGAGTATAGGACTGCACAATAAAAATGTTTTAGCGGTAAAAACGATTACTAGTTGTGAACAAAACTACTCCATAACACCTTGTGATTGGTGTCTTGACATTTCCCAAATCACTACTCTCCATAAACCCTGAATGATTCACAAAAATCAATGGCTACTGGCAGAACAATATTTTACAAAGGTGACAGGCAACAGGCAGTGCAATGTTATCCTTTCTAACCTGTGTGGCACTACAGACAATACTATTGCTGTATTTTTAGGCATGCATGGCTCTTAATACACATAAATGTAGCCAGAACCATACAACTAAATAAAGAACAGTCGTTGAATCAATGGGATTAGGGACTCAATGCATGTACACCACAGAGGAATAACAACAAGGAAAATAAGGTTGAGGGTAGAGAGAATAAAGACTAAAATATATGAACACATCACTGCTATCTCATGGATTCTAGTTTTCACAGGAAAAATTCACAAAAAATAGGTTTCGCATACAGAGGGAATATTTGCTTACATATGAAAAAATTGGTTATCTACTCTTGTTAAGGTAATGACAGCCCAAGATGAAATCCAATATCCATCAAAAAAAGGGATGACTACTTCAGGCATTATTTCTGGTATGAAAAGACTTAGCCCCTGTTCTATGAGATCAATAAGTACACCATCTTAAACCCTATGTTCACAGTAATGAAAATCAAATGGCTTTGTTGGAAATATGGGCCAGAAGGTGTAGGAATTAACTGTAGCTTAAAAAAAATAATTACAGAATACTGAATAGCCATGAGACGTTAAAATAATAACTTCATAAATAATTGAAGGAAAATTGTAAATAGGAAGGATAGGACAAAGGTAAAAGTCTTATTGACAGTATTAACTCAAAATTGAATAAAAAATTAATGTGGGCCCTGATTTTCTAGGATTCTGCATCCAACTTGTGGTGTTATCCACTGGAGTCAGATGCCTGGTCCTCTTATTGCCTCCAAAAATATAAATTATCATATAGAGGGAAAAAACTTCACAAATTTGAATGGAAGCATACCAGAACTAAGGGTCGGAATAGTTCTTGCTACTTCCCTTATCTCCAGAGCATCTGCCAGCACAGTAACTAAACTAGTAGCAGAATTTTGAGAAATAAGAGGATGAAAGACTTGTGCTTCAAAATTAAATCATTGCAACAGGAGGGAATGAATTTATGCTGTGAAGCCCTTTCCCTTGGATCTGTACAGAAAAGACAGTTACTGCAAGTAGTCAAGGATATTCTAAATGACACACACACACAGAGGCAACTCAAACCAGGTCACCTGGAGTCAGAACTACATTCATGGAGTAAGTCAGTCTGGGAAGTAAATATAGAAACAGAGAAGTTGCAGAAACACTCCACATGATCTCCTTCATTTACTTTTTATTTTCCACAAGACAGACTTTTTGTTTGGATTTAATCATCTATGAAAAGATAACCTTGTTGGCTTTTAATATCCTTAAACTCCAAATGTTCCTTCTTATCAAAGAAGCTTGAAAATTCCATAGATGTTTCATTGATGTTAACAGAGGAATCAAGCCATCAAGCCATTTTGCCATCAGACTCCAAAAGGTGTGTTCTCCAGCCTTTCTTCAGGATAGGCAGGAAATGGGATGAAGGAAGGCACAAGTGAAATGGGATGAAAATACTGCATTAGGGCACGTTTGCTAAACCCAGAGGGCACAAGCCAGAAAAGAATAACTGAGGCTGTGCTATTCACAGTATTAAAAAACATCACTCTGGACTTTCTGTTTTCTCTTGTAGTTTATACAAATAAGGGACAGAAATATAGAAAATCACTTTGCCCATGAAATGGTGAAAAAGTGTTGGGGGGCTGGGAAGGGGAATCCTCTGTGCCAGAGTCACTACAAAAAAATTCAAGAACAGTTTTACTCCCTATCCTTTTCATTTCAATAAACAAAGGAGCTGATCACTTATGATGTTCACGATTCCCAGAGCAGAGGCTGTAAGAAACCATGGGAAAAATTTAGAAGCTATTTCAAGTAAACAATTTTCATATGTTCTATAATTTAAGACAATTAGATGCTTATCCTAAACTTCATTAATGACTGCTTCTAAAACATGAATCATTGTTTCTAAAATATGAAATACACAAGCTACATCTGAAACCAGGATTTTTAATTCCAAGTTCCAGAAATTATGACCCTTGATGCTGTTACTACCTGTGGCCTCCACCAACCCTTCTGCCCCAACCAGGGTACTACTAATTTGCTTGCCTTCCTCAAGCCCTCTACAGTGTATATTTTACCCCACTTACAGTTTATTGTTTCATGATGGTTGAAATAAACTCCTACCTGTCTCACATACAACTTCTTTAAATAAGGAAAAGTGACTAGATCCACTTTGACTGAAGTAGCAAATACATTCAGCTTGGTTATAAGTATACCTCACTATAATATTCTCAGTAAAACACTACTTGAAAGAAATTCCCATGTTTATATGAAGGAAGAGGTCAGACATGAGGATCTGCTGATCCCAACTAGCTAGGAGAATCTATGAATTATTTACTAGCTTTACTGTATGATCAGAATTCATATTTTCCACAAGTTCTACTACTGGCCTTGGCTTATTTATGCCAAATACGTAAGAATGAAACTCAAGGTATCAGGGGTTTATACTGTCATGAGCAGTAACAGAATGAAACCAAAATCTGTACACTGGAAGACAAACAGGTCAGATGCCAGGTTTCTAAACAGGAATTAAATTCTGCTGTAATTTGAGGTCACAACCTATAACTTAAAATCTCATCAATATTCATTAATCCTGTGTATGCACATCGAGGGTGTGAGGCGTGTGTGAGAAATCTCCAAAGAGGCCTCATCTAGTCAAGATTTTTCTATTTGTGTTTTTCTGAAAGAGCAGAGATAGGATAGCATTAAAAAAAAATAGAACAGCTTCCTCTTGACCTACAAGATCTAACCAAGACTTTTGACTGAAAATTATGTGAATTGATTTATTTATACAATTAAATCCCTATCATGCTTCATAAAACTAACTTCTTGGTTCTAGAAAAGATGCAGAAATATAAACAGGAAGTGTGCCCTCCTATTGATATTTAGACAGTTTTATGAGAATTAAAATAGTAAGGGAAGTTCATTCTTCTCACAATTTCCTTCACTCTAAGACATATTTATTAAGACATTTTGATTGAATCCCAGTACATTCAGTGCTTGTAGCCGTCAATGACATCCGCAAAAAGCTACAGATCTTTTCAACAGGAAATATTTCATTTCTAGCAGATCTTATTTGCAATTTTGGCAAATTTCCCTCAAGCCAATGACTCACATTTGTATTTGGCCTCACTCTAGTGCATTGGGAATTTTACTTTCTAGTCTGTACTCATGGCCTGTCTTTCACTATTTAGATAAAAGAAAGCAAACTGACAGCACAACAACATAAGTATAGCTTTAATATCTTGCAGTGCAACTAAAGCCCCAAGGGTTTGCTCCTCATCAAAGAGAACTGGAAGCTGCAAATTAATCTGGCTGAAAGTTCCTAATATTACAAGTAGGAGGGGATCATTAAGCTCTCAGCAGTGTAGGGTTATAAACAGCCTTTTGTAAACTGTGACAAGCAAATACGAACCTAGAAGACCTCACAGGACTGCTGCAGCACAATACTGTGTGACTGCCTGCCAGGAGTTCACCTCACAGGTATGGTCTCAGACCCATAAATCCATGGCAAGAAGATAGAGGTGTGCACTCCAGATGGATGAACTGAGAACTGAGGCTTCTCTGCAGAATGGATACACATGTACACAGTTCTACTCCAGCCCAACCTATTAATCACCAGTTTAACAGTGACCAGCAACCTGACCCCAAAAACCAAGTCCAATATCAAATATTTGAGAAGAGTAATGTCAGTATCGATATGGGATTCCAAAATCTTCAAGAAGTTCAGCATTACAGGAGAGTAAAGGTGAAGGGAAGCTGACTGGTCAGAAAGCAGAAATGGATAACATCAATTCTTCTCATGATAGCTTTTAAGTGAAAACTACTTTGTCAAAAGTAACTTCGATGAGGTATTCAGGCTCACTTCATTAATACACAACAATTATTTCCTCCATCCCTCAATTTATAAAAGCGTTTGTTATATAAGGACTGAAGTACCAATGCCATTATGTACACTGCTAAAAATAAAAATGGCAGTATAAATTTTACAGCTTCATTACACCTCAGTTGATACAAGAACAATTCACAGAACTATCTCACCTCAAGAGCCCACCATATTTAGCAAACAAAGAATTATTTTGCAAACTTGTCTTTTTGCAAAGAAAATCAATGCCGTTTTATGATTGTTAAGCTGATTTAGTCCCCCTCTATATTCAAATACTATTTATATTTCTTTATTAACATAATGCATTACAGCATTGACTTTTCCTCATTTCAAACAGCATACTGCCTATATAAACATCGTACCATTCCTGACTATTTCAAGCATGCCTACTATTATTTCCTAAAGAGTGGGTGATGTATCATCTCTAGTTTAGGCAAAGCACCATGTTTAATATGATATGTCACAATAAGTTCTATTCTGCATGCCATTACTTTCAAATATGTTCCCCATTTCTTTTAATAGTCAGTCATAATGGGTTTTCTTGCTTGTGTCTGACTTTTGCATTAATTTTTACTTTTTTTCTGTGTGGATAACTTCAATATTCCAAGAGAATTCTATCCTCCCGCCTTTATAGTGGTACTGAAGTCATACTCATTCTCTTGTGCTTTATCATCCAGATATCATCTTTCTGTTCAACATTAACCTGTGAACCACTATGCCCAAAAAAAGCTGTAAGTAAAATAAAAAGGCACTATTTTACTTTATGTTGCTATAGCCTAACGCATCTTACATCTCACAATTCTTATTTCTCTCATATGATCTAGTTCAGATGAATGAACAGTGAAAAGACCTTCCAACTAATTTGATTGAACTTTTGCCCTTTACATAAATGTAATAAATAATTCACTTATGAAATAAGTTCGTCTGTGTCTACTAGTTGACAAAGACAAATACTGTCATTTTTAAGCAAACTGCAAATTCTTTAAATCTAAATTTAACAATAGCTAACTGAAGACTCAGGGCAAAGGCCAGAGGGAGATCCGAAGTCACATTTACCAACTAATCCTACCCAAGAGTTATTACAACTAAATTTTTAGTTAAATATTCT
>WAAE01001296.1:0-17259 GCA_013400495.1 Nicator chloris
TGTGCAGAAGTTTGGAAAAAAAAGTCAGGTTGCATTTTCTATTATTTAAGAAAAAAATACGTGGTGTAGAGGTTGCATTTATTTAATATGTTTTAACTATAGTTTTAACTATAGTTATATATAAACATTTAGACTGAATATATATATCTATATTTCATCACTTGATTTGCACGACATTCAAAGCTAATAAATTAAATGTCCATGCATGAGTTGGCTTCTGGCAAGAAAGTTGCCCAAAACTCAAGACAACTGAAGTGCAATAACTGAAGTGTTCTGAAAGTGAAATGTGAAAAACATGACCCCAAAATGTGTATTTTTGCTCTCTGGAAATAGAAGCCACATCAAAAATGTGCTTTTTGGTGTGGTGGTTTGTTTTGTTGTTGTTTTGTTTTGTTTTGTTTTGTTTTGTTTTTTTTGTTTTTTTTTTTTTTGGTTTGGTTTGGTNTTTGGTTTTTTTTTTTTTTTTTTTTTTTTTTTTTTTTTTTTTTTTTTTTTTTTTTTGTTTTTTTTTTGTGTGTGGTTTTTTTTTTTTTTTTTGTAGTGTTGATGTCAGTACAGCTGAGTTAGGGAAGACCTGGTACTGGCTGGTTTGACAGAGTCAGAATTGTGCTGTTCCAGGTCATCATGGGTCATCTGGATTAATGCTGGATGTGAAAGGCTGTGCTACATTCCAGCCTTTGTCCTACTTTCCTGAAACAGATGCTCTTGGCTGAGGAGACAAAATTAATTTCTATGAAATGGGTGGGTGTCCACCCGCCATTCCTTAAATGCAACCATTTCAGTTAGTTTTGGTTAAATTCTGTGTTGTTTGTAGCTGCAGGAGCTCATATTTTGAGGTTGTGAATTTCTTAGACTCCAAGACAAGCGGAACAAATGGAAATACAAACGCCTAATATAAATACTTTCAATGCTTTTAAGCTTTTTGCTTATTTTGTAAGCATTTGAGCTTATTAACCCTAAAAAAAAGTAATCTGAAATGGTAACAAATATCAGTGTTAATGCAACCTCCTCTTTCACAAAAAGAGCCTGAAATTTGCAGCACCAGGTCACTCGCAAGACCTCTGGATTCACACCGAGTGTGGTTTAATGAAAATTTTCTTTCTTTCTTTGAGGGTTTTTTGTTAAGCAGTAATTCTCCTGTAGAAGATTAGGCTATTTACGAGCAAGAATAAAAGGTAATACATCTAAGAAACATGATAGCATGGATTTCATTGTGCATGTGAAGTACATCCACTAAATTTTCAGTGGCAGATGTGTTGCTTTTATTGTTGGCTTCCACAGGCTGCAGGGAGGGGGGCTGCCAAACCAGATCTTCTGTAGGCACCACCTTGCTGAGCCTGGAGCTTCAAGGCTAATCTCCATCACCCAGAGGCCTGAGTGTGCACATTTAGGTGGGGGAAGCATCTAGGCAGGATTTGCAAGGCTGGGAGACACCAGTGTAGTCATGTGGAAGAGGCTTCAGATGGGATCTGGACTTGGATTGGTTTTCTCTCACCTACGCATGGCAGCCTAGGATTTTATGGTGGGCAAGGAGATGGGGAAATGCAGAGAGTTCTGAAATGCTGGATGGGAAGGAGGGGGATAGGACTGATGGACAATAATATGGCAGAGGGGGGAGAAACAGGACACGTGGTTTGAGGCAGGAAGGGTGGACTGCCTGCTGTAAAGTACAGGAAAATAACCCAATTTCAGTGTACAAAGATCCCTGCCATGTGTAGCTGGTTCAGCCTCACTACACAGCTTAGTGCTAATCAAATTGCAACTTAAAATGTGCTCTAAGTTCTTCATTAGAATTAAGAACTTACATGTCTTGAACATGCTTCAGCTTCAGATACTTTCTGTAATAAGAGAATAAAATACTTTTCAGGGTGAAACATTAAATACTAATGTATGGTTATAAATGGATTTTTCTTTAAAAATATTGTGCAAATTTATATTATTTCATTTCTCCACCTTTTTTTTTTTTTTTCTCTGTGAGATCTCTTCAATAATGATATTCCTGTGGTTGGTTCTTCCTGTGCCTGATTTCAGAAGAACAGCTTGAGTGACTTCCCCAATTCAGTTTTTATATAGTGACAAGTATCTCATGCTTCTAATCCAAATGCTGTGTGCTTGACTAGCCTCAGTCCAGAAGGTGAATATCCCCCTATGAACAAAGCCTGTTATAATAGTTCTCAGAATATATATCAGCATTATTCTGCTAGTCTAAGCTGCCACATGCTATAGTCCCTTTTATGAACCAAGAATTCATTTATAAATAAGATTAGGAATGTATTGTTACTAATCCTTCCTTATTTTAATGTCCACTGCTGCTGGATTATTCTGCTTGTCATTTACAGGAACTGTAATGTTTGGAGCTCACATTTTTTAATTTCTGTTTGTTTATTTGTTTTTTTTTTTTCTTTGCTTCCAAGTCTTAGATCGAATCTAAAACCAGCAAACACTCCATAACATGCAGAAGGAATGAATAGCTACCATTTCTCATTTCAGGCTGCTGTATTGGTGCAGTGTTTTAAGTCATTAAGGTTTTTTTTAGCTGTTAAATTGTGCTTTTTCTCTACACTGATAGCTCTTCCCAAGTCTATCATGAGTAAATTTAATTAGCATAGTCCTAATGATGTGGTGATTGTTGCTTATGGAAATGTTAAATGAATTTTGTCCAGAGATCAATCTGAGGCTGTCCAGAAATAAGAAGAAACTAGCAGAGTTTGATTTCCATTTCGTATGTGAAATATTTGTCGTCTTAGGAAGATTCGAGAGTATTTGATTTCTACCTTATATTTCTGTCAAAAAATTATATGTTTTAGTTTTGTTTTGTTTTGTTTTGTTTTTTAATGTGTCCAGCATGGTATTTATAACAGTAAAAATATTTGTCTTCAGGTACAGAACTTGAAATTTGCTTTACTTTTTTAATCAAAATTCCATTCATATTGCATTAGAAAAAAAAATTATACAGATGGAAATATTTTTCCTCCTTCAGTCTTCCTTACGTATTCGTTGCAAGACCTGACTTGTTAACTGTTCTTTTCATCCTCCTTGTAAGCATTAATTTATTCTTGCCTTGTTTCATTTTTATGATTGCCTTTTTGGTAACGTTTTCAACAGGTTTAGGTGAAAATTGATCAAAGAGGTCTCTTGATGTAACTGTCTATTCATTTAAGTCAGAAGCTTCTCAATAGGTTTTTGGATTTCTGCCCACGGATTAAGATTGTCTTTGCAGACAAACTCTTGTGAAAGTGCTGACTCTGGGTATTGGCTGCATTTCATTGTAGATGCTTCAAGTCTTCACTTTGTCTTTCTGAAATGAAAACTTTGATTTTTTTTTTCCCTAGTTCATCAGAAATGTTTTTCTAGTTGTGCAGTCCAAGGTTATATATTCTGGCCTCTGATTTAGCTACTTGACAAAGCAATGTGTGAGATAGTATGAAGTCTAGTTGATGCTTTGTGGCAAAAAAAACACCAAAAACCAAATCCCATCTCAATCAGATTTCTGTATTCCCAATACTGGTGCTCAGTGTTCTTGAATGTGTATCTGGAGAGTTGAAAATGTATTCATTTCTAGTGGTACCTGCTGACAGAGCAAACCCTCCAGGCAGTCAAAAGAGATTGAACTTGAAAAGGAAGCTTTCCTACAGGACTTGCACAGTTCTCCTGTGGGTTGAAGTCACAAAACAGAGAAAACAGTTTGTGTTTTATTTTTACTCTTCAATTAATTATAAACATGTATTTCTGCCTTTGAATAGCATTTTTAAATGTGGCTTTTGCAGACTTGCAAAATTATGGCTTTGGAATAGCATGTAAAGTTATTTCACAGTAGAATAAAGAAATCACTGCTTAATATAATGTTAATCTTTTTACTAAACCAAAGCTCTTAAACTGAAACATTATTTTGGCATTTCCTTCCTTTAACAAGACTTCATTGATTCTTCGTACATGTGGTTTTGAAATTGATTCTTGACCATCTATAGTTGTTGTGTGTAAAAAAAGTTGAGTTGTAAATTTATAAATGCTTCTTATGACAGAAATTGCACTAGTCTGGTGCATTTATCTGTGTGTGGTTGGGAATATGTGGTATATTCAATGACACTTTTTTTGTTTTCACTCTTCTGAAAAAGGAAAATACGTCTTTGCATCTCTTCACTCACAGCAGTTCCATGTAATGTGACTGAGGCTGAAGTTATTTTGGCTTACAGTGCTTCCTCTAAAAGTTCACAACAATTCATTAAGAGTAATTCTTAGAAAGCAGGTAGTGGACTTAAATAACTTAAATAATTCTGAAGTGCTTGTGTATCTTCTGTAGCATACAGACATACTGTAGAAGCGTGCATACACATGTAAACTCTCTTAGAATATTTTGCAGGCATGTTATTGAACATTTAATTTAATAGGTATTCCGGAACAATCTTCTGTTTCTGCTTTGCTTAGTCATGCTCCTAAAGTGCTTCCTCTGCAGAGCATATCACAGCAAATCTTCTGAAGTCTTTCATCAGAAGCTGCAGGTGCCTAGGACAAGTGAGAGTCCCGAATAGCTGCCTTATGAAATCTACTCATCATGTGGTATTCACACAGATTCATGTTTGTTTACAAGTCAATTTAAAATTCAGTTCTTGCAGGAAGCACCAAGACAATGATTAAAGATTTATTTCTATTATAGTTACTGACGAAAGAAAAACCAATAGGATCAGCTAACTGATCTGTTTCCACTGCACTGTTTTCAAAGATTCACTCAGATATTGGAGCAGATGAGGAAGCAATAGCTAAAAAAGGCTCAAAATTGTCATTATTTGCTGTGTTTACCACAAAGGGCACATGCTAAAATCTTACTAAATCCAGGTGCACATTTAAGAAGTCACTTCACTTAATTCTTGACTTGATTCGTTGTTTATTTTCACAGCGTCAGTTGCCAGAAAAATTGCTATCCCTCTACATTGTTTCTAAACATTTCTGCTTGGGAGAGTGACCAAATTTTTCATCATTTCTGACTTTGCCAGGATGCATTTGTTCTGTGACTTAAAGCTGTTAGATATGCTCTAAATACTTCGAAAATTACAGCTCGCTTGGCTGGCCCTGTTAGTCAGCATCCTCAGCTGCCGTGTCTCCCAGTAGCTGTTTCAGGGTGATGGGTGGAGCACTCAGCCACGCTCAGCTCTTGGGTTTGGCCCTGTGCCTCGGTGGGAATTTTCCTCCTGGCATCCTCTGTGTGCCTGGCAGCTCTGGGAAACATGGAGCGATCCTGAGGGAGCAGGTTGCTCCATCTCTGGCCCTTGGATGCTCCACTTGCCCACGTGCAGCTGGGGTAGGGGGGAAGGTGGTGGCACAGGCACCTTTGGGGACTTGGGAAGGGTGGGAGACGAGGGGTGGGGAAGAGGAGACACGATGGTGATGGTGCCTGCAGTAGAGGAGAATGGAAGAGGAGACATATGGCAGGGGGATGGGAGGAGAGCAAGAGGGAAGAGAAGCTGCAGCAGGGTGTGGTGAGGAGACAAGCGTCTGTGGAGGAGGAGGAGGAGAGGAGGAAGCAATGGCCATGGGCCTCTTTAGAGAAAAGCAGAAGAAATCACTCAGACACCGTGCATAGAACTGTGTTAGAACCCTGTTCCAATTGTGTGTTTCTACACTGTCGTTGTCATCAGCATTAAAGTCATTCAAGCAAGAACACACAAAAATCAAGATGTCTCTCTCCTTTGTCTCTTCTGATGGTGTAGCAACATAAGCAGACAACCACAGCACTGTTTAATACCTGAGTTTGGAGTTCAGGACACAGCCAGCCTGCTGTTGTCCTCTGCGTGTGTGTGTCTTTGCACTTGGAGGGTGTTCTGGGACTCCGATGGTTTAGCTCCAAATTTAGGACATCCTAAATTGTCTCTTTTCCTAGGTAGAACAGTTTTACAGCTGCCAACATTTGCAAGCTTGACGGCATCATAGAATTTGTTTCACATGTGCATTAACTTTTAAAGTGTATCCTCACTAGAAATGCTGAAATGCCTTCCTTTTTCTTCATTTTGAATTGTGTTGCTTAGACTGTTCCACACATTGCAAAAAAATCAATGTAAATGAGAAGTATAGTTGAATTCAGACTTTGGCAGTGGGCCAAATATGATTGAATTAAAAAAAGTATCAAACGTTTCAAATATGAATATTGTATTAATTTGAAAGAATATAATATATGAAATAAACCAATATTATTGTTTCATTAATATATTATTTATTAAATGCAAATAGATTAATTGTATTATTAATTAATGTATAATTAATTATTTCAATGATGCAAATAGATTACTTGTATAAATATGTATTTATATAAGATTCTGAGACCTTATGTCGTTCTAAACTGTGCAGTAAACACGGTCATCCTGCAAAAACCAGGAAGAATTTCTGTCTAGCTCTTCTCTCATCTTCGTGTCAGGCTTTTGCATGAGCTAAGAATACTCTTTAGTTATTCATCCTTGGAGCCTGTCTGAAATTGTCAATTTTAAAAGTCAAAAAACCCCAAAACATCCAAAGCCCAAAGCTAGCACTTCCCTCTCCTTCCTCTTTTGCATGTCTTAGATAATTTAGGTGAAAGTGAAAAATACAAGAAGAAGAAAATACAAGAAGAAGAAAATAGAAGACAGAGCAAACTCCCATCACGGATTTTCGCCTCATTTATCAGTGTGGTATTTGGGAGGGGCCAGAGGGGAACTTAATGTATCCTTCTGTGAATTCAGCTTCCTCCTGGCTTATGAGAACTATTTTGCCAGTTTTATTTCTTCTTTCAGCTGCCTCCAAGTTTATGGCCCATCTGTTGGACATAAACAAGCCAACAAGTTGTCTTGGGCTGCAAGAAGTGCCTGATTCAATGGCAATTTGAAGCAGAGCCCACTGTTGGATAGGGAGGATGTTGTGTGCAAGGATTAGACATGTGCAGCACTGCAGAGGCTTTTGTAATACAACAGGTGTTGGGGAGTAGCAAATCTGAGTGCCTTGTGGCTGGAAAAAAGAAAGAGTGACAGGTTCTAGAGAGAGCTTGTTCTTTCTTGCCATGGTCAGTTGTCAGAATCTCTGAATCAGCCACATGCAGGCACTCTTGCAAATGACTACTATCTTAAAAGTCCTGCGTGGAAATAATTGTAATATTTTATTCCGTTTCAGGGCATCAGGATTCAGCAGGTCCACAAAGGTTTTTTGCCATCACTCCCTGATGTAAGGAATTGCATGGATTATCTGGAATTTAGCTCTCCTTCCCCATGCTGGCCTTGCAGGCGGTGCTGGAAGTGTCGAAGCTCCTTCTGCTGCATCTGTTGTCAGCTCCACGTGCCAGCACAGTATTGGGGAGTTTTATTTATGAAACAGGCCAGTTTTAATATCGGTGCTTGCTTGGTTCGAAAACTCTCAAATCGTCTTCTTTTGAGAACGGTGTCTTTTTGCACAGTAAAACAGCTACAGCAGAGTAGTTTTATGTAAGAATATACTCCGTATTTCTAAGGATAAATGTACGTGGTATATTGATAATGACCACTATTAGCTTTGATAATGACCACTTTTAGCTTTTTTAGTGGTTGCAGACGATCTTTTTGGACATAAAGCTTTTGTGTTTTGGGGTTTTAAGACGCTTTCAAGGTTCTCTGAGTCACCTTAAAAAGTGCTTCAACATGCTATCAGTTGGTCAAGTAAATACAAAATACAAATAAGTAAGTTTAAGTTAGTGCACATCTGGAACTTGCATGCCTGGGATGGAGAAGTCAGTATTTACATAACGTAAGAAATCACGGTGCCTAAAGAAATGTGCCAAATACTTTATCTTGCATACTAGAATATGCACTGATTTCTCATAATTGTGCCTGACTTTGTAAATCTTGATTTGATGAAAAGTGGGCAAGAACTATTTGCCTATTCAGACAAAGGCAAGCTGGTGTTAGTGCAGTCTAGAAAAATCATTGCTTTAGGCTGATGTGCTCATTTTATCTACAAGTTTGAGGCAAAACCTGTATTTCAAAACTTCCCTTATTTTCATTGGGAGTTTTTTCATTGTTTGATTTGGTTGCTTAATTAGATTCCCTCTTCAGAGGAATTTCTTCCCATAGAGCTGTAGTATTTGAGCAGATAAAAATTAACTAACAGGGACACTTTGCAGAGTCTTGAGTTTTCTATGCAAACCAGTTTCTTTGACCCACTTCCAAAGCAGTTAGATCTCTTATGGTTTTGGGGTTTTGTTTGTTTGGGGTTTTGTGTGCTTTTGTTTGTTGCTTTTTGTGGTTTTAACACTTGGCTTTTACTATTCTATGCTATCACTGGCTTCTCAGCAACACAGAAAAAATTTTAAACTACAGCTTGCCAAAACAGAAGATCATGTTGATGATACAAGTGCAGAAGTAGTCTCTAATCTATACTTGCTGCTGTCACATTGGTGTCTGTAATGGTGTATCAGTTCATCTTTCCAGCTTTTGATACAGAATTGACCATGTAGCATTTTGAGTTGCTTTCTTCCATTTACTCCTGTTTTCAATAATCCATTTAATTACTAGGTTTAGACTAATACACGGTTTTGTTCTTACATCCAGAAAGTATAGTTTTACTTTAATTGTTATATCTGATTTCACATTAGTGTGCAGTATCCTAGCAACTTAATTCTGTGGTAATTTTTCTTACTTCGTTATTATTTCTGCAGCTTGACCAGCCTTTTCATTCTGTTGCAATGTGAATCTAAATATGGTTCTGTCTAATCTGTCATTTTTTTCTTCAATAAAATGGAGAATATCCAGCTATGAGAAATGGAGATTAGTCAAGTCTACTGAAAACTGATGCAGTGTGGATCTTCTTGCTGTGTTAATGGATTTCTGTTCTTTATTGTTTATTCAGATGAGGTAAATGCAGCTTTTTGCCCTGACATCTCTCTTGACCCTGAAAAACTGTTTTTTAATCTTTGGTGCATACAGAGTTGTGTTCTGCAGAATTGGCATTCACACCAGGGAGGTTGTCCTGACAAGTGTGTGTTTATATTGCCAAGGCTGTTAGTTTGGGAAACTAAATGGAAAGAACTCTCATTTCTGCATATGCCTGATGTGGCAGCAAATAGGTTTTGTTCATTGGGTATCTAAATAGGTTTCTGTTGGACTATATTTTGGTTTTTTTTTTTTCTTTTTTCTTTTAGATTTTGCATGTTTGTAGTGATTGGATGTGTCTACTGTTAAAGTGACATATATATTATCATTTATTTAGCATCACTTTTCTCCTTGGTTGTCCCTTTATCAGAGCACATTTTGGGAAGAAATTTGTTTACATTTTGGGGCCTTGCAATGGAAAGCAAACATCATCCTGGATGTAAGATTAACATCAAGCTTGGAGAAAATAGGATTGGAGTGCTGTGCAGCTGGAATTATTTGAAAGTGTACTGGGCTGAGGAACTAAAGGACAGATGTTCTTCCATGTAAACTAATATGGATATATTAAAGATGAGAGTAGTGTTGACATGCTTATGAAAAGTACACTATATGTGTATTTTTATACTGAGAAGAATTTTGAACCTTCTCTGACATTACAAAGTTAAACACCAAAATAAATAAAATTTGTCAAACCTTTGGTACTTACTTACCAAAGTGCTCACTAACAGAGGGATCAGCTTCACGCCTGTAGCTTGATTTACTGAATTTCACTCTGACTGTAAGGAATTTGTAAATGACAAAGGGGACGAAGGTATTTCTGGGAACAGGGAGAATGCCTATGCTACTTGATAATTTTTGCTAAATAAAGATCAAAATATCTTTGGGGAAAAGAGTGCCTTATTAGAAAAAGCATGGCTGGAAATACGTGTTACCTCAGCATACTTGTCCTAGAGGCTGTAAAGTCAGGAGACCCAAGAAGACTGGAGTTGTTGAGAATCCCTGTGGTCAGAAGTAGATGTACAGAGAATTCCAACTGCATCTTCTGGCTGCTGCTGGGCTTTGGGAGTCCTTGGGGAAAGCAGTAAAGCAGATTTAAATCTCATCTCACAAATCTGCTGTGGAAGGGATAAGCCACTGCTTCAGCTTGAACTCTGCAATTCTGTGCTCTGCAAACTTAGACATGACTATAGTTTGCCTTCCCTATGTCCCCACTCTCCTGAGATTCTGGCTTTTTGTCTTTGTGTATAATATTTACTCAGTAATTCATCTTTTCAGATGATGGATTGAATGCTTGTGCCAGTGAATGAGCAAAGCAAAATTATTTTAATTTCCCCAATGGAAAACTCCCCACCAGTTCCTTCTCCTTATGCTTTCAGTACTAAGAGTATTAAGAAAATGTGTAGTTATTATTAGAATTCCCAGGAGGAGAAAGAAAAGTTGATCTGCACGTTAGATTAAGGATAGAAAATATTCAAATAAAAAATAATAGTAATCAGGATATTTAACACATCCTAAATCGTGGCTTTTACTAATGAAATTTAATGTAATGTATCAACATATTTTTCCAGGCACAAATTAAGAAAAATAGAGATCCAGTTTGTTTTAATCAATTTTTATTAATTCTGCCCTGAAGCTCTCCATGATTTCAGCATGGAACACAAACATGCAGAGCAGCAGACAGAGGGGAAATCTGTCTCATTAATCTCTTTTGGACAGAGCGTGGTGGAGAGTCATTAAGGATGCAGACAGATTTCATGGATAACACGCTCTCCATGTTTCCACCCAGGCCAAAAAGGCTTCTGTGTCCTGGTCCAAAAAGGTGCCAAGCTGTGAGTACAGAGAGTGCAGTCAGGGAAGGGGTGAACAAAGTTTCTTGTCTTCAGCTTGGGAGGTAGGGGGAAAAGGCCAAGGTCTCAGGATTTTTCTTCTATGAAAGCAGTTATTGATATTAAACCACATAACTATGTCTTATAAGAGGCCTTCAATGCTAGTTTCAAGTATCTTTATTTCTAACTCAAAAATATTTATAAAACTGTAAATAGCTGATTTTAAAAGGTTTTTTTTTTTGTTTAAGTTTTGGTTTTCCAGTTTGAGATTAAATATTTTTTTTCCCAGATTTGCTTTTAGGAATAAAAACTCCAAGAATAATTGGGAAAAAAAAAAAAAAAAAAAAAAAAAAAAAAAAAAAAAAAAAAAAAAAAAGGAAATACCTTAAAAAAAAACCCCCAGAAAATCAAACCCCACACAAACCCCCTGACCTGGAGGAGACAGCAGTCAGTGTTTTAATGAATAGCAGATTTTAATGTGCAGCAGGTGGGAAGAACATGATGTGCTGAATAGTTCGAGGCTTTTCAAGGCAGTTTGCTCAGAGTTATGTACAAACTAGAAATCTCCCAGTTCTTCAGCCAGGAGCTGGAAATCTTCACGTACCAGGCTCCAGCTCGGAGCTTTCATGTGCTCTTGAGCAGAGTCAGCCTCAGATTTCTGTGCTCCAAAATGCATTTAGGCTCCCTGTTCTGGAGGAAAGGGACACGGGAACTTGGGCACAGAAAGGCTGTTCCCTGCCAGTTCACACCAGCTGATAAAGAATTGCTGATGTGATGGCACCATGTCCAGGAATTGCCAGCAGGGGAAGGCAACTTCCCCAGCTCGTGTGCCCTGAAGTTTCTGATTTCATAAAAGGTTAATCACCTTTGAGGCATTTTGATAGTCTTTAGCATTTTCCAGAAATCCACTAGAAAATAACCAGCTCTATTTCGAATCAGTATTGAAATGCAGCAAATTACAGCTGTGCAAAATGAGGCACTAGCCTGTCTCTCTAGTGCGGAATACAACTTATATTACATTTGATAAGTTATTTTCTGAAAGAAAAGAATATATTATGTAGCTACAGAAAGTGGATGTTCTGTAAGAGACCACACAACTCCTCCTGTGCTTACAGGGAAGGAGGAATTGAAGCTTTCTGTATTACTGTCTATACAGTCTGTATTCCTAATCTCTCTCAAAACAAGAAAGTTTTGCTTCATTGAGTGTTTTGTTTTTTGGTAACTTCAGTGGCCATTCACTTTTTCTAATGATTCATATTTTAGAATCTGAAAGAGCTGATCTTCCCAAGAGAGCAGGTTAGGAGGGGGAAAATCCCATCAGGACAGCTCCCTTCTAGGTTCTTAAGTATCTGCTTGTTTGTTGGTTTGTTTGTTTCCCTCCTCCAGTGCTACTGAGTTAACTTTTATTGATGTGTGGGAGAAAAGAACCATGAGTGAAGTAACAGTACCTAGTTTGATAGAGGGCAACTGAGTGATAAAACACCGAGGATTTGCATGGAAATTTGCAAGGAATTTGCATTTTTTTTTTTTTAAATGTATCTTCTGTGTTACACTTGCATTTTGGCTTTGGAGACCGAGAGTTTGCTGTCATAATCAGTTTTTTTTCTTTGTAATGTGTCTGAGTGCTAAGTCACCATTGTAAACCCTATTTACTGCTACTCTTCCAAAAAGTTAATGTAAAGAAGGATTACAGCCATCACCTTTTGATTGTTCACTACATAGTACTATAGAAATTCTTGACTGTCTGAATTCCCTAAATGTCTTTCCTGCCAGATGAAAGTTATCAGGAAATTATGAGCACATTTTTGGTTTAGTCTGCTGCCATCTCTTTCTGGGCAAGAACAACACTGGTGTAGGAAGGAGATATCTCAGGGATGATCTGCAGTTACTTGTCCAGGAATCTAGATATGCAGGAAAATCAGGGTGCACTGAATGAGCTTCCAAGACATCTCCTACTGTACAAGAGAAAGGACCACCACTTTGGTATCTCCTCATCTCTTTCATGCCAAATGAGAGAACAGACTCCCCATCAGTCATCAGGGGCTCCTGGCAGGTGTCACCTGTCTCAGATAAGCGCTTTAACCAGAGGGCTTGGAGAATGCTGCTCCATGAATTCCCCCTCTAGAACAGCAGGTTATAAAGTGTTAGCTACTCCATGTTACAATTCTGATAAGAGTGTGAAGTAAAATAACTTACTTCACTTGCTAAAAAAGCTTAATATTCCCTTGGTGAGACAGGATGGATTCAAACTCTTCTGTCTGAGTAGTGACTCTGTACTTCACCATTTTTTGATTATTTAAACCACTGCACTTTTGGGATTCCATACATCCCACTTAAATGCTAGTGGATCAGCAATACCCTGTTCCCTTCAGCTTTCTGTGATGGTTGTTTGAAATACAAAAAGCTTCCTCATTTTACAATTCCATCTCTAGTGATGGCAAATTTTAGACCTGTTTATTTGACAATGTTAGATTCTCAAGATAGATGCTTAAACCTCCGAGACCTGTGGAATGAAATGAAGTGTTTGCTGTCATCCAACTTGTACATTTCCCTCTAAATTGCATCTTCTGCTCTTAAATTGCTCTTTTCTCTGAATGCTCTGTGCAAATTGGACCCTTCTTTTTCACTTGGATATTACACTTAAATAATTGCAGTGTAAATGTTGTGTAACTTTACTTTGAAGTACCATAGTTCCCTGATTCTTTTAAAGGTGGCTTTTGCAAGATTTAAGTTTTTAACACTTTTCTTTTGTTTGAACTTGAGAAGTTCTTCATAATGTCTTCAAAGTCTTCTCAAAATCATACATTTTTCAGATTTGTTTTATTTTTTTTCCTGAAAAAGCTAAAACCTGCTAAATGAAGTGGTGTGATTACTCATCACTGCTAGGGAAAAGAATTGTCTCAGTTCAGTGAAAACCCCAGGTAATATTTGTACAAAGAGAGGAGCAACAAGAGAAATTAGGAGTTATGATAATGGCAGTTCTGAATAGCATTTGAAAATTCAGTCCACAGCTGTGATGTATTGGGAAAAACAAATTAATTTTTCAAAGAGCCTGCTGTAAGAGTATAGGTCTTTTCTTATGACCACCAAGGTGAGTGTTCCAGGCTTATGTTGCAGCATGATTAACTCACTGGAATATAAATTTGCTTGTAGAGGTATTTTTTAATAGGTGCTTGCAGCCTAAAAATTAGAAACCAGTTCTAAGTGAGATCTCTGTGAAATTTTTCATGGTTCAGTACCTTCATTCTGTACAGGTTAGCTGTCCACCATGGTTTGTGCACAATGGAAGGACATTGAGCTGAAATTGCTTAAATGAGGGAGAAAGAAGAGCTCATGGGATTTTTCTTTGAGAGGAAGAAATTCCTATCCTTTGGAATTATTCTTCCTTTTCTTATGAGGCTTCTGATTACAGAAAACCCTTTCTCTAGCCAAGACATTTAAAGGAAGCAGTCAGTGGACTTCTGAACTGAACTCAGAAGGCTTATTCCAAGGATATTTTCATTATTGTTCTCTTCCTTATGTTTTTAGCAATGAATATTTGTCAGTATGTTTCAATTGAAATAATTTAACTGTTAACTCGAGTCTTTTTAGGTGTTCGTATTGGTGACTTGCACTAACTTACTGATGTGGCTTTAGAATTATATTTATTTTGTAATTCCATTTGATCTTGATGTATTCTGAACCCTCATAAACAATATCTTGGTATCGCAGTTGGCTGATTAAAAATAAGTATGAATGAATATTCTGTCACTCTTCTCCTGTCCTTAATTCATGCAATATTCTGAAACCATTCACTTCCTAAGCATTTTTTAATTAGTTGGAACTTGCAAATTGTGTGTTAAGTTTATGCAACAAAGTCTTTTATATTAGAAATGCTCTATAATTACATTTTTTCAGTCATGAAAAATGAATTAGTGCCGCATTTTATGTGATGACAAATTTTCCTGTTTGTTCTAATTTTACTGAATAGCATGCTGTAACTTCTTGGCACAGCCTAGAATAACTCTATTTAGCCATGAAAGTAGAAACTGTGCTTAGTACCAGAAAAGGCCAACATTGTGTGTAAACAATTAACTTACATGAAAGCAAAGCAGAACTGCTGTGAGAAGGGTGACATGGGGAACTGGCTATCAGACACCAGTGCACCAGTTTGTCCAGACAACTGGGACCAGTGAAAGGGCCTGAAATGGAGCTGCAGCAGCACTGCTGGGCAAGTGGTGCTGATATTTTCTCTTCTGGGAATACTAGTTTATCCCTGTCTTACTTTGTTTTGATAGTGTGGAAGTAGGAGATGGAAGATACCAGGGCTTTATTTCTTCACTGCTGAAAAATCTGATTAGAGACATAACTGAGCTTACGCTTTATTTTGTCCTATGGGAAAGTGTTGTTTTCGTTTTGTCCATTCCAGATGAAAATGGAAAACACCCGAGAGACAAATTCTCAAAAGAAAACACGTTTTGGGTCTGTCAAAATGCTTTGTTTTGATAAGTGGGCTCTCCTGTTGGATTGTTTTTAACCTTTATTAAGGACTGCTAATCAGGTTGCCTACGGTTTGATGTGGTTGGCTTGCTGGCCATTGTTCTTCCTGATGCTTCCTTGGTTCTTGTGAAGTGTCAGATGGAACCAACCAACCATGTTCGTGTTGAACTCCAGAGAATTAGGAAATAGATCAAACAAACAAACAAACCCACCAGTCAGTCCACTGAATCACCTCCATTTCATGCAGCTTTCTGAACTAGATCCGGCTAATAAGTGAAAGGAAGGATTTTGGACAGGTGAGAGAGAGAGATAATAATGACTATTAATGGAATTCCTGAACTAGATTTCTCTTCTGGTGCTGTCTTCTAATGCTCAGGTTAATATCTAGTTATTTGCTTTTCTTTCTGCCATGTGTGTGCTTTTTGCCATTGAGAAGACACCTTGCTCTTTGTAATACACATATAAAGTTCAGAATGGTTTTTTATCTTATAACTAATGTAATAAATGCATTGTTCAAATAGGACTGAATATTCCATGCCTGTGTATATTATTTGTAATGCCAGATGAATCTTTTGAGTCACTTCATTCAGAGTTTTTACTTGTCAGCTGGAAGGCTTCCTCAGCTTTTAAATCTGAATGCTGTGTCAGACGTTGAAAAGCTTTCCAAAAGTCAATGTACACTGCATTCACTGTGCTCTCCTTATCTGCATAGACAGTCACTTTGTCACAGGGGGAAATTAGCTTGGTCGAGCATGATTTGCTTTTTGTAAATCCATGTTGACTGCTCCTGATTGACCTTTTTCAACATATTTTCAAATGAATTGTGAGGATTTACAATCTGTGGCTTATGCCTTTCTTGTTATCTCAGGTGGTTGCCTGATTTCCTTTTAAAAGACAACAAACCCAAACCCCATAATGAATGATTTTGGCTTTGTTTAAAAGCCTTTGAAAATCTTTGTAAATTCCTTAGATGGAACATCATTAACCTTGTGCTGTTGTTCCTCACAGAACTGCATTATGTTTCCAGGCTTTTCTTCAAAAATCCACGTTGACTCTTCCAATATAAATCACATTTATCCACACATTTTACTAACTCTGCTCTCTTTGTGTTCCTTGCTGTTTTTCCTAATGTAACAATCAGGAGCATGGACCTACAGTTCCCTTAATAAACCATGGAACCATTTAAATTTTTTTTGTTATAATTACTTTTTTAAACAACTGTTATTTCCACTTTATAGATAGGAAGGTAACTATAAATGTGATTTTATTGTGCAAGCTGTGATGTATTGCACAGCAAGCAAAACACTGTGCTGGATGGGTGGTTCCCTACCAACTTCAGCATTTGTGGGAGTATCTTTGCTGGGTTTTTAAATTTTTTTAACTGAAAAATATAGTTTGGACTGCCTTGAGGATCCATCATCAGTTCCTGGTGCTGATCAAGATATTAATTTGATCCTGGCTAAATATGATTCTTAAAAAGTAGTATCCGTCCTAATTTAGCAGTTTCATACTGTTCCAGCAGGCTTAAGGTGAAACATGTGATGCAGTTATCCAATATTAGTGACCAGTAGAGTCCAAAAAGTGCTTTGGACAGGAAAGTTTATGATGTGCTGACTTCTCACAGGCCAGGAGAGTTTGTCAACACATCAGACAGCTCAAGCACTACAGAAGCAGAAATCTTCACAGGACAAAACTTGTCACAGAGTAATACACCAGAAGCAGTTTTGTAAATATACTAGCTAAAATAGCTGTCTCCATTATTCTAATGTGACCGTTCTACTAATATATACAGTTTAAACTAAGTCTAAATGAATTGGATAAATAGCCAAATCATGCAAGCAATTTGAAATTCTCTTAAGTGTTGCAGAAGCAGAGTCTCACTACAATTGGGTCCCTGCCTTGCCCAAAGTAATGCTCATTTTTTTCATTTTTAAATACTTTTTTTTTTGTTAAAACAGGATGCATGTTTTTAGTTGAGTTTAATGGTTAGTCACTTGGGAATTCGTGCTGCTCCAGCTGATGTGAATTCCTAGTCAGCATGCGTAGGTGGTTTTTCCACATAGAATCTGACTGGTTGTGCCCACAACAGTATT
>WAAE01001296.1:17279-49283 GCA_013400495.1 Nicator chloris
TTTAAAAAAAAAAAAAAAAAAAAAAAAAGGGGCAAAAGAACGTAAAAGCAAGGTGAACATCTTTGGTGAAACTTCTCTGGAATATTATCCTAATCTCCAATAAATTATGATTAGAATAATGCCTGTGTTACAGGTGATATTTCCTCTTTCATTAGGTGTTTGGTTCACGTTCAGTTGTTCAGTCATCTTATCTTCAATAGCTGACTTTAATCAGCAAACTTGATTACTTTCCTATTTGAGATAATTTAATAATGGACCATCCAGTTACTATCTTAGAGCACTTAATTGACTATCTCCAATTTCAGTCCAATTTCGAACCTTGCCGAGCTCCACCGGTGACTTCTCCTCGCTGTGGACGGTGCCCTTGTGCTGTGGACTGTTCCTTGGCCAGGTTCCTTTCCTCCTGCTGGATTTTCCACCTGCTGGCAGCTTTGTTCCTTTAAGCACCCGGGGAGGGGGCATTTCCCAAAGCCTTTTGTGTAAGTACAGCCCTGCCCTCGGCTTTTTGACACCTCGGCAAGACCCCAAGAGCTTGCTGAAGTATCAGTCCCCGTTACCAAAGCCAGGCATGTCAAACTTTAATCCTTAAACCTTCTACCCCGTTTTTATAGCAGTTCCTATTAATCTACTCAAAAATTGCATTAAATGCACAGAGATATAAGGGTTTGTTTGCCTCTAGACTGTCTGCAAAGATGAACTCTGCTGAGCTTCCTTTCACGTGGCCTTGCTCCTTGAAAATAAACCCAACAGGAGTAATTGTTGACAAAAGACTAAGAAAAATACGCAAAACACTCTTCCGGTGCCAATCCTCGTAGTTCATCTGCTTAATGCTTCTTGTGGCGTTTAAACGGCATTTTATTTCAGTATTAATTAAACCCTGATGGACAGAAAGGTCTCCGATTAAGCAAATTTTGTCAAAAGTGACTTTAATTAAAAAACAAAACCAACCAAACAAAAAACACCTGTTAAAACCCACCTGTCAGGGCCCCAAGGGCACTAATAGGCCTTAATTGCCTTAATCGCCCTGACCAGCATCAGCTGGCCCTGCAGCCACACTCCCCGCCCCTGGGCCATGGAGCTCCATTTCAGCTCAGGCCAGGCAGCTGAGCACACCTGGTTCCAGCTTTGCTCCTGAGCATCAGTGGGATTTCCCTGCTTGTTCTTGGCTCCTTCCTTTCCCTGCTGTTCCCAGGGGTGTGTTGGTGGCGGCTGTGACCAGCACTTTGTGTCCCTGCTCGCCGTGCTCGGGGCTTTTTCTCTGCCCAGGAGGCACCTTGGGTGCTGGGGTCATCCACAGCTCCTCGCTTGAGTAGCCCGGGTCTTGCTGCTTTCTGTTGGTGAGTTTTTTACATTTCAAGTAATTGAATTGCCATTAAAAGTAGCGTGTTTTTGTTTTTTTTTTTAATTATCAAGGAAGATAAAAAGCAATTATGTAATTCATGGTGGAAAAAAGCAGTAGTGGCAGTGTTCTGTGTGCTGTGGTTTGATTAGTCTCCTTTCCTCAATTTCTCACCTGCAAGGTGGAGATTCTGAAGCTTAGCCTACTTTTAGCTTTTCATATGGAAGTCTTGTATGTCCATTTTGGATTTGCCTCAGCGTTGTTACAATTTCTTTTTTTCAGAAATTTAACCGAAAGTGTATCACAAGCGTCTAATTTTCAAAGGCCACTATCAAGAGCTTCTAGTCTTGGTCTGTCATTTTTCTTCCTTTTGTTGTCTGTATTTACAGCTTCTGTAGAAAAATGACAAGGCTCTTGTGATATTCTCACACACACAGGCGATTATATTCTAGCTTGTTCAGGTAACAAGCCATTGGGCAAGAGGAAACAGCCTCAAGTTGCATTAGGAGGAGTTTAGATTGAATATTAGGAAAGCTTTTCACTAATATCTTGGTCAGACATGGGAACAGACTGCCCAGGGAAGTGTGGGGTGGATCCTTGTCCCTGGAAGTGTTCAGAAAGGTGTCGATGTTACACTTAGGGGTGTGGTTCAGTGATGTACTTGGCAGTGTTAGGTTAATGGGCAGGCTGGATGATCCTGGAGCTCTTTTCCACCCTAAATGTTTACATTGTTTATTTTTTTAATATATCTTTGCTTTATTCCTCTGAAGGGTTAGTGGTTGCACAAAAGGCTCTGGAGATCACTGTGGGAAAAGCAGGAATGTGATATCCCTGGAGTCCTGTTAGCTGAACAGTGAGAGCAAGAGGCTCAACCTCAAGTGAGAAGTCCCTTACTGAGAACAGGTGACTCAGTCTGCCTGGCACCTCTTCTGATAGTGCAGTGCAAGAACTGTTTTCCTTCTCATAAACACACCTTAGAAAAGCTTTCAGCTACGTAAAACTCAGCACCAGTATTTTGGATTAATGTCTCTTAACATATTTTTTTCTGAGGCAACACTGCATTCATTGAGTTCCTGAATTCTGTGTGTGATACTGAGTTGTGCAATTAATCACATATGGTGTATATTATGGACAGAGATGAGACAGACTTCCCCTGCTCTTAAAATCGGCTGCAAGCAATGGATGTTTCAACTGATGTATCCTGTGTTTCAGCATGAATTACTGCTTTTGGTCTGACATTGGCCATGTGCTCAGTGGGCAGAGCTAATGCTGTCAGAGGAAATAGACTCATATCTGCTCACAGAAATCCATTCTAGGTTGGACTGTTTGGATTATTTTGTAAATGTTGACAATGCATAGGAAGTCGAGAATAACTTTCTGTATTTTGTAGTAATTAAAAAAAAAAACAAACTTGGGTTCTGTCATGATTGGTGCATGCTCAGAAAATGCTGGAAAGAGTGTACAGCTGCAAAAAAAAAAGTTGCTGATTAAAGCATGCAAGTGTGCTGCTTTGAGCAGCCTGGATGCAGAAGCATATCTGTAGTTTAGTTAATGCAGAATTAAAGGCAGTAGAAGATAATTAAACTGAAAGATGATGTTCCTTTTTACCTTTCCCCTCTACTAGTTTTTAGCTTGGCAAATTTTTGCCAGAGTTCTCTGTGACTTAACTAGGTCTGCTTCAGCTTGGGAAGAATCTGCTACTTCATCTTAGTACCAAACTTCTTCTCTGGCTGCCTGTAATGCTGCTCACAGTGCTGGGTGAGAGCTGTGTCGGTGCAAGCCGGGTTTCCCAGCTGTTCCAGCTGAACGTGAGCAGTGCTGGCACGCCTGTTGGCTTGTGTTTGCAGCAGCTCCCTGCAGAGGGAGGTTTCACAGGCAGCAGCAAAGAAGTTTCTCTCTGAGAGTTTTTTTGCTGTGAATAATGCAGAATGGTCCTAACTGAATGTCCAGGCTGGAGCTGGTGCGGTTGCAAGCTAAACAATAACTTAATCTTTTCTTGTAAATTGAACAATCTCCTTACGTTGTTCCCAAAAGTAATGAATCAGTCTAGGTTGCTGTAATCCTATAGTGGTGCTATTTTGTGGGTAAATGTGTTCCTAAATTAAGGTTTGTGTTTTAGGCTTGTTGATCTTTTTGGAAACAACACATTATGGAAGAGTGTCACAAAATTGCCACAAGAATGGACTACAAAGAAGTTCATTTTGTTTCAAAAAGTCTGTCATATGTTTGTCTGAAATCAAGGAGTAAATCAATCTGAGAATAAATATAAAGTGAAAATAAATGTATGAAAGCAAATTTACAATTAAAGAAGTAAGAAACCACTGTAACTTGAAGTGAGGTCTGTTTCTACTTTGAAGAACTACTATGTCACATGAGTAGCTCCCCTTTTGAGTGCTTAGACACCTATTGGAATTCACGTTGCTTTCTCACTATGGCTCTGTCCAACTCCAAGTGGAATGACTTAAAATGGATTACTTGGAATAGCAGGGTACTTTTCATTTGTTTTCCTTCCACATGTACTTGTCAGAGCTTCCCTTTGCGTTGCAACCTCTGCTGCTCAGAGTTAATCTGTGCCAATTATGAAGGATTCAGTTGCCAGCAGGAGCTGAAGTTAAACTGGTGTTGCTCCCAGTCGTTCAGCAGACTAGGGTTTAACATTCTGATAAAAGGCCAGTGGAAGATTCAGAGAAATTAAGTCGGAAATATCAGTGACTTTATGCACTAAGATGTGAAGAACTCTTTTAATTTAGCATCACCTCCTTTTTACTATCACCTACATTGTTCTCCACCTCCTGACAGCTGTAGAGAAATCCCTTCTCAAGCAAACTCACTTTTTTAATTTGGGAAAGTCAGGGATTTTGAAAATACTATATTATATTGCAAAATACTTTGACTCTACAAACTCTTTAGGTTTTAGTCCTTATTTCAGCTAATGAGTGAAGTACTTACAGTTGGTACTCAGTGATGCTGTACTTGTTTACACAACTTTTTTTATGCATGAGCTATTTAATATAATTTTTTTCCTGTTTCTCCAAGTCTATTAAACGTGCCTCTTCAATAGGTGGGCATTTCAGGACACGTGCAGTAAAACCTTGTATAACCCATGCTTTGTTTCTGTAGTGAGAGCCACAGATGATACTTGTCTCAGACTGTCAAATATGCTAATACTGCAGCTATGTGATTTTCATGTGTATATTTCTTGGAGGCTCATTTAGATGCATGTTTGGGTTTGGTGCATGGTTCAGGGTTTTAAGTATAAAAGTTTAGAATCTGGAAGCCTTTACTTCAAAGACAAATTATATTGTGAAGTGATTTCATACGTATTAGCCATTGTTTCTTGTCTGTTATTGTTGTGTTGTGGTACATAATATTGTCTTTGAAGATTGTTTGGTTTAATTGAACAGTTCTTCCTTTCTCTTGAATAGTTGTTTGGAGGTGTTTAAACCTATCATTGCAGGTTATTTCAGTGGTTTCTTTCATTTAAAGATGCTTGGTTTAGATCTGTTGGTGTGTACAAGCAGGATGGCTGAATTTTCTGAGCATCAAATGCTGGGTGAAAAAAATTACTACTTTGTATATCTGCTTCAGATTTTAAGTGTGGAAAAAATCTTCTTTCTTGTCGTCTTGCATTCATTGGAAGAGCAAATAAAGAGTTAGAACATGAAAACTTGCAAAATGTTACCTATAAAGCTGCTTTTTTTCCCCCACTACTTTCACAGACATATGCCTTTTTTTCAAGTACAGGTTTGGTTTTTTTTTTAAGAAACATTTTTGGTTGGTGGTCCAATAGCAAGGCCAGAAGAAGTGTTTCTGTGATGGCAGGGTTCTGAGAACTTGCAGATTAAAGCTAATCATTCTGCTAGGTTATTTTGTGTCTGGATCCCTTCCACAGTCCAGAAGCCAGCAGTGGGACTGGAGGTGGCACGGCAGCAGGAATGAACCAAATGGAATTACAGGGAGAGATGGAATTCCTTCCTTCAGTTCTTTACCGTGTCTATGTTGATGTGGAGTTACAAAGTAATGGAAACAGAGGAGCTCATCTGAAAGGGGATTACCTGCCAAGTCAATACTTTTGAAATATGACCATGGCTTACATTTCACTTTTTCATTTTATTTCTTTCTGCCTTTGAAGATTTTTGAAGAAATACTTAAATTTTCCTTTGGTAAGGATGGCTAGCAGCTTTGAATTTCAAACATCAGCTGAAGGTGTGCTTCAACACCTAATACTTGCAGTTAAATTAGGTTTTTATTTGATCAGGTATAAGTAAAGACTTGGACATGTTCTCCTCTGATTACTGGTTGGTGTGTTTTTTTGAGTTTGTTTTATTATTTCTACTTTATTTAAACAATGCAGCTACATTTGAATTGTAAATACTCTGGAAAACATCCAGTTGAAGCAGATGTTTCTACTGTAATCTGTTTAATTACAAAAGAAATAGTTTAATTGATTTTTAAATTTGGGAATTCTGAAGTTTAAACTGGCCTGGTCATAGTTATTTGCAAATACGTTGATTAAAGAAAAACAAAACTAAAATTGGGAAATATAAAAAAGAGACAATTGAATATTTCTTGTTAATTTTCACCTCTTTATTGAGACTAGCCAAGAGAGGATGTCACTGCCTTCAGTTAGTCAGTGATTTCAATACTTGTAAATAAGAAATTACTGTATTTAGTCATACTTAACATGTCCTGCTCCTGATGTATTGCAAGAGACTTAATTGCAAGTTAATGGATAGAGAACATTCAGTTGAGGAAAAAAAAAAAAATACATACAATTTCTAATATGGTAGCACAGGATGGGATAATTCCAATTGGAAGGTTCCTTTGGAGAATTCTAACCCATGCTCCTGCTTTCAAAGCAGCATCAGCTGTGATGTCTGACCAGGTTAACCAGCTCTTGGTCCAGTAGGAGCTTGAAAGTCTTGAAGGACTGAAATAGCACAGGCTTTCTGGGCAGCCTGCATTGCTGCCTGCCATCGTGAGGAGGGAGATTCTCACTGTAGCCAGTTTGGACCTCCTTTATTTCAGCTTATTCCCGTGGTCTCTTGTGTTCCCACCAGGCAGCACTGCCTGCTTTGGGCATCTACCTGCTCTGGTGTTTCCCTGGACCGCAGGGGCATCTCGGCCTCATCCCCCATGCCTTCCCTGGACCACTGTGGCTCTGCCTGGGAGCCCCCTGGCATTGGCTCTGTCACACATGGGAGAAGAAGCTTCTGGAGCTCCTCACAACAGCCACAGCTGTAGCACCCCTGGCTACCAAAACCTTGCCATGCAAACCCAACACAGGCAGGTGTTTGCTTAGCTCTGGCCAGCTGTTTTCCAAAAGGGGACAGCGTGATGAAACTGCTGGAGTCATTGGTGCGGGTAGTGTTGCTAGGTCTGCATGTACATCAGGAAAGGTGGTGTGTTGTTTTTCCAAGCATATTGGGTCGTTTCTGGGATTCTCTGCCGGAGTTCTGTGAGGATAAGAATAAGAAAACAACCTGACTGTAATATTGGGGTAAAGTCTTGAAATACAAAACAAAATGGGGGTGGCAATTACACAACAGAACCATTGAAAACCAGTTTTGTGTGAAAAATCACGGCCTCCAGACAGGAGCAGCATCTCCTGTGGAGAGTATCTGGTGCACAGTGCTTATTAGGAAACAGTTGTGCTGGAACTCCAGATAGGAATACTTGACTAGAGGATGATCACAAGTAGGCTTACTGTTTCCACAGCTGCTGCTTGGAAGATCAAGTGGGGATGTGAAGGTGGATTAATGAGGATGTAGAGTTGCTCTGGTTCTCCATTCCTTTTGCCTAGTTAGCTTCATAATAGACATCATCTGACTGAAGCAGCACTGTGGCCCCATGTCTACATGATGGCCATGGCTCTCTGTGTTTCTCAGCATTGGAAAACATCTGCTATTTCTAAAATACTATGAAAAGTGATTTATATGAGCTTTTTCAAGAAGCTATGCTGCCCATTGCAAAAAAAAAAAAAAATCATGACAAATGATTGTTTGGATTTCACACAAAACCGTTGAGATTTATCTTGTCTATTACCTCTTCTGAAAAGCAAAACTCTAACCTAAAATACAAGCAGTCAAGTAGTAGATGGTTATATTTCGTTCTGCTTCATTTTCAAACCAAATGAAAAATGTTATACCTGGTTCTCTTCGTAACAAGTTGTGTGTGTGTGGATTTATTTTTTTTCATAGTATTCTACCACTTCACACTTTTTTTACAATCAGTTTTTTCCCCCCATTCTTCCATATATTTAAAGTTGTATTTCCTTCATTGTTCCATACAGATTTTCTCAATGAAAGTGATCTCTGAGGAATTGATGAGGCAAAAAAATGGCAGGGACTTGAAAATCAGCAAGGTTGGTTGGGAAAACAAATGTGTTTTGTGCAATTTAAGGTCTTTTTCAGTTTCCCTGCCTTTTCAATGGAATTGGATGCATTATTGGATGATTGTCTTTCAGTATTATAGGATGGTGTGGGGGCAAAGTGTATTTCAGTCTCAGAGATACATTTTCCATAAGTTGTTTGATATTAGACAGTTCCTTTTGGTCATGGAGAGGTAATTTACTTTCTTTAACATAAATCCAAGACAACTTTTTTGTCACTTTTCTGAGCTAGTTCCCAATGGCTAGTTTTTCAACCTTTTTGTACTGGATGCATGGTTCTGGGGTTTGATTTTTATTTTTTTTGCCTCTGACAGTTCTTAAAGTAGTGTCTTATTTTTCAACATGCCAGAATCACTGAGAAACGACTTTTTAAGGAATAGCAAGAGATAAGAAGGGCAAAAGACAACTAGGGAAGCAGAGTCCTACCTCATTGCAACACTTGTCCAGATCTGGAAGTGCGTGGAAGTGGCTGCGTTTTCTAAAAGCCCTACCTCTGCTTTTGCTGCCAGCATCCGTGGATTCATGGCACTTGGATCTGTCAGCCTCCCTCATCAGGACTTCAGATCCCTGCCAGCAGAAAGGAAAAAGGCTGTGTGGAGTTAAGCCCTCTGCCAGTGGAGTATTTAGTTCAGATGAGCCTGTGCGTGTCAGAGCTGCCCTGGAATCCTTTTGCCTGCCTGTGACCCTGAGTGCTCTGGGGAGCTGACACTGCCAGGCTGGGTGCCCAGTCCCTCTCCTCAGGGCTGGGGACAGCCTGGCCTGTCTGCCACCTGGCAATAGCACAGCAGTTTGCACCTCAGACTTCCTCAGACTCGGTGGTGGCATTGCCACAGAAAACTTGCTCCCATATGTGTAATGAGCTGCCAGTGGTGAACTTCTGTGGAAGCCTGGGGAGAAATGAAAAGTAGGAAAAGGGAAACAATGAGCACTGCACTTTCAGTATCACTTCATTCTTATTGGGATGAGTTTTAAGTTTTATTGACATGCTGAAAAAGTTTAGTCAAGGTTGAGCTGGTGACACGAGAGGTGGGAGCCTGAGCCACGGAGCACAGGTGTGGGCTTCAAGGCCACCTGCTGGGTGGCCAGGATTGCCCTGTGCTGGGCACACAGCCACAGTAGTCATGCCTTGGGGGCAGCACTGCCTGGTGGTGAAGGGAAAAATGTAAGAAACAGCTCTGAGAGCCCCAAAGGGACAGGGAGAGCAGGAGATCCAGCTGCAGGAGCAAGGCTTCCTCTGCAGCTCCCAGTGTAAGTGTGGTGGGGCAAATATTCCCTGGCAGCCTGTGGACAGGACCATAGCAGAGCAAATCCCCTCCTTTCATCCATGGAGGGCTCCCACAGGGATATTTTTATCCCAGAGGACTGCAGCCAGGGGGAGGGTCCCATGCTGTAGCAAGGGAAAAGTGTGAGGAGGAAAGAGCAGCAAAGAGGAGCTGGGGAGTGACCTTAAAATGCTGTCCAAGCTTCTCAGGAAGGGTGGAGGTAGAGGAGCCAGGAATGAAGGAGCAGAGGCGAGCAATGAGGAGGGGAAGGTGTTTAGTTTTGGTCTTTTTTCTCAGTGTGTAACTCTAGTTTATTTGGTAATTAATTTTCCCCAGTCTATTTTTTGTGATACTAATTTGTAAATGATCTGTCTTTATCTCAACCCATGGGCTTTTCCATCTTCCCCACTGGTGAGAAGGGGGAATGAGAGCAGCTGGGTGGGTGCCTGGCAGCTGGTCAAGGTCACATCATCAGGAAGTTAAAATCCATATGTGCTCTTGAGGGTATTCAGCACAAGGGTTTAATTTCAATTGGTTTCCTATTAAAGCATTTTTAGAATTTGTGTGTTCAAACGTAGCACATCTGTGAGATCAGCAAAATGCAAGTGATGTTTTATTTAAAATTTTGAAAAAGTTGTTTAACAATACATACTTCTTCAACTAAGGCATGGAAAAGGCCATCCAGTTCTAGGCTGCCATGCCAGTTCAAGTTCGTTCACTAGAAGCAACTCATGTGTTTTCATAGCTAATTCCAACGAGATAAATTAATATTTGGCAAATGGAGAGAACTTGGTGTGGTAAATAGTAAGCTTCTGGAGAGGTTTGAAATAAATATTGTAATAAAAAATATGTTGCGACTCGTCCTAGAGTGTCTCCATTTACAGAGAACAGATGGCATGGAGATTATTAATGGCATACAAAGCTTTTTACCTCTTGGTCATGGGTTTGAACTGCCATGAGGCTGGACATGATTGAAAGTTGTGGCCATCTGTCTAATGGCCTCCGTGAAATGAGTTAGCTGTCTAAATCCAGTTACTAAAGAGCATCACCTTCATCATCATGCAGATATCACAAATAATACCCTTTTTGTCTTTAATCAGCTTGCCTTTGAAAAGGAAGTAGCTTTTCAAGAACAGCCAAATCTCCTATGATTTGCAAATTTATTTTTCCCATAATGTAAGTTTGCTTTGTTTTTCCACAGGTATGTGACTGAACGCATTAATTTAAAATATCCTGGTTTTAAGGAAATATATTGATGTGCTGGTTTTTTATGTTGAAAGAGGAGTTTTATTTCTGTTGGCAGCTGCCAAGAGTCATAATCTGACTCTGATCCCACAGTTATGCTGCTGCAGTATCTTTGCTGTGCTCTGTCTCCACACAGATGGAATGTTCCAAAGGTTTTAAGGCCAATTTTATTAATTTTCAACTTAACTTTCTGGCTCTCTGAAACTCAGAATGGTATTGGCAAGCTCTGTACTTGGTTCACCTTGCAAAGCAAGTGTTGCTGTTTTTCTTTTGAACACTTGAATGATGTCAAATAAAGCCTTTTTTTTTAAGCAGATGTTTGTAAGAAAGCCTGATATAAAAATCTGAGCCTTTTGATTCTTTAGCTTTTAGATCATAGACTTAATTTGCAGACAGGAAAAACTCACAAATGGCAAAAAAAAAATACTGCCTTGAGAAGAAAAGAAACAAAAAGCCTTTGCACCCCTAACTGTTGTTTGATGTGCCTACTGTATGCACTGTTGAGAAGAATTTTTATACCAAGCTGGAAAATTTATTAAGCTATTTGACATATTTCATTATAAACAGCTTTTGGAAAAGGTTGAAATGCTGACTGCTTTCTTTTAGAGGATTATAAAAACACAACAGGTCATGCTGAGGATTCCTATGTTCTGTCTGGAATGCTAATAAGCATGAGAAAGGAATCAGTGCACTTCACTACTTCTGTGCATCAGTCCTCATATGTTTTTCCTGTTCTTTTAGTGACTAGCTTCTTAGTAGGTTACCACATAGTGAAGGAGAGAGAAGTTACAAGGGGATAGGAAGATTAATCTGAATCCACTTTATTTATTTAAAGCCAGGTGCCTTTATTTCACTGAAAATTTTTGTGAGTACTTGTTTTACTTCTGTTACATTAATGACTGAAAAACACAACTGAATTCAATAGATATAATACCAAGTAATTTGTTTTTTTACAGTTTGATTGTAACTAATGTGTGCTTTTTCACTCTCATTAAGATTATTGTGTAAAATATGGTTTTGGCTCGATAAGTTGATGCATGCATTCATTGGCTATGCATAGATGGAAGGAATTCTGAAATACCCAGACTTTCTGCACCCTCATTTGGAGATTAACTTGTACCATACCCAGTGAAAGGGAGGCTTTTCTGGTGTGCTGAATAACACCAGATAACCTTGTACATTCTGTAGCCACTCTGCATGATGAAGAATAGGGGGAGAGCTGGGGATGAGTTTGCTTGTATCATCAAAACTAAAACTGTTGCTGGACAAGACATGGTGAAGCAAGGAGTAATTGAGTGTTTCCCCCTGAAAAGTTGGAATGCCTGTTGCAAAGTTAGCATTACTCCAAGTGGGAAAGAACACTGATTACAACCTAGGGAGAGTGATAGCTTTATGCAGTCTGAGACCCCTTTTCTCTGTTTCTTCTCTTGGTCGTCAGTCAGTCAAAAAACTTCTAGAATCAATCAAAGAGGACTTTGCTGAATTTACAAAGAAGCCCTGGTAAAATGCTATTGGTTATATCCATCCACTGCTTCCTCTGAAACCATTCTGAACATTCAAGATCATGGAGAGGCAAAATACTATTTATTTGTTCTTAAGTCATAGGTTTCGTAGCTGCAGCACCATCAAAGGGAAACAAAAGTAGTTGTTGGTTTTCATACCAAATGAAAGCCTGTGGTGCCACTGTCTTCTTTCTGTCATGATCCTCATGGTCAGAGATAATGTTGGCAGATACTTTCCTAGTGGTTAATGTACTTCAAGTTTTACTCTGGAATGTACATGAGAGGGACATTGCTTGGAGCACATGCTCCTCTCAACTCCAGAAGCATCAATGAGATTGCCACAAACAGGACACCCCTAGTCCATAACGAAATAAACCCTGTGTTAACTGCCTAGATCTCATGTTGTCGGTACATTTAGTTTTAATGATCTGTTTGCAGATCAGGTGTAGATGCTTTTCAAATGTTTGTTTCTAGTGGTTACTGATGAAGTTACAGGCTCTGTTAGGGACTTAGTGAAATTTTGGCCTGTTAGGCTGAAGTGAAACACTCTGAGGAAAGGCAAATCTTAAGGGCTTCATTTGGTTTGAGCATGGCTCTAATAATGCCAGGGTTGTGGGTTTGATCCCTGTATGGGCCTTTCGCTTAACAGCTGGACTTAATGGTCCTCGTGGGTCTTTTCCAAGTCAGAACTTTGTGTGATTTGTGGCAGGTGAACCCAAGTGCGCGTGTGTTCGCTTTTCTCTGTTTACTCCTCCTGCTTAGAACGATGAAAGCGGAGTTTCCCTGTGATCACGTGCAGGATTTCTTTAACTTGGTGCTGACAAAGCTGTGTGTCAGAGAGAGCCAGCTGTTTGAGTTTGCAGGAGGAAAATGTGTGCCATTATCTGGGAATGTTTTATGAGGCTTTGGCAGTGGCAGTCAGCGCTGCTCCGGCGTGCTCCGCGCTGTCTGCGGTGTGGGTGCTGTTCTGCAGCTGCCGCGGCCGTCCGGCTTTGAACATGCTGCAACTTCATCTGCTCTTGGGATTGCAGCAACGTGGTTTCGTTTTTGCAGGCAGAATATTGGCCATTAATATGCAAGCAGATACCCAGTCATTATTTCTCCTGCTGTTTTCGATTCAGGCAGGCTGTCAGTGCTGGGATTGGAAACAAGCTCCGTGGTGTGAAAGGTCTCTCTCGTTTGTGAACAGCTCTGACATGCACACTGGCTTGCTAAGGCTTCTTCTTGAAATAATAGAGCTAATATCTTTGAAAATACTTGATGTGCTGCTGTTTTTTTCAGGTGACTTGTAAAAGTAGGCTGATAATATAAACTGGGAACAATATAAGCCTCACAGGTAGTTGAAAAATACAGTAGGGTTTTGGCTAAGTCTAAAAGCTACTTAATTAGAAGTAATGCAAGTTAATATTTAACAATTCCTTGTGAACTGTGTCTACAGAATTATCAGCTTCTTCAAAAATGACTAACTAGGTGATGCAGAAAATACAGGTTAGTTTATTATAGACTACTAGTGGGGAAAAAAGAATCTGATGTGAAGCAAAACTACTTAGTCTGGGTTCTGGGTCTAAAATACACATGTGAAAGGTTTCTATATATTCTGCCTCATTTCCAGTCTTGAGCTGAACTAGATGCATGTGGCCTTTTTTTCGTGGTTTTTACTTTTTTTCAGTGGTTTCACTAATGTTAAAACTTGTTTCTTTTACGCCAGCAACAGATTTACCAGGTAACAGAACCAGCCTTGTACTTCTGGAAACATAGAACTAGCTTTCTCCCTGTTAGAGGACTTTAGGCAAAGATAATTTTTCATTTTAAGTTCTTCAAATAACTTTTAAGAAGTTATTATTGCATTGGCTTAAAATGAATATTTGATTATTTTTTCTTGGTCAAGGATAAGAGCTGTAGTTGTAATAAATAAGAATGTTTGTTGCTCCTCTGTCAACCCTTGTCTTGGACAGAAATGCTGACCTGAAAGGATTTTCAGAGTTTGGGATATTGTTTACATAAACGCACAGCAAGGTGTGGATTTTACTTCCTGAAGAGAAGGTTGTTAATATATTTTGTTGGAAAGGAAGCTGATATAGCACTGGTAGTCATTTCAACTCAATCTACTCTTCTACACAGGAATCCTAGTAACATTCCTCTGACTGATTAATTTTGTCCTGAAAGAGTAGTTTTGTGGCAGAACTTTGTCATGGTTTATTACCACACTTGCCTGGAAGCTTTGGAGGGCATTTTGTATATTTTGGGTTGATCCTGGATAATGACTGAGGCATCTGTCTTGGTGATTAAGTGTGCCAGACCTTCCTGCTAAAGTGTATTTGTACTGTCTTGCTTTGCTGAGGAGGTGTACTTGTTGGGATTTTCCAAGTCCTTTTGAAATTTGAGATCAAATAGATTGATAAATAATTTTGGAGCTGAGGCTCTGCTGGGTTTTCTGCAGCCCTTACTGAATTAATGGGAACTTTGTTAATTTTGAATTCCATGGAAGCAGGTAGGCTGCTGTTTGGGAAGGAACCATGCTGTTTGGGAAGTACTCCCAAATGTGTCTAATGTTTTATTTTGAGTGGTGTGGAGCATCATCTGCTATAAGAATGCATTCAGGCTGCAGGCTTTCACAATTCATGATGCTGTTTGTGGTCCTCAGGTAGATCCTTAAAGAATTTTATTTTAAAGCAAAATTAAATGACGTAATTTTCTTTCCTCTTGATGACTTTGGTTCTTGTTAGAGCTGTGAAATGTAACCCTCTGCTAGGAGATGTTTGATGTTAATCTGCACTCTTGATCACAGTATTTACACCATTCCCAAATTATTTATAGTGAACAGATCTATTTATCACATTCCAAAGTGATTTTTTTTTTCCTTATCAGAGAGGTTCTTGGGGTTTTGTTGGAATGATCAGTAAATGAAGCACTGAGATAGTGAAGAACATTTCGTTCTCTCCTACCAAATATGTGTGAAGGTGTTACCTCATGTATATAAAATGCTGTTAAACAATTTTGGCTTACCATAGTGGGGTTGGCCCCATTTATCTTCTTAGAGTTTTGGCTTTTTGGCTTCAGAAGCAGCACAGTGTTAAATTTAGCAGTGAATGTCTCCTGAAATGTGGCAAAATTCAAGTGATAAAAGGCACTTTTTTTTTAAATGCCTTTTTGTGGCTTCATTCTTTTTAAGCAGAATGTACCCTAAGTTGGGGATATTTTTAAGCAGAAGTCTAAAAGATACCACTGCTGCACTAGAGCATGAATGATGAGATGATTTCCTACTTCATTGACCTGAGGTAGTGTTTTTTCTTTTTGTTTCTCATTCGTGATACTGGTTTTTTGTGAATTAGTTCAGAAACTTAGCTGTGTTCATAGAATGCAGGTCCAACTCAGATGCTGAAGACTGTTTGATCATCTGATTTGATTTCTTTAGTTGCTCTCATAGTACTTAGTTAAATGGATGTTTTTTCTAATTTTTTTAATCCCAAAATAGATTAAGCCTCAAAGAAAAAAAAAGAAAACCTTAAAGAAATATCATTGAAGCTTTCAGAACTCATCTGATATAGTTCATAAATCTATGAAATATTACGTTTGTCTAAATGTCATGTCATGAGATGGCATTGTGACAGAAGAATCTTGAAATTGGAAAGGATTTATTTTGCCTACTTCTGTTGTGCTGTTTCCTGTTACAGACAGAAAGAAATTCACCATGTGTGTACAGGGCCAAGAACTTACTGTTTGTCCTGATAATATCTTTTAACAGTCTAATAATCCAAAACTACCTAATTAATACAGGAAAATCTCAAAAATAAATGCTGCCTTCCTCTGTATCTGTAGCCTGCACATCTCAGAAAAGAAGCAGTGGATTTGGTGGTGTGGTATATGAATCTTCATCTTGCAGTCCTTTTAATGACATTGATTTTGCAGTTGGTGTGCTGCACTTATGGGCTGGGGCAGAGAGGATTGAGCGGTTCTGGGCTGTGTTGAAAACTGAGGAACATCACCAATGATGGTTTGTGCCTACTGCATGTAGCAGCAGCCTGAGAGCTGCAGCTCAGTGCAGCAGACATCCATAGTTGAGGGAAGAGGAGAGAATGATGCAAATAAAAGACATGCAGACACAAATTGGGTAGCTGCTCAGGTTCAGTCAGTCTGCACCCACAAAACATCATTTGGCTGAATTTCAGCGTGTGATGTATTAAGCAGATGTTATTTCACGGGAGCACACGTTGTTTGCATGCTCCGGGGTCAGCTTAGAGTGTTTCAGTTTAGGTTCAGGTAAAAAAAGATTGTAAAAATTGGTGTAATTTTTTTTGTTATGAAACTCTTAACAAGGTTTGTGGTATGATGAAGAAATGCTGTTCTGTCAACTGTAGAGACATATCAATATAAAAAAGGGCAAAGTGTTTCTATTTTTTCTTTAAACCATCCAAAATACAATTGAAACCTGTGCCAATGTATATTTCTGCTTCTTCCCTGAAAGAGTTTTGGCACAATAGGTTTAAATTATATATTTGGGGTGCAGTGCTCTAAGCTTGTTAGTGATGTGAAATTAATCAAATTTTGGCTAATGAATCCCTTGACAGCTCTGGGAGCTATTTCTTTCAAGAAAAAAATTAATATAAGAGTGGGATCTGAATCTTGTTGTACCTCCCTTATTTAGGAGAATGATTGACTGACCTTGTGGCAGGCCTTTGAAAAGCTTCATGCTTCCTCTCAGTTGTGGTCCAGGTGGATCTAAATTTCTCTAGAGCTCACCAGGATATAAAGGAACTTTTCAAAAGTATTGGATCTCGCTAGTTCCTGGATATGTTTTTGCAGTAATATAAAAGAAGAAAGATGAATATTCATTTAGTTTTAGTTTAGGCTTTTTTTTCTTCTGAATCTTTGGCATTTCTTCTTCCTATGGTGGTTTTTTGACTTTCCAAACCTGCATTTTATAGTATGACCATTCCCTCAAACCACTAATATTCATGTGTGTTTGTGTACGATAGTTGTGTTTTTAGTCAATGGAAAAAAGTTCCATTTTTAGTACTGGACACAGAACTATTAGTAAGAAAATAAAAAATAGGAAATATGCAAATTCATTTCTGTAGTTATTAGAAATCATTTTTAATGGGAATAAAATGGTCTGAAATAGAGGGGTCAAGTGACAGGAGCAATGGTGTGAATTGGGGAAGAAAATAAAGAGTTAAAATGTGTTGAATTATGTTATGAATATGTTTCAGAAGAACTGTTCAGATGCACAGGTTGCAGCCTCAATTTCTGAAGTCAAGATAAATGATGCAAACTGAAATAACAGGGATCAGCAGAGGAAATGCTAGGAGTTTTGAGCTACCAAGAATTCTCAAAATAAGGCTTGTCTATGAACTTTCCCATAAGGGAGATAGTTGAGGGTGGTATCATACTGGTTTGGAGTTTATTTTTGTGAAGCAGTGAGAAATAACTTGCTGAGACCTAGACTTGTGAAAGAATGTGTAATGACCAGGATCTACCCGGGCAGTGGCATCACACTCTGAACCTTAGCACTGAACAGATCGGTGTGTGTGGATCCTGACTTCGTAGAGGAGAGCTGGCAAAGAGTATTTAATGTATCATTACCAGTTACACTTCTTGCAGCTCAGGGCCACACTGGTTTTGTTGGCTGTTAGCCTGCAGCCATAGTTAAGGTGACAGGAAGTGCTCGGGGTAGCTGAGAAATGCAGAGGAACTTTGGTTACTCATCAGATAACGCTCTGTGTGATCTGTGCCACTGTGCTGAAAATCAGATCAGTGCTGCTGGCACCAGGCTGTCAGGCAAGTACAGAGAGCACTGACAGAGCTGCTACTTGGAGGCAGCTGCTGACTTTGTGCTTCATCTGAAATGTGAGTGAGTCACACCAAGGCAAGTGTTGAGCGTGGAGTTCTGTAGAACAGCCTCTGATGATGGGCTGCAGCATGCTGGAGAGCAGCTTCACAATAGCAGCTTCAGCATTGTTATACTGAACTAAAAATGACAAAAAAACATTCATCAGTCCATCAATTGCATAAAGGTAGCTTTCACAGCAAAGGTTGGTTTCTTAAAATCTGTGTAGAAAATTTTAGACCATTTACTATTTAAATAATGGCTATAGACCTAGGCCGAGGATGCTCACATCAAAGCAGGAGACTCTCGGTTTGGCTGTGTTCTATCTGATCAGACTTGTTGCTGATAATTGGAGATGGCAAATTTCAGTCTGAATAATTCAGTGAATAATACTTCAAATGCCTCCCTGATGGGTTGTTTGTTTTATGGACTAAAAATATTCATGTTGACTGAATCTGGTTAGCAAAAAATTCTAAGATGCTCTACATATAACAAACAATGTGCACCATCTCCTGATGGTTGTTGCACGGCAAAAGTGATGGTGAGTTTAAGGCTTAGAGCCAAAGTTGGAGTCATGAACTTGTTTGTCTCAGCTGGAAAAGGTGTGGAAGAGGTCATACTCTTCCTTTTTTGTGTGTGTGGTTAGGTCATAATAAAAAAGATCACAGCTGATATACTGGGTGGGGGCTCCTCACAAATTACCCATGCTGCTCAATATTAGAGCTTGAATTACATCAAGAAATTCTAAGCAGAAAGAAAGGAAAGCTCATTTGATGTAATTAGTGACTACTAGGGAATGCTCGCTGAAGAAGTTACTGTAGTACTACACCTACAGAAAAAGTCTGGAACAATTGCCAAGATTGCAGGTGTTTTGCTGTGAAAGAAATGAGCCTAATGAGAGACTGTCTCAGCTGACTGAAACAAAGGAAACTTCCCAGCAGGTAGCAATTGAGGCAAATAACAGGGTTAAAATGTGAGACGCGTGTAGTAAGGTTTGCTGGGTGAAATGAAGCAGTGCAGTCTATTTCTGATTTCTCTGTTTTCAAATTTTAAGGTGTGATATGAAAATATTGGGTTTTGCTTATCCACTAGGAGCAGTAATATTTGTATGGGTACAGTGAAGCATTAAGTACTGAAAGTAGTTTCTAAATTTAAAGAATATGGAGTTCTTAGGTATCCCTTTTATTCTGAATTGGTGTGGCCACAATACCAGCTAAATTAGGAATATAATGCTACAGAGTTGTCAAAAATGCTATTATTCATTTCTCCCACTTCTTTTTGAGGTGTCCATAAGTTTTTTCTTCTATTACATTGAGCTAATAGTAGGAAACTTTAACAGAGGGTCTCTTTAGTTCCAGTTATGTTGCCGGGTTACACAAAACTACAGGAAAAAAGGAAGCAGAAATGCAGAGATTCAGTTCAACTTGCAGTTTTCCTTCAACAGCTCATCCCAGAACTTTCGCAAGACAGCACAGTCCTTCCACATCTGCCTAGAGAAGAAGAATCCAGGTGACCTACCTTTATTTGGAAGATGGGAAAGTAGGGCTTGTTAAATACCATTTTGACCTAAGGAGATAATATATTGCCATAGGAATCTTATACATTCTGGTTTTTTTCAGAGAACCTACACAACAGGTCTGAAGTAGCCAGGATGACAAGTCTTCAAGGCCTTACTTAAGTGTTTAAGGATGAGAGCTTGCTGGGCTTTCCTTTCAACCAACAACATGTTTTGGAATAATTCTGTACTCCAAAAAAAGAGTCTCTAAAACAGAAGGCAAGCAAACTGACAAACTGAGTTTTCATATGATTCAAAAAGAATTACAGGGTTTTTTAGCTGGATCAGACAAAGCTCTTTGGCCTGAAAGTTGTGTTGGTTTATTTAAGATTAGGACAAATGGTTCTGTTAGTTGACAAGGACTAAGAAAGCAGCTCTTTGGTGCACAGAGATGCTTTTGCTTGGTGATTTGTAAATACTGACAAGCTACAGAAGCTGAAAATTTTTCCCTTTTTTGTTGTGTTTTTTTTTTTACCTCATGTAGGCAAGTTTGTGGTTGAAGTGGCACATCAGTCTGCATTTGACTTGAGACAGGAGCTGATGCTGATTTACAGCTTCAACTTTTCATCCTGCTTTGAGTTCCTAACTACCAAAATACAGGAAACTTTGTAGCCCAGATACAGAAGAACATGTCTGGACTGAATCAGGCTTAAGGACCGTGTATCATCCTCCTGTTTCCAGAAGTGAGCACAGTAGCCCAAGTGTTTATGATACTGCCCTAATATCCCTGTCTTAATTTCATGAATTCTAGAGCCAGATGTGGGGTTGTACATAATTGGCTATCCTCATTTGATTGTTATTCCATGAACTTGCCTAGCCCCTAGTGTAATATTGAGCTTTCACTTATCTTTTGGCAAGGAGTACAGCGGGTTTATCTGCCCTTGCAAGCAAACTGCTTCCTTTTGTTTTAAATTACAAATTCATTTTGATAAGTACTGGCTAGCACATTGCAGTGTACAGTGATATTAACTGCTCTCTGTGCCACAGGTGACTATGGAGAGTCGTAGTCGTGGATTTTAAATGGATTAGCTGCTGCTGCTGCACGATTCTGTCATTGCTGTTGCTCGTGGAGTTTTTCCCAATATTTTTTTCCCCTGTATCCTTGTAGATGAGGTGATCAGAACTTAAACTCAGTGTTCAAGATGCAGACAAATTGGATTTTTACTGTGGTCCAATTATGGCCTCTGCTTTGTTTCATTTTCCTAATAATCAGTAGCATTTCATAGTTTTGGAAAAAAACAAACAAAAAAGAGGCAAACCAGCAAAATAATTTAGTTTTTATAGCATTGTGTGGTATTCAGAGCCTCATTCCTGAATGGAAATAGCCTCCAAACTTAGCCTCCAGAAAGTGCAGACATGAACTTTATTATTTTTGACATGTGTATCATGACTGGTACTGAAATTCATGTACTGTTTCACTGGAAGCTGCAAAGTCTCATTAAGCTAACTTGCAAGTCTTCATTTGCCCATTGTACTTACTATTCAAGACAATAGCACTTGTCCCCCTTTTTCTTAATAATTTGTGTGTATTTTGGTTTTCTGCTATCCATCAACCTTTGCTTTTGGTGGAACTGAAAAACAAACTGGGATTAGAATTGTCAAAATGGTAATTTACAAGTTATTTATGGCGTGGGTCTCTGCCTGTGGTGTCAGATAAAACATATTCCCCTTTGTTTGTTAAAGCCCCTGAGGTTATTTTTCCTGGTTGTTCCTGCTCAATATCCAAGTTTCTCTTTGTCCTTTATACTAAGCCAGCTTCATTTCCCGGTTGCTTGCACGTCTAAACTTTTTCCCTCACTGTTCCTCAGGTGTGTGAGCAGCTCTCCATCAAGATGAGCTAGCTGCTTCACAGCACCACTATCAGTTGCAGATAAGTGCAGTCCTTTTCCAGTGACTCCTGGAAAAAGAGTCTCTGACTTGTTTCCAGTCATTACATCTTTATTCAGCTTCTGTGAAACTACAGTGGAACCTCTGCCTGATGTTCTGTTCCTTGCTCCGCAGGCACAGTCTCTTTTCTGGTTTGTTGTTTTCTTTTTTCCTTGGAGGTGTGTTAAATTAGTAGGCATCACAGTAGGAGCCTGGTCTGTGTGTTATGAACTCTGCTGCCACAGGTAAATGAAGTTATACAGAAAGCAACAGCTGCCACTGAATGTAGGGGAAGCCCTTCTGTAATCGAGTGCATCAATAAGGATGTTTACTGTACTTATGGGAACTGAGATTCTTATCTTTTCTCTGTTGTGCCATTAGGCTTTCAGCTAAAGTTAAAAAAAACCAAAAAACCAAAAAAAACCAGAAAACAAAAAAAACCAAACCCCTAAGTATTTCTTTTCTTTTTCTTCTAATTATTTCCTGAGATTGTGATGTGAATTATGAACAGTAAGCATGGTAGGAGATGGGTTTTATTTTCCTCTTGTTTTGGGGGCAGGGTTGGCTTTTAACTTGATCTGAATGCTTAAATATTATTAGGATTCCTGAAAGATGCCCCATTCATTTGTGAAGAAATTCCCCCATATATGAGCTGTATGTTGGACAGAGGAAGCAGCTGGACTGGAGTGAGGCTGCAGTGATGTTTGAAGTCAGATTGGCTGATGGGCTGCTCTGCATTTGGGTGAGGAAATGGGCCTGTTGTGCTCAGCTGAAGTGGGGAGTGGGGAACATAACATAGAAAGGAGTAAGCCACTAGGAATTGAACCAAGGAGATTATTTGGGGGTGATAATCTTCATTAGGAGAGGCAGATGCAAAAGGTCTTGAGCTGCTTGAAGACTCTGGAAGTGAATCCAGAATTCCTGAGTCTCAGACTTGGTCAGGTGTTGGCACGTAGCCATGAAATCCACTAGCAGCAAACACGTGCTCCATTTCTCTCTTGCTGGTTCACACAGCTGCTGTAGGTTTAATCTTTTGTCATTTAGGACTGTCAGCATTCACGTGACTTCTTCAGTTTTCATTTGCCCCCCATTCTCCCTGTGAGTGTGTATTATAATTGTCTTTAATTACATGTTCACACACTGTCTTTCACTGGATTCTTACTCAATTTACTGGGTGGTGTTTGGAGAATGAGAGCTGTACAGTTAATGAAGCTGTTGTCTCTAGGGTTTCTGCTGTAGCGTGGTGCAGAAATGAAGTCGTAGTGAATGAAACAGGTGAATTAGGGAGAAGAAAAGTAACCATCTTCCCATGTAAATCATTCCAAAAGATCACTTTTCTTGTAGCTTCCAATTCTGAAGTTGTTTAAACCAGTTTTTCATATGTCTCCAAAGCAGTACTCCTCAAAGTGACTTTAATATCTTGTCACTTCCATGGAAGGTGTCTTGGAGTGGCTTTCCAGACACACCAGCACAGGAAGGAAGACTTGAGTGACCTCGCTGGGTATCTGAAGGAAGAAAGTTCTTTGAATTCACAGCTACAGATGTTGCTGTGTTGTGGCAGGGATCACAATCTTGAACTTGTGGGATGCTGATGAAGCCATATCCTACTTCAAGAGGGAAGAGGGATCTGTTAAGAGATTTCTAAACCAGAATTGTGTGACTAGTGTTTTTTTTTTCCTCCTATCAGTTTTGGGGAAAGCTTGAGAGAGTACCCCATCTGGTACTAGGCTGGTTTGTCTCACTGTCCTTGAGCTGTTTTTTCATATAAATGAAAATTTAGGAAGGAAATGAGAAAGCACACCTGTTCACTACCCAGTTTATTCAATAACAGAGGCTATTTGATGCCTTTGTACTCCTTGTGAAACAAGGATATGTACAAGAGAATGGCATGAAAGCTAAATGGGGGACAGAATGACTCTTGTCAGTGACAGCAGACTTAGGTGTGAACTTACGTATGCATTTGCATGATAAGAACAGTTGTATTTATGTACTGAAAGCAGATTTCTTGATATCCCTTTGGCATTTTGAAGTAGTTGTGATTTTCTGCCGAAATGTTAGGTTTAGAAGTGCACAAGGCTAGCTAGAACTACTCCTTGGTTCTGTCCCTAGAACCAAAACACTGATGGTGTGGAGCCCGGGTTCTTCAGCATGGATCCAACCCTTCTGGGACTTTGTGGCTGTAGGACACTTGTTACCCTGGCCTGAAGTCGTGCCATGCTAAGTGGAAATGCAGTTTCCTTCCTCACCATCCATATCTGATATTGGCTGAATTGCACTGAGCTGTGACTCGGCTGATATCCCAGCATGAGAAGGAATGTAAAATAAGAGTGGACTGTAAACTTCAAGTGTTGTGAAATGATGTTGCATTTAAACTAGTCAGACTGATTTTTTTCCTCACTTTTTGTAAATTATTTTTTTAAACAGTGTGTGGGAAAGTACCTTGTAACTAACCAAGCAATTGTGAAATCTCCCTGAAATGACCTTCAGAAAAGCCTTTTTGGGGTAAATTTTTAGCCACCAAACATTGTTAGAAATGGTAGCGCATTTGTGCCAAGTTGAGTGCTCATAACTTAAAGAAGTTAAATCCAGGAAGAGGTTTGCTATGAACACAGAAAATAAGTTCTCTTTAGTGTTTGTATGTGGGGGGTAGTTGGTGGTTGTGAGGTTACAGAAGTTTTAATAGGCCTCTGTAAACATCTTCTCCAATATAACTGTGATACTGTATTTTCACAATCTTTGAAGAAAGTTATAGCAACATATACCTTTACCTAATGGGAGTTTTTTGGTAAAAATAAATCATAAATAAATGAAATGTTTCTAGAGTGCTGAGACACGTTGAAGATGGATAATCACAAGTGATTAATTCAGAGAAAGGTAGGTTTTTTATTCAATAAATGGTTTATAGGAATGCATTTGAGGATGAGGGGAATTCTAAGGTAATGATTCATCTACTTCATGGTTTGAACTTTGAAGGTTTTCTTATGTAATAGTCTTCTATTTTGAATAGTCTTCTTTTAATGTGTTATATGTAACACATGTAGGTGTAAGCCTTTTTAAGAACTTTTTCCCTAAGTTTGAGTTAAAGAAGTAGAATTTTGACTGTAGGTACTCTAGGCTTGATGAAATGCCATTATTGTAAAAGGAATATTAACAGAATGTGTATTTTTTTTTATGGTACCATATACTTTCTTTTTGATACAATTTAGAGAAGTAGTAAATAAACTCCCTCCTTGTAGGTGAAAAACTGGGGAAGTTTTCCTTGCAGGTTTTCTTTTAAATTATTTTACCTAGATAAAATTCTCAACTATTTTTAACAAAGTTGGGACTTTTGTCTTTAGAATCATCAGTCCCATGTTATTACCAGATAGACAACAGCACGTGAAGAATAAAAGCAGTGAAACAGAATGTGAATTTGGAAATATTTACACTGACTCCAATTGCTCAATTATTAAGGGGCTTAGAATTCTTGAGGATGACCTTTAGTTGAGTTGTTAACCAGTTCCATGCAGTTTTCTTCTAATTAAATGAAGAGCACTCACAACCTGATATTTCAAAGTGTGAAAAAATCAAAGCTAACCTTTGACCTTGTTTTAGGCTTATTTTTTATCATTAATGATTTTTGCTTTTCTCAAATTGCCTTCTGAATCACTGGCTTTATTTCCAAGTGATAATACCATCGTGTATTGACAAACTGATTTCAACAGAGTTGGCCTTAACCTGCTCTTTGTTCAAAGTTTGAGGCAAATGAATGGAGTAAAAGAAGGGGCTGTGGTATTTTGTGAAATGGAGCCTATTTTAAGGGAGGAGCTGTACTTTTGCTAGGATTTCCCTGATTTCCCCCCATAAACAAGAATATGTTTGCATGCCCTGTCAAATATATGTTCATGGCAAATGTGGCTGTGCTCCAACTTTGAGCCTTTGCTAAAAAAATTGTCTGTATGAGAGACTCCTCAAGGATTGCTTGTAATTGAGCTTTTTTGGCACAGTTAGTCCATTTCAGTTCCAGTAACTGGAAGCTCTGGCCACACTAACCACACTGGGTACCTGCAGGTCCCCTGTGAAGCTGGTGGCATGGAGCATCAGCAGCCCTGTGCTGGCATGAGGAATTCCAACTGGAGTTTCCAAATATCGTCATCCTCATCAGCACAGCACTCTGTGATGCAGTTCCTGGGGGGATGGAAAGGGGTATGTGTAGTTTTCCTCAGTCACACATGTATATTAGGCTCTGTATTTTAGTTTTTCTGCAAGGCTCTCCCAGAGAAAAAGTGCTTTGCATTTTGCAGCTGTCAAAGGATACTTCATCTGAAGGTGTTGCTGATTTTGCAAACCTAGATCTTTATAGGGAGAAAGCAAGTTTATTATTTTTTTCTTTAACTCAGATTCATGTGGTGGCCTTTTTTGGTCATAGTTGTTTCTTCTACAGAAATAATTTGGTACCTTGTTAATCTGAAATATATTTCTAGCTCAGCTACTGGAAGAACAAACTCTCATTCAAGATGCATCTTTGGCTGGTTCAGATTTCAGGTACAAGTAGGGGAAAATGAGATTTAAGGCTTACCAATGCCTTTTAGCTCCAGCTGAGGTCATCATCATCATAATAGATGTGCCATTTCTTTTTGTTTCCCACATCCTATTCAGGATATTACAGTGGATTCTGATCTAAGCCTTATCCACTGTGAACCAGACCCTAATGTGCTAAGACTGGATCTTTAGAGCTTGACTTGACTGCAGTAACAGATTGGAAACAAGACAGTAATTTTTGATCTGGAGCTTAGTTTAACCTTGTTGCTTTACCACCTGTGAAAGACTGAATTTGCCTTCCTTAGCTAAAGGTTTCTGAGATCAACATATGTCGTTCAGAGCCCTCCACAGGAGTGAGCATCTAATAACCAATGAAGTCCATAACAATCACTATTTTTCCTGAAAAAATTACTGCTGTACATAAATGCACGATAGCATTTGGATTTGTGATGTTTTAGGAGAAATCAGAGCACAAAATGGGAGACTTGAAGTGCTTTGTGATTCTGAAAAGAAGGTAAACATAGACAGTATACTGCTTCTCCTTTTGGAGTAGTAAGTAAACAGAAGGGAGGTCAAAGCAGTAAAGATGTTAGCATATTTTGCACTTTAAATAGCAGTGTAGTTGCTAGTGGTTTATGTGTGTTTTTTTTTTCCTAGAGTTGCAAGATGCAGTTTAAGAGAAGATTTCTGAAATTATTCTTAGTCTCTGCACCACTGTTGTTGTCATGTGGCTTTCCATTTCATAGTTTGCGTTAGGACCAATTCATAAGGGTAAACTATTTCCGATTTCAACATTTGCAAGGCCTCTGAACTGTTAGAAAATCAGGTAAATGTTGTGGTCTAACAGGACTAAAAAGAGGTTTTAAGTTTCCATGCAAACCTCAGCTTTCTGGCTCTCCTGTATTGTGTTAACATTTTAGTTTCCAAGTATTTGAGAGAGGCTAAATGTTCAGCAGAGCCTCATACCCATGTAGCATGTGTCGAACTATGAGGTTGTATCTCTTCTCAGCCACCTCTTCCTTCTAAGCATCAGTGTAAAGATTGATTCTGGGAAGATTTATGTGCAAAACAAAATTTTTATAACACTGGGAATCAACTTTGAGGCAGGCTGGTGATTTTCAGTAATCGATCTGCTTTTAAAAATCGAACTGTAACATTTCTTCTATTAAAATTCTTTGGTTTTGTTACATTTTTGTCATGACTGTTATGCTCTGAAATAATTTCTATGTTCAGAATTATTTTAGTGAATCTGCAATTGAGCAAGTCAAATTTATCTCTTGTCCTGCAAACCAATTATAGTAAATTACAGTCATTCAGAACCTGAAAACTGTAATAACTCTGACAGAATTATGAGCAAACTAATGGGTCATTTATTATCAGATAAGTTTGCTTTCATTGAAAATGAATATACACTCGGCTATTTTTCCTTCTAACTCAAGAATGGCTGTTAAAACAAAAAAACTTGAAAGATAGCCTGCTATATTGCTGTAATACAGTTCTACCTCATACTGTGCTAACAAAGATCTATTAGATTTGAATAATATTTCAGCACTAACAGAACTGACCGAGTTAATTTTTATTTCAGTGGTGCACTTGTTAACACTTTATAGTTTTCTGTCAGCCCGGGTAATAATACCCAGGGGGAAAGAAATATGATCCAGTTTTACTGTTGCTAAAAAGAGCATTTGTATTAAAGATTCCTCTCGCCATTTCAAGTTGTCTTCCTCATCAGGAAGAAGAGGATATTTTTGTTTAATAACTTTACAGGGTGTATCTGTAGAGTAAACTATCAACAACAAAGCAGTCCTCATGGAGATACTAGGTGGTTATTCCCCTAAAATTGGCAAATGAAACTCTCATTGTGTTTGTGGAGGAATTTTGAAATACTTATATTGATATCAGGTATGAATGATTCATTGTTTTTTTGTAGAGCAACAGTGGTAATAGCATGCAAATCTGAATGTGCTTTCTCTAACACTGGTTTGGTTTCTGTACAGAAAGCTAAAAGACAAATAATTTAGGTTCTGAGTAATGTCAGTGTTTTTACCCAAGTTGCTTTTTGGATTATGGACTTTCCTAGATGCGTATTGGTCTGTTACTTGCTCTAAAATTCACAAGTCTTTCTTAAATCTCTGATGCCTTGAGATACATGTCAGAGAAGCTTGCTGCTTCTTTGATCAATATATCTGATCTAGTTTGAAATTTAGGTTTGAGCTTTGTGTTTAATTGTGTGCCTAGGAGGGGAAGAACATCAGTTGTCTACAGCTAGAGGTAGTTCTGAGAAATGTTTTAATAGGGTAATGGATTGATGTGATCAACCAGCCTAATCTATAAAATCTCAAGGAGATGGAAGAGGCTTTTTAGTAAAGGATAGTTAACAGAAGGGTTCAAAAAGATCAGCCATCATGATTAATATAAGTGCCACGAGAATCTAAGCCTCTGACTGCCAAGGAAATAGGTTGTTGAAGGCTGTTACTTCTGCTGGACTTAATCCAAGGGGACTTCAGGCAGGATAATAGAATTTGGAGTTGGTAATATTTTTTTAATTCAACTTATGAGACAGCAGGAATCTGAATAAAGGGTAGAGGGAGACATGAAGATGTGAGTCATCAAAATATCTTTTATTCTTCCAAATTAGTGGAAGAAATAAAATACTTGGAAGCACCAAACTACTGGGTACAGAATAATATCCAAACAGTGCTCGAAACTAAGGTGTCTCACCTTCACCTCACTTCTGTCTAAGAGCAGGTACAGAGGAAATGCAAAGCCTGGTTATTTTTAATTAATTGTGGCATTGAGACATCCAGTTTGGGAATGGGGTGTGGTGCTGGATTTAATGGTTGGGGTGCATTTTAAAGGCCTTTTCCAGTGTCATAATTCTGTGTATTGTTGATTAAAAACTCACTGAGACACTGTCAGTTTGCCAAGATGAGGGAAAGAAAAACACCTCTTAGGAGAAGTAAATTTTAAGAGATGCGAGGCCTGTGGTGGTCTATGGTGAAATTATTGTATTTATCAGCTGGGCTCTCTTTGATACAGTCTCATCTGACCTCAGTTAACTTCAGCAGAGTGATGCTCTGGTACAGGTGTATTTGCAGTTCGGTTTTGCTGAAAAGTTCTTGCTCTTTTTTTATCTTGCTTTTTTTGTGTGTGTTGTGGTTTGGAGTTTTTGTTGCTTTTTGTTCATTTTTTGTTGTTGATGTTTTATTTTTTCTATTGTTGCCCTTCAATACTAGGGCTCTTGAACAACTGTAATGTGTGCAAATGAATATATATTTGATGTGCTCTGATTTGTGATTAATAATTTTTTTCTTCCTCTTAGTTTTGTGTGATGAAGTATATCAGTGTCACATTGTGGTAAAGCTTTTTATAGCAGTCTGCATTTTTTATCACGGTGTTTTTATTAACATCATTAGCTGTTAATGAGATTTGTGGAAAAAACAAATCAGGAAAATTAGAGTTTAGATAGTGTTCATATTTAGTATTTTTCATAAAGGCATGGTAAAAAATGTTAGACCACTTTCATAAGAGATTTTATTTTTGAAAGAGAAAATGAAATGGACAAAGTTTCAGAATTGATCAACTCCATTTCCAAATAGATATGTAACACCAAACTTACCTGTGGTTAAAGTCTTTCTTGCTGATAATTGGATATTCGCGATGGCTTGCTAATTAGTCTTGAAATTAATTTGACTGTGACATTTTGATGCCCCTGTAACTTTTTTTTACAATGTTGATGAAGCCTTACCTTAGTCATCATTTAGTCACTCCAGTGAGTATGGACAATATAAAAGAGCAGGAATGTAAGGCCAAAGGAAGGCTATTTTAAAAAAAATGGTTATGTAATATTCTGTATATGATACCTAAAATTAATAATTTAGCTTATAATGAAGGACAGAGGTGGTGGTATGTTGGTTTTTTTTTTTTTGCTCTTTGTTTCCATTCTTCAAGTGTTTACCTAATTCACTGATTAAAATACCTTAAAACAGCGTTTCTGATTATTGACACTTACAGATTAGACTTGCGGGAATTTGTTTTCCTTCACAAAGAAAACAAATACCAAATGCTAACCTCAGTTGCAAAATGGGCCTTGAGTTTGATTGGAAAATCCTTTACTGAAATGTCTGCAAAACAATTTAGTCCTCAAATGCAGTGTAAGCCATGGGAGAGTATAAGTTTTGGTTTTATTCTATCCTTTAAAGGAGGGCAGGAGGAATCTATTGCTCAAGCCGAGTTTTTAAAATGATGAGTAGATGAAGTGACAAGAAATATGCTAACGTAGGAACCATAGGCTAGAATGAAAATTTATCAATGTGTTCAATAGATGATAGCAGATGTAAAGAGAAAATCAGGCTTTAAAGAAAAGCAAGGGCCCTTGCCAACTCAGACTCAGAGATCTTGCTGTTTAGACTTGTGCAAGCTTGTGTTATCTAATGATGACAATGCTGCATAGTTGAAAGACAATTGAAGATGAAGATATAAGAAATAATAACGTAAGAATTAATTGTGTAGGAAGAATTGAAATTATTACTAAGGGCTTAGGGTTTTTTAATGGATATTGAGTTTTTGAGAAGAACAAAAATGTAAGTGTCCACATGGGATCAATGTTATGCGTGTGTTTTTGTTTTAGTTCATTTAATTGCTAAATTCCTTGTCTTTTAAGTTTTGTGGGAGACTGGGTTAAGGATTCTACGTAGTGTAACTATTTCCCCGCTCTTATTATTATATTTATTTTCCTCTATCTATATACATGTATAACTAGATAAACATTAAATTGACCATTTCTGCATGGGGAAGAAGCTAAGATAATGTTCCAAGCTTGAAGCTAGAGTGTGGCTGCCTAAGTTTGAAGACCATGGACCAAACACTGGTGGTCAGTGCCATCCCTTTCAATGTTTGAGGCATTTGGAAAATGCCCTTAATAATGTGTTTTAGTCTTTGGTCGCCCTGAAGTGGTGAGGCAGTTGGATTAGGAGGTCCCTTCCAGCTACTAAAGTACTCTCTTCTATTCTAATTAACACTGTTTGTCTAACTCACAGGTTGGGAATAACGTTATGAGCACCTTTAAAAACAGAGGGGCTAGCACAAACATGCTGACATGCCTGAAAAAGCCTCAGGCTTGCTCAGTTTTCTTTCTTACCTCATTCACAGTATATCTATCAGTGATAATGTCAGTGTAGTTCATTTAAAATCACCAACAATGTCCCTGCTGAACTGTTTTTTCCCTCAGAACTGCTTTGCAGAGTGTTAGTATAACTTATGGTCACTTTCTCCTCAAGCTGTCTTTTTATTGGAATCTAAAAATCCTTAATTGCAGGTTTTCAGCATAACAAAAGGCAGACATGAAAATGGAAGGCTCTCATAAGAGCAGATAACAAATACAAATTCTGTTTTCTGTGCTTTTAGTTTAAAATAAAGTGAACAAGTCCAAGACTTCTGTAGAAATAACTTGTTTTAGAGCAAAAGTGTAGAACTTTATGCCCACACTAGATCAATACATACAATCAAAATCTCTATTAAGTCCCACTACAAACTGCAAGTGGAATATTCTTTATTTTATTAGTCTCTTATGTTTGACTGCAAGCTGTTTTACTTTTTATGCATGGCTGTTTTTCAGCAAATCCGTTCTGATACCATGGACCCAATTACATTTTCCTAGACTTCTTACACTCTTGTTTCTTTTTCAGAAGTTTTTTCCTTCATATTTTTAAAGTAGCATTAAATTTATTATTTTGATTAAGTAGTTTTATTTATTCAAAGAATGTCTATTTTAGGTATTCCCTTGCTGCTCTTGTTATTACTGAGAACACTATGCAACCTATCAGTAATTGATTATTTCTTGTCTTACGCTGTAGTAAGTATTATTCTTTTTGTGTGATTCAGTAATGAGTTGGGGTGTTTTGTAGTCAAAGGCAACAAGGAAAAGCTTTTCAGCAATGATTCTGTTGAGTTTTGTTTTTTTGTAGTAATTTGCTGAAGTTTGGCAGGACTCTAGTATTTCAAGTTCCTGGCATCATTCTTACCCTTCTAGGTGTGTGCCATTGACTGGATAAATACTTCCAGTAAAGTTTGCTGTGTGGATAAATCTTTCTTAGTGTAAAATATTTTCACTTTATTATATGGTGTTAAGAGCTTCAAACTGACTTTCTTTGGTCAGATCTGCTACGATGCAGACACACTGAAGCACCTCAAATGGATAAGTCAGTGAGAGTTTAAAGCAATTATGCAAGACATTAAGCTCTGGATTACACTAAAATGCTGATCCTAACATTATAGTAAGACTGTGTTCTGATTGCCACAATAAAAACAACTTCTTTTAGTCAGCCACAAAATATTTGTAGAGAAAAGAAAGATGCACATATAAACGAAGCCAAAGTCCCAGGAGAGATTATGTACATGTGGAAAGGAGATCTAATCTTCTTCCTCAAGAACAGTAAATGTGGTGTTTTACAGTAAACAGGAACACTAATGTTTTAATGCTTTTCATAGTTGATTT
>WAAE01001298.1:0-17851 GCA_013400495.1 Nicator chloris
TTCAGTTCAAAGCCATTCCCCCTGATCCTGTCGCTACATGCTCTTCTAAATCTTGTAAAGTCTCTCTCCTTTTTTCTTGTAGGGTCCATTCAAATAATACTACTTAAGGGTAGTTGTCTGTTCTCCTTGAGTTTTGGTGCATGAAGGCACAAAAAAACCCTAAAAACTCAGAAAAGTGAGAAAATGGACAGAAGGAGGAAATGTGAGCAAAACTCCTCTATGTACTTATTCTATTCAAAAGGCATTCTAAAATAATTTGCAAGTAAAATAGATCTTCCTACAATCTGTATAAATTTAAGTGCTCAGACTTCAGTATATTAGCTACCTTTCCAATAACTCATATATACCTAGATATGCATTTGGGGTATGGTGCGAAGTGGTGAAGAAAAGGACTTACATTACATGCCAAACAGAACGGAGGCTGGCAACTAACCTTTAATTCTTAGGCCATAAAAGAAACTAAGAGGAAGAAACCAATATGTATATGTATGTGACTCTGGCTGTTGCAGTCCATGTAAATCATTTCAGCTATAGTTAATTTCCAGCAACAAAAGGAGATACAAAGGACTACATGTGTATTCTTCAATATACAAGATTATAACTAATATAAAATCTTTTTAAAATTTACTGTTATCATCTATTAAAGAATAACTAATTTTACAGCTTTCTAATGTGTAGCTCTTAAGCTCTAAATCACTGACCATAACTAATAAGCAGTGTAATAGCGTGAGTATCTGAAGTAAAACCACAGACTGCAATTTTGTTGATTGTAAATCATCATCATTTTAATGCAAAAGCAACAGCAAATCTCTGTAATTACTGGGTGCATTCTGAATCACTTTTATGATTACTGCTCTATACCCATTAAAAATCCAAAACACTGAACTGCACAGGGTATAAAACTAGAATTATGATATACTACAAACTGTAATTGAAATCCATAAATTTCCTTACCAGTGTTCAAAATTATTTTGTTGCCAAGAATTGCAGCCCTGCAAAATTGACTTTACAAACATTTACTTTATCTAAGAAAGCAGTAGGGGCAGGGATAGTAGTAGTTGCTTTGAGATATGTAATTAAAAAATAAAAAATGTCAAAGATGAAATCTGGCATCCCTGCTTGTTTATGTAATACATGTGGCTACCAAACTCGCCAATTAAAAAAAAAACAACAAAAACAACAAAAACAGTTCTAAGTGCTATAAGCAAAAACTGAAAAGGTCACCAGTGGTACACACTGTTTAGACCTGTAATTAACAACTTCAAGACACAACTTGTTACATCTGGGAAAACTTATCACCTACAGCACTGTCCAAGAATATTCCACAAAATAGTAAAACAGTGTATATCATTTTAAAAAGAGAAAACAAAACAAAACCAAACCCAGGAAACAAAAAAGAAAATGCTCAAGTAATGTCTAGGCAATCTACTGCATTTCCTCAGCAATAAAAGGAAAACTGGCTTCTAGAAATGTATGCTTTTTTTAGGAGTGATGGAAATTAGGAAAATTAACTACCTCATAACAGGAAAAGACTTTAATGTTTCTAGAGATATGAAAGTGTATGCTAACTAGACCTTTCATAAAAGACCAGATTAAAAATTCTGAAAAAAACCCACATTGAAACTTAGATGGGTTCAGGAGGGAAAGGATATCCAAATATTTGTGGATATAGGCTATTTGAACAAGGAGAGACCAGAAGAGTGTTCCTCATTTCAGCTATCAGAACAAAGGCATGGAAGAGAAGAGATACACGTGCCCTTGTGCTGTGAGCCTGGGCTATCCCTCAAACAAGGACTCTTGTTGCAATTCATCTCTTCACGCAAGGAGATACAGTCATGTTGGAGACTACGCACAGGGCACTGTGTCAGGGTTGTCCTTCTTACACAATAACCTACTTAAACTTTAAAAGGTCATCATTATTTTTTAAAATATGAAAACCAAATCCACAATAACTGTAGGCTGAAAATTGGAAGACAGCTTCTATTTAAAAGAAAAAACTGAAAAACACTTTTGAGGATCTTGCAGTGCTTCTCTTAGGATGACTGATAGGAATAAACCAGGTGCTAAGTCAGAAAGATTCCTCCACATCTACATACTGATGTCATCATCTGCTTCAACTGGTCACTGAAGTTTATTTTAGTGTGCAATAAAAATGACTTTTTATTCTGGTGAGGGTTTTCCTAAATTAATGACACTGCAAAAAAAAAAACCAAAAAAAACCCAGTAAGAGACAATTTGCAGATGCTTCCTGCAGAACCTCCAGGGACAGAATTTGAAGAGAACAAGGTAAAAACTACACTTTGCTCTTTGTTTTCCTTTCCTCTCCTCACCCATTCTTTCCTTTCCCTTCCCTCCCTGCCCACCCTACATCCCCCAACTTCAACACAGTAATTTCTACACGATCAGATAATACATTTTATTCTAGAACATTCTATTATGAGCCACAGTCATGGTTGAAAAAGTATTCTTTAATCTAAAAGCCCCTTTACACAGATTTATAACTCCCTCTAAGTGATTTCCTAATTTCCCCAAAGCTCCAGGCTAGGAGCAACTGCAAAATGTTTCCCCTAAAAGCAATATATTGAACTGTTTGTTTTCAGGAATTGTGTGGTGAAAGTGCATAACATCAGTATTATTTAAGAGTGTTTTTTGCTGTTTAAATATAAACTGGAAAACACCAAACTTCACATAAGTAGATGAATGTGTGGTTCAGCAATTAAGCATTAAAAAATCTCCAATATGCTGCAGGTTGCCCCTTCTCATTAAGATCAGCATTTGTGAATAAAAACATATTCAGTCCATCAGGATGATAACACAGACAACATTCAAAGACACTGCATGGGCTCCCACTGCATTAACCAGAAGATCTGCTGATTATACAAGTAGGGAGTAAGATCTACAGCACTACAGAGATGCAAACATGGGGCTTTTTCTCATTTATCCCTTCCATTGCTAAGGCTTGAGGAAACACAAGAGGGACATTTTTTGCTTTCTTTTCTCTTGCCTGTGCATTTGAACTGTCCAGGGCTTTTCCATGAACTTGATTCCTTTCAGCAGCACATCCCTTCCCCTGGTTAAATTACTGTGCAATGTTTCATGATACTGTGCATACATCCTTTGCAGACTCTGCTTTTACACACTCACATTCCTGTAGCACCTACAGGCGAATCCTGCTCAGGCACAAAGTGTTTAAAGTGGAGGACAAAGTTACCCTCAGGTCCACCAGAAAACCAGCAGGAGCTGAAACACAGAGGACATACAGGTGTCTCTGTGTGACAGACACTGTCATCCTTGTAGGGGTCACCAGGTGTGCAGAGGTGCTCACCTACGAGGCTGGGTTTATGATCACAGCATAGGGGGGAAATTGAGACTGCATGCACGGAGATGGGCTGCTGCTCAGCAAGAAAACATGCTACCCCTGCCCAAAACTGGTGGTGTAAGTGACCAAGAGCAGTGACATTTTGGGTAAAGGAAGATAACAGAAGGTTGAAACAAACGTGTGTCATTGGAACAAGATTTTTATGCTGTACAGGGAATATTTAATGATCCTCCCACATAAAAATGTTTCTGTTTCATTAATCAGAAAGTGACAAGATGTTTAACAGTCAACCTAGACTTGTCTTGAATTGATTGTGTCAAACCAAACTAATTTCTTTGTACATCAGACAAGTTGCCACAAAAAAGAGGAACTAAGTGGATGCCAAAAATCTTAACTTCATTACATCTTTTGATGTTGCTTCACGAGACATTTAAACTATAAATTAGTAAACTAGAGTAGCACAGTATGAATCAAAATAACAAATGAGTACAAAATATGAGGAAAAAAGTATTTTTACAAACAAAAACTTAAAGAGGGATCAAGACAAGTTGTGCAAGGGGCTGTCCTCATTACAGCAATAATCACTGGTTTTAACAGTGATTTAGGTAGAGAAACAATGATTTTTTTATATCAGTAGGCCACATTCAGCTGGATGGAGCATTAGTGTACAGAACAACAGGCTTAGACTTCCAAATAGTCTTATAGTGGAGGGAGAGCCTAGGGAATACAGGAATGCTATTCATCAGGGACAACAGCAAGAAAGTTCAATTGACCACAAAACATTGCATACACCAATGATGCAAAATAAATGGCTGGCTCTGCAACCCAAGGTCTCAAGGCCTGAATGAATCCACAGTATCACAACGTTACAAAAGGATAACAGCCATATGGGGGCAAACAAACCAAATTATCAACTGCAAAGAGTTATGCCCAACACCAGCAAGGCCACAGTGGGATTCAAGGGCCAGAACCCTTCAGTCCAACAAAGGAGGGGACCAACTTCAAAGAACAAGAACCGGCCTATCAAGTATAACCTAAAAGGATGATTAATGAACCATCTCTATTAGTTAACAGACACCTTTAGGGAGAACTTAGTAACGTCCTTGGGCAGCTAAGGCTTGTCACAAGAGAACAAGACAAAAACCTTTATTCTCCATGACCATGGCAGACACAGCAAGAAGGAACAAGTTAAAACTGTTGCATGGAAGATTTCGGAAAAAATTCTAACAGCAAAGACAGCTTAGTGTCAATTAACAGCCAAGATTAAGATCATGAGTAATGCAACCTTTGTAAAGTTATAGAACTCGTCAAACACCAGTTTCAAAATCCAGCTTACAACTGAGGAAAAAAATACTTACCAGTATGTCACCTCTACTCAAAGGTATTGGACAAGTGTTTCAGTCACAAAATCTACCAAGGGTTGGTGCTACCAATTAGCCAAACAGCAGAAGGACATTTAACTCCCTGTGTGGAACTGATGTCACATAAACAGAATTATTTTTACAACTCAGGCAACATCCACTGGGTCAAATCTTAGCTACATTGAAAGGGAACACATGGAAAATGGCTGAACTATTTTCACTTCTTTTTCTGGTATTTAGAAATACACATTTCCATGCAGCACTACCACTTATTTGTACAGGGGGAAAAAGAAGCTTATATAAAACTGCAAGAAACATTCTTCAGCTGCAAGCTGTCTAAACAACATCCAGAGTTGTGATTTAAACATGAACCTCTGGAAAAAAATATGCTTTTCTTTTCCAATTTTTTCTTGTATTTAAAAGACACTGACAGTATTTGGAAAGCCAGGGTTTAAGTATATTCTTTATACATAGTTTTGGGGATATAGAAATAAAACATCCTCAGGGTTATTACATACCTTTTCAGGCCTTTCTTTTTCCCCCCAGGCTGATGGTCTACATGAGCACAAGCAATGGCTTAACGGGTCTAAAAAATGTGTGTATTTATCAGAAAAGGGAGCAGAAACCATGGCTTCTGAAGAAAAAGTGAGGGAGCACACGGGCAGACAGCCAACAGCTCCTCTGAACACATGACTTTAAATTAGAAAAGAACAGGAAAGCAGTTAGAATACCTGTAAAATTTCCACCTTTAAGATTGACCAGACACAAAAGCAAACCAATCTACCCCTCTCCAAACAAATCCCATGCCTTCACCAAAGTCAGAGTGATCTGGTCCTTGGGGCATACAGTTCCAAATCAGCATGATACAAACACATAGTACAAAAACCTTCCTTTCCCCCTCAGTCTGGCTTTCTTGCAATTTCTTTACTATAGCTCATACCTCCTTTTTAAGTTTTGCTCCTCCCAGGCAGTTTAAGTCTATTAAGGCACCAATAATTAAAATATCGTATTACTCTTCTTAAATAGGTTAAAAATCTTTTGAAAGAGATATACAGCATCAGTAGATAATTAAAACACAATTAACAATTTATTCCACTTCTTGACTTCTCAATATTTTTAATTTATCAGAAAAAAATCATCACATTCTTACTGACTACATTTACTCTTCCTTAACTTCTAGCTAAAAAATGGAAAACCATCCAGAATTTCACCAGACTGCTTGACAGGCTACAACTTACAAGCCTCCAAACTGGAAAAAGAAAAGGGGTGAGTGGGCATAGGGGGAGGAGGGGGTTTGGGTGAGAGGGAGAAAGGAAGAGAAAGAAGCAAACTAGGGGGAAAAAAAAAAAAGGTACAGATTTATTTAACAGCATTTGGCTGACAACATCAAGTGTTGAGGGGAGGGGCACCCACAACCTCAGCAGCTCATTCCAGGGAGAAAGGCCTTTACCAGCTCATGAAAATAGCAGCTAATAAAAATATGTTTTAAAAACCATTTAAATCTAGGCAAGATTTCAACCAGAAACCATAATGGTTACATTTTTTATTTAGTACTTTGAAAGCAGAGTTGTAGCTCCTTGGCAAAACCCTCAGTCTGTTCCCAACAAAATCAATAGCAAAATTTCCACCAACTCACATGATCACAGTAACGGCCACAGCCTGACAGAATCTACTGTAAATATTATTTTAATTTAAAAAAACCCTACTATAGAAAAGATAACTGATAACACTTAAACTGCAGAAGTTTTCTCTTCTATCAAAGAGCTATTTACCTAGCAACATGCAATTATATATTCTGTAGGTTTCACCTTCAAGCAGCTGATGAGCAGACTACAAGAAAGTATTGCAAGACAAAAAATCTGTTCAGGTTTTAGCTTTACGGGCTTTTGTAATGTTTTTAAATATTCATACATCCCCAAAACCCATGTAATATTAAAGCCATAAATGTTTCTCTGTTATCTTATTATTGTCCGTGAGATAAACATAACCTCTAATAGATAATTACTAATCAGGAAATTATCTGAAAGAGTCTAGAGAATTTTTTTTTTTAGTAAATGGAATTTTTACCAAGACAAACGTATACTAAAATACAGGAAGACAGATCAAAAGGAGAAGGAGACACTTAAAAAAAAAAAAGGGGCAGCAGAAAATAAAAAACAACTACCAAAGAGTACATAAGTTCTGGGAGGGGCTGTATAAAGTAGCAACGTGCTAGTGAAAACACCCAAGTCATTCTGAAAGTCATTTTTAGGATGCCAACTCTAAAATTTTAGAGCAGAATTTAGGTACTATGATTGATTTGAAGGCAAAACAATGTTAGCACTTAGGTAGAATTAACACATCTTGAAAATTTTCAATTAGACGTCTACAAACTGAAAACCATCAAGTACATGAAGCATATATTTATACTGTGCAAACCACCAGGAAAAACAACAACAACAAGGAAGACTTAAAGTTAGAATGTGCTAAGTAAGAGTATCACATTGTTTTTGTCCAGTTGTATGGCAAATTCAAAGTAGAGAAAGACATTTTTGCATGGTAAACATGACAAGAGATTCAAGGAGAAGAAAAGAAAAATAAGCTCTTGAAATTCCTTCACTACCTTCACCTTGAATTTAATTCATATTCATTTTAAGTACAAAGCTGCTATTTATTATTGAGATGATACTCATTTCCTTGTCCCTGTAGGAAGAAATATGCTCAGCACAAAGGAATTTCTGCCTTATTTTCCAAAATGAGATCAATAACATCAACTATTACATCAATTTCAGCCACTGAGAGGTCTATAAAACAAATTCTATAAAAACCTAGACAAAACCATGCTTCTTCCAAACCCATCCCACACATATAGAGCAAGGATATACTGCTATAGCTTATTTCCTGATAGACACCATAGGAACTGACTTAATGAATCCAGTGGTTGCATAAGCAGTTCTTTTTAATATACATGAGTTAAGATATAAATTCTTTTCTAAGTGTGTTTCCAGCTCTATGATGAAATAATTCCTTAGGGAAATACCTCAATCCTTCACAACTTCTTATAGAGGTGAATTAATACCTGCTACTGCAGGCTCATAGGATAGCCACTCAACTTCGTAAGTGATGCAATGTTTTATAAAAAGCACAACACCCAAAATAGCACATACTTGCTGTAGTATCAGTATAAGCCAACCTCCACAAGAGATTCAGACCACCTCTTATTGTGATAATCTCTGTTGTCAATGACATGCACGAAACTTACCTATGACAAGAGTCACTGCATGCAAAACCCCCTTGGAAAAAGATCCCCACGTGATTCGAGCCTTTCGAGTGCTACTCATATTTATAGAGGTAAATGAGCACTGAGGCCCCCAGCCTGGGAGCACTCAGGAGCAAGCCTGGCTCTGCTGATTTCCATTGCTGCCTGATAGCAAATAAGCTCCCTTCCTTTCACTTGATGGCACGTGCATGCCTTTCTATCAAAGAGAACAAAAAAATTTCCTGGGGAACTATTGCATCAGGACCCAAAACACTACTGAAAAGAGAATTTTTCAACATTGCTTCAAACAAGGTGTTTTTAGACCACAAGCCTGAGAAATATGGAATAATTTTGCCATAACCTTTGCTGGGATACAAATGGTACTTCTTGAAGTAACATAAAATGAGTGACTGGGGGGGTTTGTGTGGTTTAGACATTACTGGCAATGACATAAACATTTTATTACTTCTAATCATTGGCTCTATGAAGTATATCCCTACTGTGTGTAATTTTTAGAGCTGGACAGAAACCAGCTAGTGGTATTCTTGTCAAACTTCCTCTTGCTCCATCCTACTCCACAAACTACAGAGCATTATTTTTAACACTGTGCAAATACTAAGTGCATGTGAAAATGGTCTCTCTGAAATGCCCTCTTGGCAAAATGTTGTTCAGAAGTTATCACAGGAAAGTCCAACAAGTTTTCTTCACATGAAAACAGCAGGTTAAATCAAAATTTCTCTTGTTTTAGTTCCATTTCTTTATTTTCTGTTTTCTCCTCTTTTAAGTGTTAATTCCTTAAAAGGAACATACCTTCTTAGTTAGAAATTTCAATTTCCACCATTAGTTTCTACAGGTTAGTGTTTTAAAATGAGATCCCCTGCTGACATTTGGTATGATGTGAGAAAGAATGTAGACTCAGAGGCTGAAATAGCCACTTGCCCTTATATTTAGGTTAAAATTTTTAGCTTAGGAACTAGCACAAGAAGACCTATGATAGTCTTCATGATTCTTTATTCTGGTAGTCTTCATTCCCTAATTGCAGAAAAGTCTCTTCTAAACTAATAGCTGGATATTTAGGGGGAAACCATAACTACGAGGTAAACGAGAGGTCAGAGATGCATTTGTATAAAAATTCTTAAGGCGGTACAATACAAGCAGTTAAAAGTAGAAAAAGTTTAAATAACATCTCAAGAAAAACATTCTGGCAAACAAAAACCAACTGGACAAGAATTCATGGATGCTGCAATTAGAAGCAATTATTATGATCGTATTATTAGAACTGGAAAATTATGCAAAAAGAAAAGCCTTTCAAAATTTTTGCATTGACAGCATTTTGCATTGAGGTTACAACTTATTTTTTTAAGAATACACTGAGTTCTGCTTCAAAAAGACCAAATCAGTCCCATACAGCCATTCAAAAGCTATTACACATCCTCCTTTTCCTAGTTGAATCTCTTTTTTCTGCCACAAAACTGGGGCTGGAGGGACTTTGGATGACTGCTACTTGTGGCAGTTTTAAGACTGATATTTTTACGATCAAAGTTGAGAGCTTTCATTTCATGAGAACAATCTGCGTTCAGCCACCTGGGTAAGTCAGTGGGAAGGCAGCTGGGGACACCGAGCACAGGGGCAGAGAAGTGATTGCTGCGCCCTCCTCAGCGGGAGAGAAAGTTTCTCTTCTCATTAGAACATAATGGAGGAGAGAGAAGGATCCAAATAGCAGCCTGAGACACTGGGCAGCAGGAGAGGGAGATGGAATGAAACTCATCCAGAATGTAGATTAGGAGAAAAAAATGTTAGGGAGACCACAGGCAAAAGATGTGTATTGTTGGGTGGGAAAGAGATTGCTTTTAGGGAAGAAGATAGTGCATCTTGAGGCAGACTTTGGGGAGATGATTTAGTAGAAGTCAGGGAATGGGTAGCTCTGGGGTACACAGAAGGCTCTGGGACAGCAGGGCTGGGAAATGTGGAGCCCAAAGGACAGGAGCTTGCTAATGCAGAGGTACCACTACCAGCAAACTTCTCTATCCACAAACTCAGGGCACTGATGCAAAAATGGCACACATTCCTAGTTTTGTCTGGAGGTTGTTTTGTTTTTTCCTCTATGGAATATTAACTTACTAAGTTTTTGGTTTTTACTGGCTGTTGGCCTTCTTCACAGCATGAATAGCCTAGTTCCAGATCTCAGTCACTGAAGTTCTCAATGTCTTTTTCTCCTAATAAAAATATTTCCTTCTGTGCATGTGAAAGCATGGCCAAGTGGCCACTTAACTAACTCTGGGGAAAAAAAAAAAACAAAACAGTACAAACTTTCCTTAGCCCCTGACTGAAAGGCAAGGGTTTTTTCCAGCCTTTCAGCTCATTTCTTAACTAGGCCTGGTTTACTGTGTATTTTTTGAGGCACAGACATCAGAATCAGGCTCAATTTCCCCAAAAGATTGACATCATATGCAATGCACCACATGCCTGCATCAGGCTGTGTTTCCTCAAAACCAGTGCAATTATTCTGGGAAAAACCCCAAACATGTAGTAGACATACTTGTACCTGCCTATAAGGTTTATTTGCCATATATTATTACTATTTCTCCCTGATTTTAAATTACTGAGAGGACAGCTGTAAACAACTATGTTAATTCCAACCAATACACATTAGTGGAGATTTCAGAGATTATTTACCAAGCGTTTATTCCAGCACAGACCTGTATGCAAAGATCTGTGTTCAAAAGTTTGCCTCACTCCTGTTTGAGCTGTTAATGGTGATACTTAAAGCTCTGAAAAGTTCTGATTTCTTTTTTTTCATGCTACTGATGTATTTACCATTCTAAACTCCTGTAATCCTGTTCTTGTCCGCCACCACAATTACAGCCTGTAAGGGTATAAGGGTATGCTTTTTAGCTGATTTAAATTTGAACACCTCACTCAAAAAGCAGCATCCCTGAAATGAAATCCCTGGCAAAACCCCCACTGACTTCACTGGGAATGAGACCAACTGGAAGAACAGGGCTCCCAGGAGAGGCATGAATCACCGTCATTCCCATCCTGCTGAGTTTGTGAGAATGAAGATGAGACACTATTTGAAGGCCCTTCTACTTGTGTTTCACGTGACAAGCCACTTCTTTTTTGTTTTGCAAAATCGTAAGAAAAGTTTTTTACTATCTGCAAGTAACAAACTGAAGAGGCTGGATGAGTCACTGGAGACAGCTTTGGGCCGGCTTGGCTCCCAGACTGCCAGTGTCATGGAAGGTTCACCCGATTCTGCCCTTCCTGCTGCACAGCCATTCCCAAAATAACGTGGCAGTGCTAAACATAGCCATGTCGTGCTCTTTTAATAAAAGATGATTCCTGCAGGGTGCACAAGCCACCACATTTGTCAAGATAAGTACATCAATAGGAGATGTCATATTAGCCTAGACAAAGAGATTGAACAGATAGCTTTGTCAAACACCAAGCAGAGGGGCTCATTCAAACCGACAAAGCAAGAAATTCAAACGTTGAACCTACATTCTAGTATTAACACATTCCATCCTCTTCTGCTGTAGAAGAGTCTCAAACCACTGAGTGAGTTTCTCTAAGAGATATAATAAATTTATTCCTAATCTACAATAATAGTATTCCTGTCAATTCAAACCTCTCTGCTGCACTTTTCAAAAGCTCTGTAATGGCTGTTAGTATGTTTCAGGTTATGTATGGATCTACACACCTTAGTGGACAGGGACCCTCCAGAATGACATATGCACACAGGGTATAACTAACACAGAGAATTAACATGCATAACTAATTGCCATGTAGCCAGGCCACCTTTATTCCTCGATCACGTTTCTCTTACTTACACATAAGGAAGTTTACTCTTAATCCTAATGCAATAGACAAAGATATTGCAGCAGTGGGTCCCAGTGCCTCATCTGTCTAAAATCTGTCATGACTTTAAACAAATTCTTCAGTTCCATGTCAGAACTCAGGGACACAGCTGCTCTATATATTATGGAATATGTGAGATATTCATATTGGTCATAAGCAAAACTAGACACATGGTTCACAAGATTACTTATTTGGTGAGAAATTATCTCGGTTTTTTTGTATTCCACATGCGTAGTTGTGTGTATGGGCTTCATCAGCCTACATATGGCAGAGACAGAAGCTCTGGGGGGGGAGTTATCAACACAAATATTTTCGTTAAAATACATTTACTTTTCAGAAATACTTATGATCACCAAACTTACTCAAAACAAGACATGTTTTCAGTGTGTAGGAGTGAAACTGGTAGACAGACTTCTGTCACACCGCTGGTGGTGTCCCAGTTGAGGTGCAGTATTTGCACAAAACCCCACATTAGTGGGGAAAGATCAGTTCAGCTTTGCACTACAGGGCTCTGACTGAATCACATCCTTTGGGGGAAGCAAAAAGCCCTCAAGGAACTACCACAGGCTAGGCATTTCTCTTTTGCCAGGAACCTTTAAGTTTAGCTTTTCCTTCAAACTTAGAGCCTTGTGGAGGATGCAGGAAGGATTCCCCTTGCAGGGCAGCTGCTCAGTGCTGCACAGCTTCTCTGCCAGCCCACACCACGATCAGAGCTCAGAAATTACTCTTAACACAATCATGGAAAGGGGGCAAGAAAGCTGTGGAGCTGATACTATCCCCTCTCAGGACTCCACCTGTAATCTACCCTAAGGAAATCTTCCCTCCCCTCTAACTTGAAAAATAATGAAACCCATGAAGATGTGCAATCAACATTTCCAGAGGAGGTTGAATACACTTGAAAATATTCTGGACCAATTCAAATGCAAATACAATATAGTACTGTATTGTTTATATTCTGCAACATTTTACTTTAGCGGGCTAATTGGAAGATTTTTTCCAGTTTGTTTTTTCTGAGTTTAATAAACTGGGACTTTGAAACAGCTGCCAAATATATGAGGTGCTAAGTTTTCTTTAAAAGAAAACAGAGTTGTGAAGCCAAAGGCAAATTCAGTGGTATCTTATATAAAATACCTTTTCACTTCCTGAACATTGCCTGTAGCTTTGCTAATTTATTGCCATGAAAATATTGTTACTACTTAATGCACTAGTACTTCTGTCAATAGGCAGCTTTCCCCAAGGCATATTTGAGAACGCTCTGCTAATCAGAGTTGATGCAGTTATTCTAAAGCAGCCAGGTCTTTAGAAAAAGGTTGATGTTTAATTCCAGGATAGGCGAGTGTTGCCATTTCTTCAAAGCACAATATTTTTAATTTGCTGAATGCACTTCTGTAGATATCTAAAGTGCTGATTACATTATCCAGCCCCAGCTTGAACCAGTGTATTTCAAAGCAGTATTGCTGGTGTCTTTACCTCCTAACACTTATGTGAAATATTCCTCATTTTGTAGTGGCAAGGATTAAAGAACGACTTAATCAGAACCACAAATCTGTGCTATATTATCAGCATATAACTTTAAAAGAATGTGTTTGGGTGTTTAGGCAGATACTCATTTGGATATGACATTTTACTTTTCTACATCTGCTTGAACTCTTGAGATTATGATCTCATGCATCTGAATTTTTAGTGTTTGTTTTCCAAGCATGCTGATAATCATGAAGAGCACAGTGAGTGACAATGAGGTCACGTACATGTACATATGTCACACTACACTTTTAGTCTGTCTAATAAATATTGAAATCTCCATGACTATAACTTCACTGAGGCTAAGCAAATCATCTTAATTGGTGTGGGAGACTTAATACATGTACGTTTTTAATGTACTTGCAATTCTCTGCAGATGAAAAATTGAATAAAGTTCTTCAAGAAACAGGTCAGGCCATTTATTTCAATTAGAAATAATAATGAAATTCCAGTAAACTATTAAATGTCACTTAATCTATATTCAAGATAAATAGAGTACTAAATTTCTCTTGGCATGTTTCACAACAAGGTACCCTACTTTTGTTTATATTAACAAAATTGAATGCTCCTCTGCTCTCTCTTCCACAGTGGCATTTAGTGACTCTTCTCCTGCTCTAACCCAGCATGGACATTATCCATTTTGGAATAAGCCCACTAAAGAAAGAAGTGGTTTTGTGTGGAGTTAATGGCTATACTTCTCAGATCCAGTTGGTTCAGGTCCGTGCTGTGTTTTTCTTCATTCATCTTCACTGTAACGCAGGGGGTCTGCTCATTTTGGTTTCCTTCTGCCATCAATTCATTCCCCAAGACTTCTACAGGGCAAAAGACTGTTTAAAGTCTTTCTACATTGGGCATAACTCACTTCCTAATTAACGACAGAATTATGACCATCAAAGATCATTTTTTTGAGCAGCTAGATGTTTCAAGATGACAAGATGTTTTACTTGACCATGGGCTCTTGTTTGAAGGGCATTAAATCCCATCACCTCCACGAGAAGTTTCTTAGACATGAGACTCCTAAGGCTACCAGCCAGCAATAGCAAGCTTGGTGAACAAACTAAAACATAAGGCTTTGACTACTATGGAGCATTACCAACATGGAACAAAATCTGATTCCTATAGAGTTCTCCTCACAGTTACAGTTACATTCCTTAGTTTACCTGAAATACACACAGGATGCAATATAAGAAGGTGAGGCCTCATTCAAATTCTCCATGGAAATAATCAAGATGGCTTATGATAATTCTCTGTGTCTGAAGTCACCCACACACATGGCTTCAATTCCAAGTCTGCGTGTCTTTTAAGGGATTTATATTAAGCTCTGCTAAGTAGCTGTTAGCCATTTCTGCTGACTGTAATCAAACTAAGTTAAACTAAAATTTACCTTAGCAATAGATTTCTATTCTGCCCACTCTGTTGTTCCACCTTTCATCTGAAACTACAGCAAAAAGGAAAGACAGCAAAAGGATGCTTTTAACATCTCCACAACCACATCCAATATTCATTTTTGGTGTTTTGACATGTTTACACCTCAGCCAGCTAACAAAAGGCTCTGAAGAAGCCAGAGGAGCCACACCTCCAGTTCTCATGGATGTTTTAAAATAAAACACCAAATCTTGCTTGAGAACTTCATAACTGAATGAAAGAAGTACTCTTCAAGAAACAAGTGAAATGCATATTCATATGTACATGTACACACATATACACACCAGCAGGCTCCTCCTTTCATAGATACTAATTTCTATGGATAGATATTAAGAAGAAAAGATGGCATTCTCCACATAAGTCATGGAAGTGGAAGACAGTATGCAGCAGTGGTCTAGGGCCTTACTCCAGAACGTCCACATGACAAGGATGAGTGGTAAATGTATACAAAAAAAAAAAAGGCATAAACTTCAAGTTGATTCTTTAATCCTGTGTGCTGCAGAAAATACATCCAGTTTCTTTTGACAGGCAGAAGCCTGTATGTTGCATATTCTATATTAAAACTCTAATGCTTAAATTATACCCACCATTTTCTAAAGTTTGGCTTTGCTGGGTTTTTTAGGTTTTGTTGTTTCGGGTTTTTTTTAAGAGACACTGCTATAATATGGCTCTTTCCCAGATGCAAAAATAGAGTATTTCACCTTTCCTGCTCTAAACAACATCCAATGAATAATGTACAGTGACGTGATCTTTTGCTATTTACTTTAAGCCATTTTGGAGATAGATTGCTACAGTGGGTGGCATTCAGAATAATGCATGTTGAGCAACACATATTCAAATCTTGCCAGCTTTATGGTTTCTTACAACATGCTACAATGTGAAGTGATTCACGCTGAGAAGAGGGAAAGTTTTTTCTATTACTGTAAAAAATGATGTTATATGCATTTATTATCCAAAATAAATACATTGACACCAGAGCCTGAAATAAAACTAGGAAAGTAAACTTTGTTTCTCTTTGTATTTCAAAATATTACATTTAGATTTAAAACAATTAAAGCTGAGTGATGCTTTCTGTGTAAGGCAAGCTTGTCCTGACAGTTAATCCACACTATTATCAGACCCATCAAATTAAAATAAAGTGAGCTAAAGAAGAAATCAATGCCAAGGATTTGAATTGCCTTGATGTCATATGCTGGCATCCTATAAATTTTACAATTCCCATGGAAGAGTATCATAGAATCATTCAAGTTGGAAAAGACCTTTAAGACCACTAAGTCCATCCATTACCCAGCACTGCCAAGTCCGCCACTAAACCCCGTCCCAAAGTGCCACTTCTACACAACTTTAAAATAGCACAGAGAGAAGGCAGAGGACCCACTTGGAAAGGCTGAATTGGTAACTAAGAACACATACAAAGTCAAAAGAAAGTAGTGAACCATAGCTGTGGAGGTGGTAATGTGGTGCAGCTACACTGACAAGACAGAACTTCCACAGAATTTCTTTTATATCAGACATCAATCTAATGATGTGTTACTCCAAATGGTGGGGAAAAAACAATCTCCCCAAAATGATACAGTCACTTTTGGAAGATGCTGTACTTAGACTATATGTTCATGAATGTTAAATTTGACATAATGTCTATTACCATGTCATCAGCCAGAAGTTCAGGAAAAGGGAACAAACAAATATTCCAAACCAGACAACTGTGCTGTACTTGAGAAATGACTATGGGCCTCTGTCACCGAGATGTTAAAAAATGGAATACTGAAATTTGTAGTTTTATTATCTGCACCTGCACAATGTTATCCCAGTTGAATTTTACGCATTATCCTCACACCCAGGTCCCCAATAGCAGATAATACATTCTCAAATTTAATTCCTCACATTTCTGTAAAGCCACACTTGCAGCCCTCCCCATCACCTTGCCTCAGAGAGAAAAAGTACCCACAAGCTGAAGGTCAACATCAACTGCTCAGTCTTTCTGAAAAATGAGACTTCAAAACATTGAAGAAAATATAGGCAACTTGGGTCATCAGACTACTCTGAAGAACTTCACTCTCAACTCTGAAACCCCCACACATTATAATACCTTAGTTTCTTTCACAAATAATTTTCTTCTCCACGGTATTATTCATTTTTTTCTGTTGTTCTACTTATTCTGCATATTACATTTTCAGCAGGAAACCTACCAAAAATTTCAGACAAAACAATTTCAAACTTCCAAAGCTGATGAATCTTACATTGTAACCTTTTCAAAAGATAAGAATTAAGTAAACATTGAGGTTTCATCAGACTGGAACGGACTCTTCTGAGATGTACCCTTTTCTCATCTCTCAGCTGACTGCGCGTCCTGGAGATTGACTGACCTGTGCTGAAGCAGCTGATGAATAGTTTTGACATTCACCAGTCACTACCATCTTCCAGCAAATAAATCCAAGCAACAGTTGATTCAGCTGCTGGAGTTCTTCCTCCAGCCAGACGGCCACTTGCTTCAGGAGCCATTTCACCCACAGAAACTGACACCAAAACAGGACCACTACCAAAGGATGTGAGAAGCCATCCCTCTTCAACACAATGGAAAAGTTTCACAGAAAAGACAAACAAACAAATGCCCAAACCATTAAGACCATCCTGTCAATTTCCACTTTCCCACCTCAAACTAAACGGGACTAAAAGAACCGGTTAATGGAAAAAAAAGGGAGGCAAAACCAAAACACAGCGCCATGCCATACCATCAATGCCAAAAAGTGCTGATGGACCTGACCTTTGCTGGCTCCACTACTCTTCACACCTTGCCAGTGCTCAGTCCCTACCATGTACCGCTCCAGAATGCCACTGGCACAACTGGTGAAATTTAGCACCGGTACATGGCAGAGGCGAGACCAGGCCCCGCTGGACCCCGCATCTCCAGCCCAGCCGCCCCGCTACTGCTCCACACCCGGACAGCCACGGCTCGTTCTGGGGTGGCGGCCACCGGGGACCCTCTTACCTTGTTGGAGTAGGGCGGTTTACTCAGGTTGATGCCGTCGCGGATGAGCTTGTCCCGGATCATGATCTTCAGCTTCAGCCTGGGGTACGCGACCAGCCCCCCGCCACCGGCCGCCCCCCCCCCCCCCCCGGGCCGGGCCG
>WAAE01001298.1:20895-42186 GCA_013400495.1 Nicator chloris
CCCGCCGGGCCGCCGCGGGAAGCGCCGCCGGCCCGGCCCGGCCCGGCCCCGCCGCCCCCGGCTCCCCTCGGCGACCCCCACGGGCGGAGCGGGGACCCCCTGCCATTATAATTTTAAACTGCTTGAAACTTGTTTTCCTGCGAAGACCCCTCCTCATGAGGGCTGGGGGGAGCTGGGGACAGGCGGTGGGGCACCCACCAGCCTCCCGCAGCACAGGGGTACGCGAGGAGGGACCCTTTTGTAATTTGCCGGGGGGGGGGGGGGGGGNGGGGGGGCGTTATTCGTAACGGGTTTCCTGGAGGACTTTTTTAAGCAGAGTTAGGCGCACATTTGTCCTCAGGCTTCATGTAGCTCGCCACAGGATTGCGCAGCACAGCGGCGTTCTCACAGAAAGCAGTGCACTGCAAGATGTTTGGGAAAGGTTAGCTACTTACCAGCGGTTAAAATGCAGCCTCTGGGTATGAAGCCTAGGGATCACACGTTCGTCTGCTAAAGGAGAAGGAGCATTTTACTCCTTTTAAAATCCCATTCCGTCCTCTTTTTTTTTTTTTTTCTTTTTTTTTTTTTTCCTCTGAATCTTATTTTCCTTCCAGACCACATAATATGTCAAACTCTCTTCTCAGCCCAGAGACAGATTGAAGCAGCAATTATCTTCTCTTCACAGACCTGGTGAAAGACTGACAGCACGGCAAAATTAGCAAGGAGGTTCTGTGATCTGGAGCTGGAACTGATGTGATGAGAGGCAGGAAAAACTGACTGATGCAGGCCCTATTCATCGGTCTTATTGACAATACATACTGAATTATATCATTTTTATGTATGCATTTTGGAAGGGTCTTGAAAGGCTTTTAAGATATTTCAAAGGTTATGATTCGGATGTGCTTGATGAAAGGGTAAGACCCTTCTGATGGGACGGCAGGAGGAGAAATGGTGTACTCCCATGGGACTGCGGAGGCTGGCAAGGTTACAACATTGTGAAACTCTCTGGTTGTTTGGCACTGATTTGGGTTTCACAAAATTAAGTCACCTGTCAGCAAATACAGTAAAGTTTTATGAGACTTTGAAATACAAAAATAAACAACAATAAAAATAAGAAAGACAGTCAGAAGTCCAGGAAACAAAAGACTGGTCCACCTCACCTCAACCCCACAGAGAAATCTGGGAGAAGTCTTTGTGAAGACTTACATGAAATTTGGGTGGGTAGTTAGAAGGAATGTTCCTCAGGGTTGATACCAGTGCCAGCACTGTTGATCATCTTCACTGATGCTCCCAGTGCCAAGGTGGAATACATTCTCAGGGAGTTCCTAGAAGAAATCAAATAGGGAGAAGAGTGGTCAATATGTTGGGAAGGTAATTCAAGGGTAAAGAAGGAAGAAAGTCAAAAAGTGGAAGAGAGCAGAAAATGGAGGTATGTTTTGATTGGTAACAGCAAACTCAGTTTGAAAAACTCTTATGTGCTTTTTATTAAGTGCAGTGATATTATTCAGGAACACTTAGAGTTGTTTATTTTTCTACCTTCAAGATTTGATTTTTGACACATTAAGGGAGGAGCATGGGCGTTTGCTCTGGATACCTGACTACTGTTCAGTGTTTTGAATCATGCACTCACATATCTGATGGTTGAAAAAAAAACTAGATAAGAACACAAACACTTAGAACTGAGTACTCACATAGAGATGAATGTGAGGAAGACTCTGAAATTAATACAATTCCATCAAGAGATTTGTGAAGGTGTTCAGGTAGAACAGGAAACTCAGATTCACACACAGAATGAGTACCCCATGATTATGTTGCAAAGAATGATGTACAACGAATGAGTGGAAGCTAATATTTCTGTGCTGTTTTTAAAAGAACAGAACCAGATTCTCAAATATTTTTCTAGGGTTTCCACTAGGGCGCAAGGTGAATAATTGACTAGAACTGCTCATACACAATGGCAAATGTTTGCAGAACCAGGCTGTTAGTTCAGGTAAATAGAGCTATTTATACTTGTGTGTAAAATGTTGCAATTTTTTGACTGTGCGTGGTATACATTGACAAAGAGTTCTGAGGGAAATAACAATGACTGAGAGAAGGTTTGAATATATCTAATGTGTCATCCCAACTGATAATCCTAAAAAACATATAACAACATAACTTGGCATCTAAAGAAAGATTTTCCCATGTAAACTCTGCAGAGAAATAAACTTAGAACTTTGAAAACTGGTATACATCATGTCAATTCCCACAGTTGTGCTAACTGTAATGGAAAGTACGATCTAGTATGATCTGTTACGATCTGTACAATCTCTCTGTTCTGGAGACTGACTTTTCCTCATTAAAAAATCAGATGACCATTATTTAAAGTACTCTTTCATACAAGATTACAAAAATTTAGATTGGAAAGGACCCCTGGAGGTCACCCAGTCCCATACCCCACTCAGCGAAGACCTAATTGCAAACTCCGATCAGGTTGCAGACGGGTTTGCCCTGTTGACTTCTGAAAATCCGCAGGGATGGAGGTTCCCCAGTCTTTCTGGGTGGTCTCTTCCAGCACCAACCTACTCTCATCATGAGGAATTTCTTCCTCTTGTCTGGTCAAAGCAATTGTGACCTTTGTCTCATGTCCTTTTGCTGAGCACTTCTAAGAATGGTTTGGCTCTCTCTTCTCCATGGCTTTCCCCACCGGCAGTGAAAGACTGCAGTGTGGTTCCCTTTGCCTTTTCATCTGTAAGATAAACAAACCAAGTTCTCCTAGCCTCTTCTCATATTTTGTCAGCAGACAAAAACTTGAAATCATGATGTTTGTGAGGTATGTAAGTAAAAGTTTATCACAGAAAAGACAAAGAAACAAAAGGAAACTAATGAGAACATTTCAATCAGGAATTTATATGAAATTTAAATGTAAAAATAGAACTGTTTACAAAAGAGATTTATGACTTAGAATTCTATGTAAACAAAGCAATGTTTTAATTATAAAGGAAACTTAAAAATATACTAAAGCATGACCCCACTAAATTTATTCACTATGTTTGTAATAACAATGCTCACTGAGACTATACAACAGGGTATGTGAAAGGATTTAGCTGATGAAATATCCATTTTTCTCTGTTGTGAATATAAAATTAATTTGGATTTGAGAGTGCATTTGAAACAGAACAGCTACTTTATTTACTGTGATTCTCCTTTCCCGTAAAAATTTACAATTAATTTCAGTTCTTTTTTTAATGAGATAAAGAAACTGAATAGAAATGGGAATAAATATCCAAATCAACACTACTGTTTTCATCAGAACAAATTCTGTAACAAGAATTCAGTCTAAAAATTATCCTTTTTTTCCTTAGTAACAGAAAGAAAAAGTATAAGAGCCCAACTTCTTCTACAGACTAGCAAATTCTCCATTAACGAGTCAACTTTGAACACTTTATTTTTGATGTCACAGTCGGTGAGAAGGTAATTGGGCTTGTACAAGTTTTACCTTCTTGGCCTTTTGTAACCAAGACTCTACCCGGAAAGAAAACAAAATTATCCTAAACCAAAACAAAAACTTAGTGACTATTTTACCAGCTGCTGACAGACACCTATTTTCATAAAGCAATGGTTGCCTATAAAAATTCAGGGTGGGTTTGTCTTTACAAACATAAACCACTGACCAACTCTCATTGCTACTAGCTTTGAGCCAGAAGGTAGTGCTGAAATGGTGTGTGCATGGTTGAATTTTACCCAAACTCAAAAAATTTTGCTTCACACTGAATGCTCTTTAAGCGGACTGTTTACTGTAGATAAATAGAAGAAGAAATCCTAAACTATGACTAATAGTTGCATTCTTACTACACCATAAATTGTAGAAATCCCTACAAATACCAGCTGAATATCAGCATGGTGGATAGAAAATGAATAAATATTCACACCTTCACAATTTACAATCTAGTGCTTCTGTGTGATACTGTCCGGAAATCATAATGACGAAAAAGCTTAAAGCTTTGCTCTCTTGGTCAATTATTTCTGTTTCTTTTTTTCTATGAAATTCCATTTGTTCTTCTCATCAAGAAGAGCTTCTTCATGAGACACATGCATGAATCATGAAACAACAATCTTTATGAGGCTTTCAAGTTGGATTTTTTTTTTCCAGTGAGAAATTAAGTTTTAGGCATTAGCTAATGCCTAACAAACTAATTGAATTCAGAGTCAGTATAGTGCCTTAAACAAATACGCTGTGAAAATCCACAAACATCAAGCACCAGGTTTCCAGGAAGCCAAAGGGAAGAAAAGGATTTAATAAAATGGGCAAAAATTAATCTGGCATTTCTAACTAGCCCTAATACTTGTGGCACTAGCTGTGATTACCAGTTGTAATTCCTGTGGAAGAGAAAGCATATGCCAGGGAAGGGGAGAATCCTCCAACCCTCCAGAAATGATCCTCTCCCTTCCAAAAAGGTTCTCTGGTGTCCTAAGAGCTCAAGGTAGTATCCTGGCCCTGGCAGATCCCAGGGAAAAACCCCTGCCATTCACTTCAGAGCAGCTGAGCCTTCTGTGTGCTCCCAGGGCAGTGTCACCCCTTCTTCCTACAGAACTTCACCAAAGCTGCCCTATGACACACAGGTCCTAGTTTCTCCCATGTTTGTTTTTACTCTGGCTCTCTTCAGCAATATATACACAAAGGTCCAGATTTATAACATGTTTAGTGGACAATAGAAAATAATGAGACTTTCAAAACTATTCAACACTCAGACTCTCTTAAGTAAATATGCATTACAACTGTGTTCTTAAACTTCTTTCTGTTATGTACATAGCTGATAGTAGGGACTGGCCGTTCCTATTACCTGCTGACATGTGTTCAGGTTCCCTTATTCCATGGGCTCTTTCTCCAACTGCTCCATTCTTCCATCCTTCCCCCACGTCTATTATCCCAAGCAATTTTCTGCAGTTCTCTCTGCCTCATGGACTGTGTTATTTCACCATCTCCTATTTCCACAATTCCTCCCCTTTTCCTTTACAACATCCCTTCTGAATAGCCTTTTTGTTCACACTTCTCACTTTCAGTCATTTTCTTCTTCTCTTGCTGTGTCCAGATCTAATTCTTTCTCCCTGCACCTCCAACAAAAATAGTTAAGTGGGAATATTTCCTTGTAATGTTTTCCCTGTTCATGTACTTATTTTTTATTTAGGCACCTGCTACCTAGACAAATTATTTAGCTCGAGGGGCTTCACATCTGATTCAGCGTAGCAATTAAGTAAGTATTGTTTTTGTGAAGGGTGAAAGCACCATCCTAGCTTTGCCTTTCTCCCTTGAGTTCAGCTACTGTAGATGTTATAAACACATAGAACTTCCTGAGGGGCGCTTCAAACACAAGGTCTTAAAGCAGGAGCCATGCAAGGTAGAAAGCAGTAAAAGCAAAGAAGCAAATACTTATTCTATTTCTTGAGGGTCATTGAACATAAAGTGCTTCCTCACAGGAAGGAGGTAAGATTATTACCCAGGTGGCTATCAGGTGAAAATTACTGGAGTGAAGCAGTACTGCAGGTTAGCAGTCAGGATTTGTCCTCTTATGGAACTGAATCCCTCACATCAGCAGGACTATAAGTCCTGGAAGAAGAGAAGGAACCAGCTGGCATGAAAACATGGGCCACGTATGTTAGGCCATCTGAAACAGTGAAGGATTTGCATCCTGGCTTTTAAATAAAGAGTCCTGATACTGCTGAGGCTGTGAAGAACCTCCACCAAAAAATTAGAAAGCTTCCACTGTGCCATTTCAAAACAAAGACAGGATAAATTGTTTAGATTTATGCAAAAGCTTTTCTCCAAATAATCAATGTTTGAAAGAATCAAATATTTCCCTAATTCCCCTCAGACATCCCCATTCTGGATGAGTAATGAGAAATTAATCATCCTGTCAAAATAAATGCTGTGAGACCTTTTAGTCATGCTCACCCCTCTCTCCATAATAGATTTTTGTCAGTCATTCAACTAGGTGTCCCAAAAGACAGCACTGCATCTCAGCTCCTGCCTTTTATATGGTCTTTTTTTTTTCCTATCTGGGACTAATTCTGACATTCCTTGATATGTCAGAAGTCAATCACACATCACAGGAGCCCAACCCATCACACCCTCCTTGCCTCCACTGACTGCCACAGCACCAGCTCTTCATTAAGTCACTGTTGATTCCAGACTTCCTGCAGCTGATACCCAGGATCTTCCTGACACAAGCAGACACAGCTGGTGCATCTGTGGGGTTTTAACTGCTTACATGGATAAATAAAAGGGTAGAAGAATATAATAAGGTCAGGGAATTACCAAACAAGAGTTCTCACAGTCATATGAGTTCATTTACACCACACATATGTCTGCTGAAGTTAATATAACAGTATAATTAGAAATGTGAGAAAAAGGAAAAAGTAACTTGGGTTTTCTGTTCCTCTGAGTCATGACAGCTAAAAGAACCTGGAGGTTTTCTGTAGATACAGAATTGAGATGATGGGTTTTATCTCCAGAGCAAACACCCATTTTATATTTTTGACATCTTAGATTTTAATTCTTTTTTCAACAGCCAGCAGCTCAACAGAAGTTTTTTTGTCTTTGTATTACTGGGTCTTAATTTCTCAGTAGCATGCATGATGTTTCCATTAATGTACAAACACTTTCGTTAGAGTGAACCATCATCTAGCTTTAATTATCATTTTATATTTGAAGGGAATCTGGGAAGACTGCTGAGGGGTAGAGACCTTGGCTGCAGAAAGACAACTCTAAGGGTTAACCTCTGCACTTCTGGTAGGAGAAGACAAGAGAAAAATGAGTTATAAAGCAAATAACTTTCAAATTTAAAAAATTCCATATGTGCAAATCACTGATGCTTTTTAACCCTGGAAGTGTTGGTAGGGGGATGGAGAATGTTTTCTTTCCTTCCAGGCATCTGTAGACTTTCAGATCTCACCCACTTCAGCTGAGTATGCAATAAAGGAGTGTTGTAGAAGTGGAAAGGGGCTGCACACATAAGATAATCTAAGCTGTGACAACAACTCTGATCTAGACAGGGGTCAGACCTAGCCCAGAAACAGCCTCACTGACAACACCTTGGCATTTGTCACCATCCTGATTCTTGTTGTCATTTCAGGTTGTGACATTCAGAAGACACAGTTTTAAGTCTATAGCTCTGGTTTTAAGTATCCAAGAAAGGCTGTATCTCAGCTCTGTGGACCAGGGACATTTCTGTGCTCCCGGGTTCTGTGCAGGTAAATTCTCCAGATGTGTCACAACCTCTTACCAGAGTAGAATTTAGGGGGTCCAGTTAGTTATCTTTGCAGTAACTCTTATGGTAAGAACAGCAGTCACACAGCCTGGAAGACACTATTGCTGATGTCAACCAAAACCTCAATTCAGATGTTTGAGAGGAGTCCAAAGTATGTCATAAAGCACACCCACCTTTCCATCTAACAAGCCTCTGCAATCCTGCTAATGATTTGAGACAGGTCAAATCATGTCCTCAAAGTTCAAGACTCTGATTTGGAAGTAAGAGTCAAGGTTTGATCTAAAGCTAACATAATGATGAATTAGTTTATTTTGGATTAATCAAATACCAGGACAATTCCTCTTTCATTCAAGCCCAGTTGAAGACCAGGTAGAAGATGGATGCATCTTTGTCTCTGACCAGTCTTAGCCTTAAAGAACCATCATTGGTTCAGGCTGGTCAGCTGAAGTGTCAGAAGAATCCTGAGAAGATGAGCTGTAATGAATAATTTTTTTCTTTTTCCAGAAAATATAAAAAGCCAACTCTTTCTAGTGATGCCAGTCAATAGGTTTATGAGGCAATCTGTAGTCATTCCATTAGCAGTCATGTCAGATACGGTTGTGGACATTCCCTGTCTTTTTACAATAAAGACTCACCTTCCTTACAGCTGCAAAAATCAAACCAAAGGAAGCTTCATCAGCTCCAGCCCAGGCAAAATGCCCTACCTCCAGTAAAGGGTTCATGGGTTTTGTGTTACAAGCTTTTAACAAAATCCCATTTCACACAAATGAGCTCTTTGACTTTCAGAAAAAGATAGTCCTCTTTGGATGTTTTCAATCAGAGCTTTTTAAACTCTAAAGTCCCTATTTCATGGATATTTTCTCCCTTAGTCACTGCTATGCTGAGCTACTCACCACCTGTCTACTGTAATTGTAGGAGGGATCATCAGAAGTGGCACATTTTTGAGGTAAGAACAAGAAACATGCTAAAGACTTTTGTGAATTAGATAAGGAATACGAACTGGAAGATCTTTTCACTGAGATCAAAGAGAACTGTAGAAGTGGGATATATATGTCTCTAAGTTCTGCCTAGTCATTCAACCTTAACACTCATGAATATAAATTTTAATACATAATTAATTTAATTTTAAAACCTAAATAAAAATTTGAGCATGTACAAAGCATGTAGACAAACCTTTTCTGTGCTAGAGGACTTCACTGAATTTCCAGAATAAACTAAATCTGAATACTGGTTTACTCCTAAATGAGGTGTACAGCAAGGAACAGTGTTTATGGATGCTGGATCAATGATGTTCAGGCCTTTCAGAGTTCCAAAAAGTAAAGATAGAACATGATATTATCTTCATTTTGCCCCTGCCTGAAGTACAAATAGGAAAATGTGCCTTCTTACACTGCAAACTGCAAACATTCAAACATTCAATGCTGCTCTTTTAGTGTTTTCTAATCTGACCTATGTTCCAGCAGTCTCTGCAATTCCGCTGAGATGTAATGCCCCTAAAACATTGCTGCAGTCGTCAGGCAAAGACGTGGCCTCTAAAGTGCTAATTCTGATAGCTGTTTAAAGACGTATTACCCATTAACATATCACAACTGCTTCTCACACATGCTGGTTTATATACTAAAATAAATATAAAGAAGGACGTTTTGCTTTATTTATTTACCTTTCCCTCAAGGAGTGGCAGACACCTCATACTCATGGCATTGCACATCCATTGGAAATCGTCATGCAGAGACAGCAGCAGTATATATGGTCCCTCCCTGTTTGCATTTAATGTAATCACATAAAAAAATTGCTGTAGCAAGATCTTATTACAGCAAAAACAAACAAATGAACAAGAAACACATTGAGCAGGAATATGTACTATTTTTTTGTCAGTGTACAGTTCAACTTAATTTTGAAGATTTTCATTTCTTGAAGAAGAATGTTAAAACTTCCTTATTTCATCAGACTTTTTACTGCTAGAATAAACAAGAAAGAGAGAGGTCTTGCAGCAATCATTCTTGATAGCAGTGCACTGTAAAAATGATAATAATATTTAGAAACTGGTAATATTGGTAATTCCAATATCATTTTTATACTTTACAACAAGAACATCACAAATGCCTCTGTTAATAGCAATGCTAGTGAACCAAAGCAAGTGACTGAACTGTAGCATTCTGAAGATCACTAAAGTGAGTTAAGCATTATAAATCAAATTCTGTTTTGCTTCTGTTATTTTCTCTATCAAAAATATTTTTGAATTTTTAAAGGGGTAACCCAGCACTTTAGTTAATTTTATTTTCCTTTTTAGTTGCAGAACTAGCTGTTGTAGATTGCGCTGCCTAACCAATGCCGTCAGCAAATTATCTCAAGTACATCTTGAGCAGTTCTGCATATTTCAGCACAAGTTTTCTTTGAAAAGATGACTTACGTAGATCCATCTGCAAGAAGCAGCTCATTTGGTGAGTTTGACTTCAACAGATACTTAAATGTCTTGCAAAATGAAGGCAGACTCCGAACCTGAAGTAATTTCCTTTTTGAATGCTGCTAGATGATTGTTATTGAGGAGAGAAGGAAGGAGGGGTAAAGCATGCCTGGAAAACACTGCTGGTCTCTAGCCTGTACTGCTTTGAGAAGAGTTGTTCACTCACTTCAGCAGATATTTTTCTCCAGGTATTCCAGAGATCATACAGTTTGAAAGCACTTTCAGATCAAGTTTTTAGCTTTGTTTAGCCATCTCCATTTTTTCAATGTAACACTCAGACCACTGCAGAGACCACAAATAATTATTCATAGTTTTGAGCAGTTGAAGAGTAATTACTTGAGATTTCATTCTTCAGTGAAATGCTTACTATTCGTTGCCTCTGTAGCAACTGTTGTGTTTTCAATCCAGAATATTCAGAAATCATGAACTGTGACTGATATTTGATGTCATTCATATGATTTTTCATTACAATTCATTGTTTTTTTGCAGAGGCAGCTTAGAGTGTGGAGCAGTTCCTTTTCTTTCCTTTTTTTCTTTAAAGAAAGAAAGATAAGATTTTCACAAAATCAGTTGCTTTGGTGATTTGGAGTTTTAGTAAATTTTAGTAAACTTTGCACTGCCAGCAGTGCAGGTAGCATCTCAGCAAAGCAGAGCAGAGAGACAGAATCACCTCCCTCAACCTCTTGAAGCAGCCCAGGATATGGTTAGCATTCTATTATTGTAGTCACTGCAAACAGTAAGTTATGACTATATTAGCCATTGCTTCTGACTTCATTGCTCCCTGTTTGAATGCCAGAATAAATACCCAGAGATCGCAAATAACTGCAGGAGTGAAACTCTGAGGGATCCTGCCCATGGTGATGGCAAGCTGTGCTAAGGCAAGGCTGCTGTGTGGTTTCACCTCACTTTTGGCTCGACCCCATAGGTGCTCAGCACAGACAAGGGGCTCTGTCTGTGTAGCTGTTCCTGGGAAAGGATAGAAATAAGCATTACTGCTTCCCTGCCTTCCCTCCACCAACAGCCTGACAGTCATCTGAGTAGCAGGGACTTGTCATGCCTGCCTTCATCAATAATGAAATTAAAATCTTGATTGCCATTAAAGCTTTTGGCGGGGCGGNAGGCTGTAACAAGCATTTCAACTGTTCATTTGTGTTAATGTTGCAAGATAGGGTATAACCTGTAGACTAACTAATTAAATGCTCTTTGATTTTGAGTGAAGTGTTTGGTACAGTCTAGACAACAGAGTCCAATTAGCGCTGGATGTTTAATGGAACTAAAGACCCATGAAAAGCAAAAGGTGCTGAAATAAAAAGTCAGTGAGAGAGATGTCAAGATAAATGAGAGTGAAATAAGGAAAACAAAATAACCCCTTGCTGTGCTAGAAATACCATTGTCTCAGAAAAAAACCCCACTATATTAATTATGAAAATTTGAAAAAATCCAATCAACTCCAATGTCCAGCTGTTGAGGGTAATATAACGGAAAGCTATCCAAAACACATTATGTCAGCAAGCAACAAATTAAGGCATTTTGCACTATCTCACTGCATTTCATTTCTTCCAGGCAACGAATTCACCCCAGTATTTTTACAATGGAATAAAAACTCTGTGTGTACTGCTTTGTGAGCTATGATTCACAGACTCTCAGGAGGAAATTGAAAGTTTGCCTTAACAGCACCTTCCTCTGTCTGTAAATGTAGCCAATTTGTGGTTTTCCTCAGCTGAGAAAAATGTGGATGCAACTTTAGATTAGTATGTAGTTAAATCCATAAATAAATAAAATCCTCAATAGATTGGTCAGCTTTAAACCAATAAACTTTTATTCAATGCATGTGTTCTCTCTAAGAGGGGATTAAGCTGAGTGGTTTAGGAATAACAAAGCTGGATTGCCCCCCCCAACTCTGCACTAATTCCCTGGTACTATCATGTGCTAAAGAGCTGGGAGCAAGCTGTACCAAATCAATGCCAAAAGCTCACTTAGTTCTTCAGCATCTCTCATTCCCAGGAGCCACCTTGCTTTGCAAAGGGGAGTTAGTTTTAGTTTTAGGTTTGGTAGCACACTTGGTTTTCTCCTGTTTTCTTTTAGGGCTTTTCAGTATATTTTCAGTTTATTTATTCTGAAGGAAAGCAAGTGAACAAAGGAGTCAGGAAGCCAGTAATACACTGTACAGATACTACTAACACTAGTTCCTGAATAGGATGATTTAGAAAAAAAACGAAACTAAAAAAAACCCCACCAGAACACAAAAAAACAAACTAAAAGAAAAACAAACACCCACAGCAATTGCAGTACAAAACCAGATCCCTTAATCCTGCAGCAGCAGGTCAGTAGATTTGTAATCCAGCCCTTGCTTTCTAAGAAATAACATTTGCCTAATGAAGTACAGCATCCCTGCCTGGGGGATGCAGTAGGGCAAGGATCCCTCCAAGGGCAAAGCTTTCTGAGCAGGGATGTGTGCCCTGTGCTCTGTGGCAGACTGCTGTGCCATGCGTCAGTGCAAGGCAGAAGTGGCACCTGGCCCGTCAGACATGAAGAGCAGGAGCTTGAGCAGCTCAGACTTTGTTTAGCTGTCATGGGGCAGGAATAAAAATGGCTCAGTGGTTCTGGCAGCCCCTCCTGCCTCTGAGCTTGGTGGTTTTTCTCCTCACACTTCACTGCCCATATACAGTGTCAGACAATGTTTGCCTTCTACATAAAGCTACTGTACCATCTTCCATCTCTTCAAATCACAGAAAGCAGGATAATATGTTCCCTGGGAACACAGGAGCTGGGCTCCTGTGCAGCACTGAGACATGCTTCCTGGGAGAGGCCTCAGTAATTCATAGCCAGGATAAACTTTGATAAACTTGGTAGAGATTAGCAAATGCTTGGTGGGCATCACAGCGCAACCTTGGAGCACAGGAGCTGTTTTCCTTCTAGTCAGAAATAAACAATATTAAATAAATCTTAAAAAAAAAAAAAAAAAAAAAAAAAAGTGTTCCAGAAATACATCAGTGTACTTCATCTGCATCTTGGAGTTCATCCCAGGGGACCAGAATCAACCTAGTTCAAAGCAGCCTTCCTGACTTGGGTATAGCCTGAAAATCAGATATTTAACACTCAGTGTTTCTCACTACCAATATCATTCTATTACTGTTTTCCAGTGCAGCTGCAGCCACGTTGCTCAGACGATGGGTTAAATGCTTTCACCTTCTCTACTTGTCAGTGCTGAAGCTACTGCTATTGCTGAGAAAAGGAAAGAACTGACTCAGCAGTCAGAGCAGCAGGATTTCATATAGATCAGCACAGCACACAAGGTGGCACCATATGTTCCTGCCCTTCAGCATCTAACAAATATCAATTAATTCCAGCAGGCACCAACACAGAAGCAAATACTAATTAGAGATTTGGAGAAAGTGGTGGTATTAGCAGTCTAAATATTGGGGGAAATTCATGCTATGCTTAGAGGCATTTGAGGAGGACAAACTGAAGGTCATTTGCGTATTTGCATTTAAAAAGCTGTGATAGCAGTCAGCCACCCCCCACTCCCCACCACATGCTAAACCAGAGTTAGCTCGGCCAGAGAAGATTTGGAAAACAGGCTTAGAAGTTCATATTGGGTACAATGAAAACAGGCTCTTGTGTGAGTGGATAAGAGGAAGGAAATACTGAGCAAAAAGAAAGATAGCTTCACTCTGGAGTTTTGAGAATGCCACAGAGCGTCTTGGTGCTGTTTATCCATAACTAAGTAACAAAAAAAGAAACAATAATTTCTTCAAAAGTACAAATTTATGTAATTTCAGTTATTTTGGGGGATCTACCCCTGGTTATATACAATGCATTTTACTCGAATTTCCTGCAGTCTTTATAAGGCATTTATTCTCTATAACTGGGAAGCTTGCATGGTGATAAGGAAGAGGAGATTGAAGAGCTCATTCCATCGATAGTGACAAAGGAGAGATAGATCTTATTTTCTTTTTTTTAATGGGATATTTGTTATATCTACTAACAAAACCTGCTGTTTTCTTTAAAGTCTTTAAGTCTTTAAGTACTGTGATTTGATGAGAGAAGTCTACTGCCAACAAGGGAGTGGAAGTTGCAGGCAGGAGCTCTGTTTAAGTGAGCCCTAGCAGTGGATTGAAACACTAAGGTTTCAAAAGTAAGGTCGAAGTTCAGCCTTAAGAGTTTGTGCACCCAAGCTCTTTCAAAGATTCCAGTCCAGAGGATGCAGTGACATGATCTTCAATCTGTGCAGTTGATAAAAAAACCCAAAAACAACAAAAAAACCCCAAAACACAAAAAAAACCCCACCCAAACAAAAAAACCCCACCAAAACCAACAAAAAGACTCAAACCCAACAGAGATTTACATGCAGCAAGAGGAAGCAGGGCCAGAGTACCTAAAGCCAGGGAAAAGTAGCTTTCCAAACACTGACTGCAACTTAACGGAGCCATTGAATCTTGTGAAATCCCACCCCACCACCTACAACCTGTCAGACGATTTCTACTGCAATGTGTGCTGGCAACCAGAACTATTTGCACAAAAAAAAAATACAGTAAGGAATAATTATTGAGTTTCCAGGTGTATTTTCATAGAATTTAGAGGTTTTCTTTTCCTCCAGTGCCAGGGCAAACAAAGTCTCTGGAGATCAACATCCCAAGTATTTCTTTTGGAGCAGAGGAAAATCATACCGCTAGTAGCTTGTCCTTGTCCATCAACTATTCTTTCTTTTCCAAGGTAGGTTAGTGGAGTCCTTTGTTTTTCTGCTTTGTTTTGGTTTCAATTTCTTTCTCTGTAGAAACTTTTTTAATGTTGGAGGTAAAATGACAAAGAGCTAGTTCAGGCTTAGAAGGTGAGAAATGTGGAAAACTTTACCCCGAGGCTGGTTTTCCTGACTAATTAAGTAGAAACAACTGGAGCAACAAGACTGCTGCAAGGTCTGCATGTCATCTGCTATTCACATGGATGAGTGCTGAGAATGAAGAAATTAAAGGGATGGAGCTCAGAAAGGTAGAAAGAATCCTGGAACACTGCTCATGGAATTATTTGAAATTAAACTCCTCAAATGTGGATTAATATCTGATGTTGGGTGTTTCTGAAGTCCCAGCTGTTTCTTTATGAGGAGGAAGGCAAGCGTTTCTGTTTGTGCTTAACTGACCGCAGCAATACCAGATCTCCAAACTGAAGTCACAGCCCTAAAGTGTGGTCTTTCCAGGGCCACTGTCCATCCGTTCACATTCCTTTGAAGACTGTGAGTGGCACAAGGTCACCCAACTTCAAAAAGCATATAAAAAGTCCATTAAATGCTTACAAGACAGAAAGCACCGAGATTTGTGAGAGAAAATTTTGCACCAAGGACATTCACAAAAACAAGCCACCTTCCAATCCTGAAAAATTGAAAGGCATGTGAGACATGACTTCAGGAGAGTTTAGTGGTTAAACAAAAATGCAGACAAAATATCGAAACAAACTGTCATTATCCCCACAATTGACTATAGTTTTCAGTGCATTTTTTTCCTCTCTCCTTGCCTTTCTCAGCCAAGTGAAGAATTTACATATCAAATCATTTACATTAAAGGCAGCTATGGACTGACTTTGTGCCATTGTCACCATCAGTATTTTTCCTATTCACCCTAACAGCCCCACACTGATTTTCTTCTAGCTCAGGTCTTTCCTTAAATCCAAGGACTAAAATTCCCTGCACTAAGCTTTGTTGGACTTTTGAAAGAGCAGGTAATAGTCAGGTAATTTACTGACCACAGCCCTAAAGTCTGAAAGAAAAGACAATACTCAGAGGATGGCCAGAGCCTGCTTTACATTCCTAAGACCATTTTATTCATGACCCAGACCAAAGAAAAATCTGAATCCCTATCAGAAAGTTAAGTGCATAGACTTAGAGAGATCGGAGAGGTTCTGTGTGTCATGTGAAAAAACAACAAACCCCAAAAGTAGAAGACTGTAATGGATGCTACCCATGCAGTACAAACCAGTAACTACCCTTGCAGTCACATATTTTGGTATTCTGCACACCAAAAAAAAAACCCTTACTGGGTTTTAAAAAAAATCCTAGCCTCTAAGCCTGGCCTTCAGGTATGTTTCATCCCTGGTGCAAGACAATGGAGAAGCCTGAACTGTCAAAGGACTTTTAAACAATGGATGAAAAAAATTCATTTCTGTGGTTATTCTGCTCTCAGGAAGGTGAAATTCAACAGTAGAAAATAAAGAGTTTTTGTTTGTTTTCTGAAAAAACTCATAATTTGTGATAGAAACACTAAAATGCTTAATCCTGATAAGATATGACTCTATGATATTTGGTAAATGTGTGATATGGAAAGAAATTACATTGGTGCTTTACTTGTCCATCAAAATCCCTAAGATACTCTTCAGGCTTTGAAAGAGTCTCGTGGGAGCATTTGGTAGAAAGGAGGATGATGCTTTTGTGATCCAGCTGACAGCTGGAAAGGCAGCAGCAATTTTCCTGTTGAATTCAGGCTGCTGTATGATAAACACTGTTTTAAACTGAAACCTTGACATATAAATGTAAATTGTTTGCAACAAGAAAAAGCATTGCTGACCAAAGGACATGTGCTAGGCAGCACAGGTTATCAAAGCATATCATCCCAGTTCTTCTGTCTTTAGCAATTCTATATGTAACTACAAATCAAAGGAAAGGTTTTATTCATCTTATTTTGTGAATAAGTTGTCATTTGTGTCTGTAGAGTCCAGTGGATTTTGGAATTGGGATCTGTAGCTGGATCAGAGGAGTGGGCGCTCAGCTCTGTGCAGTGGCACTGATGGAGCACCCATGTTCTGTTTCCTCTCAGCTGGTCCAGGAGTTTGGGGTTTGTAGCTCACTCTAAAATAACACTGAGATGACCAAAACATTTGCCATATTCAGAAATAAATACACAGGCCAGTTTTTTCACCTCTTGTCAGGAGAAAGAGGTAAATGAAACTTTTCCACGCTCTGTGTAGTTCTGGAGGTGCTGGGATTTTGGTCACCTGTGTAAGGACCTCAATCAATAAATTGCAAGACAAAGGCAAAAAGGGAGGAAAAAACAAACAACCGTCTAGCACAGAAAGCCCTGCTGAGGCTGCACTCAAAGTGCTTTTACAACATAAATAACAAAAACAATTTTATAGCTTGGTGACTGAAGTGACATAGCTGTATGGAGCAATTATTAAAGCAGACAAAAAGCAGATTTTCCCATGGGGCTCAGCCTACACCCATCACTGGGGCTGTGCAAAGTTGTGGGGTGGAGGAGGGGACAGAGCATTTTTCACCTGGCAGCAGGTTCTGGTAAAAGGAGGGCTCCTGATCTTCAGAGTGAGCCTTAAACCCTCTTCATGGTCTTTAAAGTTAGAGAACACTGAGGGAATTAGTGAAAATCAAATAATTTGCTAAACCTTGTCTATTCAATTCAGCAAGTGCTTATGAAGGATTGTTTATTTTCAGGCAGAAAATTATTGATTCAGGAGGATTAGCTGGGGCTGGGAAGTCAATGCCAGACTATGGAACTGGAGACAAAACCTGAATATAACAGGATCTGAAGTCAGATTGGCAGAAACTATAAAAGAGTGACAGGGTAGGAGAGTAGAGAGGAAGCAGATTGCTCAAGAGGAGAGGGCAAAGCCTGGCAAGGATACAGATGCTGGGAAATTGGGGACATTCAGCAAAGCAGGGTAAATAGGATCCTATCTGGGCCTTCTAGGCTTCTCCTAGCATGAAGAGACAAGTGCATAGCTGAGAGGTGTGAGGTGCTGTAGGGCAAAACGAGCAGCAGGATGGGTGTGATGGGGACAGACTGCTCTGGCCAGGGTCTGCAGTCCCCAGCAGTCCTCAGAGGCCAGCCCAGGGGGGCTGGGGGCAGTGATGGGGATGCACACTGGCTGAAAACCTGGTGTGTGGGAATAGGGGCAAGGAGAAAAGGTCTGCCTTGCAACCAGAGGTGCTCCTACAACACTCATATAAAGCAAAACTATTTTGTCCTAAGTGGCTTACATTTTCATTTTTCAAACTAGGAATCCAACCTGTTTGCCATGTTTCAGGTTAGCATAAAATGTACAAATCTTATATGCATAAAAAAAAAAGGACTAGCATAATTTAACACCTAAAATACAGCTTTCTATCATAGCTCTGTATTTCTGATCAACAGTTGGAAGGAAAAAAAAAAATCACTTCTTTGTTTTAAGCTGGTCTGTTTACCCTCTAAGGATTTCCTTCAGAATAAGCCATGCTGACCCATCTGCCCACAGATCTCTGTAGCCTGAACTGGATTAGTTCTCCACCTGTCATTATGCCATCATTTACTAAATTTACTAGAAATTTTTAAAAGCAGAGAAAAGAGAAATGGTAAATAGAAAACCTTCAAGCTCTTTTGCTGGATTAACTGATAGTGGGGAAAGTTTGATAGAAAATGGACAGCAGACACTGTTGCTCTATTGACTTTTCGGTTTTCAATTCCATGCAAACTGTTTAATTTGTTCTATTTGTGAAGGTCCAAGCTACAGATGTATACTCCTAACAGCTGACTGAGTAATTATAAGCAAAATAAATAGTACCCAAGCTTGGGAATAGCAACCAGGTCATAGGAACAGAAACTGATCAGAAGGACTGCAAACCCTTCAGCCTGGCACAAAAGAGACTTCTCTGATGAGTGTGACAAGAAGTGTCATGGGTGAAGTAAATTGGATCCAGGCTGCCTGTCTCTGTTCTGCAGAAATGTGAAGTAGCTTCACAGATGGAAAGCAAGAGGAAACAGTATGAGCACCATCCTACTTTGAAGACAACTCTAAGGAAAGAAACCTCTCCTCAATACAACCAACACATTTAGCTCTTGGCTTATGAATATGAAGTGCAAAGGAGCTGTATGAGATTCCCACATACCACTATGGATTGACAAATTTTACTTAACCTCGGGGGAACTACATTTTTCAGAGCTGGTCCTACCAGAGGTGTAAGCTCCAGCAGAGTACAGCATTTATAGCATCACACCACAGAGATCTTGCTCTAAAATGCAGGGAAAGCAGTAATTAAAACATAAAGTGCCAGTACAGTCATTTTCCCAGGGTCACAAAAAATTACTTTGCTTCACATGAAGACTTAATGTAATGACTCAAATCCAGAGAAACAAAAGAATTGGAGGCTACAAAGCATCAGTGTTGAAACTTGTTTCTCAAAAAAAGTTCTGGCTTTGCTTTTGCGTGATTCATTGCAGTTCCTTTTTTTTTTTTTTTCCTTGCTTATAATGACAGAAATTTACAACAACAAGGAGGAAATCCAGACAGGTGTGGCATGGGCTGTGTTGTCCTTGACTGGTGGGGGAGGAAATGGACTGAGCGGCCACCATCCCCTGAGTAGGGCCCAGCCCTCCTGCCCTGCTCCCTCACACCCTAACCCTAACCCTAACCCCAACCCGAAACCTAACCCTAAGCCCCTAAGCCAAAGCCCCTAACCCAACACCACCCCCTGCTCTAACCCTTACCCCTCACCCTAACCCTAACCCTCTAACTCTAACCCTAACCCTCACCCCCAAACCCTAACCCTAACACTCTGATAGTAACACTCACCCTAACCCTGATGTTAACCCTAACCCTAAGCCTAGCCACCTAAATCTAACCCTAACCCCCAACCCCTAACCCTAACCCCCTAACCCAAACCCCCCAAGCCTAACCCCATAATACCCTTACCCTCACCTCCTCACCCTCACCCCGCTAACCTTAACCCGACCCCAAACACTACACGTAACCCTAAGCCTAACCCTAACCCTCTAATTCTACCCCTAACCCTAACACCATAACACTAACTCTCACCCTCACCCCCTAACCCTAACCCCCTAACACTCACCCCTGAACCATGACCCCAAACCTAAACCTAACCCTAACCTTAAGCCCCTAACCCTAAGACCCTAACCCTAAGACCCTAACCCTGACCCTAACCCTACCCTATCGCTAACCCTAACCCTAACCCCAAAACTAACCACCTAACGCTAAACCTAAACCCCTAGGCCTAACCCTAACCCCCTAACCCAAAACCCCTAATGCTAACCCCATAACACTAACTCTTACCCTCACCCCCTAACCCTCAGCCCACTAACGCTAACCCTAACCCTAACCCTAACCCTAACCCTAACCCTAACCCTAAGCATAACCATATAACACTAACTCTAACCTTCACCCCCTAACCCTAACCCTGACCCTCACCCTCTAATTGTGACATTAAGCCCCTAAACCTAACCCTAACCCTAACCCTAAACCTAACACTAACCCTAACACTAACCCTAAGCCTAAGCCTACCCTAACACTAACCGTAAGCCTAACTCCTAACCATAACTTTAACCCCATAAGCCCAACCAAAAGTTACTAACACAAACACCATAATACTAACTATACCCTCACCCCCGAACCCTCACCTCCTAATCCTCACCCCCTAACCCTAACCCTACCCCTGACTTTAAGCCCCTAACTCTAACCCTAAGCCACTAAACCTAACGATAACCTTAACATATACCCTTACCGTCTAACTGTAACCGTCACCCAAATCCTAACCACCTAACCCTAACCCCATAAATCTAACTCTAACCCTTACCGGAACCGTAATCCTAAAACTCTAATAGTAACCCTAAATCTAATTGTAACCCTAACCCTAATCCTAACCCTAAACCTATCTCTAACCCTAACCCTAACCCTATCGCTAACCCTAACCCTAACCTTAAGCCCCAAACCCTAACCCTAAGCCCCTAAACCTAAACCTGACCCTAACCATAACCCAAACCCTAACACTTACCCTCTAATTGTAACCCTAACCCTATCCCTAACCCCAAAACCATAACCCCCTAAATCTAACCCTAACACTTAACGTAACCGTAACCCTAACACTCTAATAGTAACCCTAACTCTAACACTAAACTTAATACTAACATTAACCCTAACCCTAACCCTAAGCCTCTAACCCTTACCTTAAGCCCCTAACTCTAACCCTATAACCCTAATCCAATAACTCTGAATCTAACGCTAAGCTCCTAAACCAAACCCTAAATCTCAAACCCTGACCCTAACTGTAACACTAACCCTAACCCTTAACCCTAAAACTAATCCTAAACCTAACCCTTAGTCTTACCCTCACCCACTAAAAATCAGCCCCAACACCAACCCTAACCCTTACATTAACTCTTACTCTCATCCCCTAAGCCTCACCCCCTAACCATAAACCAAAGCCTAAGCCCCCAAACTTAACTTTAAACATAACCCTAACTTTAACCGTAACCGTAACCGTAACCGTAACCGTAACCGTAACCCTAACCCTAACCCTAACCCTAACCCTAACCCCTATCCTAACCCTAACCCTAAACCTAACTCTAACCCTAACCCTAACCCTAACCCTAACACTCATCCTCTAATCCTAACCCCCTAACCATAACCCTAACCCTTAGCCCCCTACCCTAACCCTAACCCTAACCCTAAACCTAACCCTAACCCTAAGCCTAACTCTAACCCTAACCGTAAACCTAACTCTTACCCTAACCCTAACTCTCAGCCCCTAAGCCTCAGCCCCTACCAATAACCCTAAACCTCTGGCCCCTATCAATAACCCTAAACATCTGGCCCCTATCCTAACCCTAA